>WAAE01006236.1:0-79550 GCA_013400495.1 Nicator chloris | reverse complement strand
AAAAAAAAAAAAAAATAAAAAAAGAAGAGAAAAAAAAAAAAAAAAAAAAAAAAAAAAAAAAAGGCGGGGGGGAAGATAAAAAAAGAAGCTCGTGGTTAATTTTTACAACACAGTGCCCAAATGAAAAGAGACCACTTGGGTTCATCTAACTTCCCATCTTCGTAGTCTGAAGAATGCTGCAACACACTACTGGTACACGCCTGTAAGGTGTCTAGTAACTGGCTTTCATAAATACTACATTTACAAGAAAAAAAAAAAAACAACCAGTAAAAATCCCTGCTTAGTTCACTGCTCATTATACGAGCCAAATTGCAAAGAGATTGTTTTTTTTTCTCCTCTGCAATGAAGTAAATGGAAGACCCAACACACACAAATATGCATCTGTTACTAATGAGATGTTTACAGCCCCTGCCTTGCCAATTGCACGTATGTAATACCTCGCTGCGTCCTTACCTATAGAGCTCTGGTTAAGAGACAATAGGTGCAAATTAATGTCTAAACAGACATTATCTCTTCAAGCCTGGACATGACTTGAAGCCTCGTTAAATATTTTTAAATGCCACAGCTTTCTACTAAGGTTTTAAAACCCTTTCTTCCACTCTTTGCTGATGGTAAAAATGTTCGGGGGACAGGACAAGATATTTATAATAACAGGACATTTTGCTCTGCACTTTGTTTTAGCATGTGGGGGGAATAATAATTGTATTCAGACTTGAAATGGCTTGGGTTACTCAGTTCAGAGCACAAGCACCTGCAGCAAATTAATTTGTTGTAGCACATTTATTATCTCATAGCTTGTATTTAGGCTGCAGCTGTTGCTATTATGTTAATATTGCTTTTTATCACCACTGTATACAACAGGTTATGGTAATAGAGAAATTTTGGGGCGTGGGGTGTTGGTGTGGGGTTTTTTAAATTTTATTTCTCAGAAAGAAAAAAGATGGGGAGAATATAACACATAAGCATTGACCAGGCATTTAGTCTTCTGTTTATTAGCTGATTTGAAAGAGAATGGGCAAGAGAAATTAGAAAAGAGTAACAATAGACAAAGATGGCGCGTGCAGAATTTGTGAAAGCAAAAAAGAAGAAGAGATGGAAAAAAAGAAAGAAAGAAAGAAAGACCGAACACCGCAGTGCTGGGGTGGTGAGTGTTCGGGTGGGGGCGGGGAAAATGCTGCAGTTTTCGTGAAATAATAAGGTGGAAAAAAAGGCATACAAAGAGTAGGTTTTTCATTGTCTGTAAAATATAAACACAGATGAATTCTGTCTTTGGTTTGTTCATGCTTTTCACTCTGCACAGCAGGGATGTTCTTAAGAAGTTGCCCTCTGCGAAATTTCACTAAATGGAAACCGTGGACCCTGCATGATGCGATTATAATCACACCAGCCATTCTTTTTACATAATTTTTTGTTTAAAATCCAGTAATGCTTCTTGTTTTTAAAACATATATCTATATCTATACATGCATCTAAAACAGTGCTGGTTTACGTCCCCCCAGCAAAGTGCAAGCTGAAGCTATAACTGGCTGTATCCCATCCGCAAATCTCCATGGGCTCAAAAACAATATGAAAATTTTTAGCTGACAAGAACATGTCTGCTGCCTGCAGTCACTGCAATAGCTCACCATGTTGCCTACTAACCAAAAGATCAAAAATTATCGATTTCATGGCGCTGCGTGCTTGGGATAGAAAAGCTACTTTAAAATTTGCATTATTTAAGAAATGAATTAAGAGAAAAGACTCATGTTTTAGAGCACTTTGGAACATAAAAATGGCTTTATGTTTTAATCTTATCAATGATTTACTATAATTCTATTATTTTTAGCAGCTGGGGTCTGGAAATGATTTTTTTTTGCCGATGAATTTAGGATTTTGCCGCAGTATACATCTGCAGTCCCAGAATCCTCTGGTAAGATAATCCCTCCTGCGATGGGGAAACGCCTTTAACCTTTTCGTGAATGAAAAATATGCAACCATTTTGAAATAAAAAGGGGGAAAGAATGATGATTTCTAAGAGCTGGAATGAAATTTACTGTGAATTGAAAGAGCAAGGAAAGGAAAACATACTGTAATCGCGTTGTGGTGTTGGAGTTTCTAGCTGTTGTCTCCATTGCTCCTACCCTTTCTCCAACGGTGTCCGTAAATATGCCTGGAGTATGGTGTCACCCATATCTCACGCGGGTGAGAAATTGAGAACCAAGGTGCTCAGAAACGCAGCGCTTCCTTGCCATAACTGCACAATTGCTACAACTACCACAACCTCCACGCTGCAGGCTTTAAGGAAAATTTTGATTACCGGTCATTGAAATTCATTTGACCAGTGGATTCATAAGATGACCAGGCAGCATTAGGGGAGCCAAGCCTCTAGAAAGCATGAGGTGTTTACAGCTGCTCGGGGCTTTCAGATAGAAAGGGAGAGGGAATTTTTCTGTGGCATAAGGAAATTCTGAAGCCCTAATCCATGCACAGCCTTGTTCAAATGAAACTACAACTCTGATAGTCTCATATTTTCAGACTGCACGGTAATTAAGAAAGAGTGGTCTGAACAGAAAAATTCCGTCTTAATGATTTACTATCTTATGTTTCAAGATTATATATTAGAGCCAATTACTCGGAATAAGGAAATCTGGCCTAAAGCTATTGAAAGGAAAAGGCAAAATTATAGATCAGCTACCTTCTTAAAGACAGCTTCCTATATGAGAACAGCTATATATTTAGAGTATTGACAATTAAAGGGTTACAGCTCTCGGAAACCAGGGGTTTAATGTGGACACAGTTTGATTAGGGAAGAAGGAGGTCGGTGTCACACCTCTGCAACTGATATTGTTTTTTCCTGTGTTTTTGGACATCTTTTCTGCCAGGGTGCCTCAACACAACCATTGCAATTGTTTTAAATGAGGAGTGTGATACCCATAACCATTAAGAGACAGGCACACAGAAATTTTAAAGGAAAACTTAGCTGCTGCCGTAGATGTGATGATGACAACGTTTTGATCAGTATTGTGGATTTTTGCTCACATGATCATGCATTAAATTTTGAATATAAGGCCATCTTGATATTTGTCTGGCTAGTAGTAATTAAAATATATGTATTGGGAGATGCAATGCTTCATGTTTAGTCTGTTCCATTGCTTAATATGCCAGTAATCAGATATTCTGATGAGTAATGCCTCAGCTACTAGATCAGCTGGAGACTTTAATCTTAGTTTCTGAAACACACCTGATAAATAAACTGTTGTAGAAATTCATGTGTACTGAATTGAAGAAGGAAGCAGTAAGCATATTGCATTTATCCAAAATGAACACAAAGGGAAGGAACAACTTTTTTAAAAAAATCAAATTGATGGCCAATGACAATTTTATTTCTGATGCTTGCAGCAACATTTATAGACTACCCCAATTTATGTCATTTGAACCAGCTAACAAGATTTTTTGATCATTATCTTCTGTACTAATTTATTACTAATTTGTAGAGTCTTTCTTTCCTTCAAAATCACCCAGATACACGCACACTTTTTTTTTTTTTTGCATAATTTTGGAGAAAACAAAAATCTCACCATTATTTTTATTTTAAATAATTCTATTTTTCTTTGTCCATAAAGAACAATTTTTTTTCCACTGAAACTGAGCCTGAATGGCATAGCTACTTACTTTAGCAGAGTAAAGACCTTAATGTGTATTAATAAAATGTAGGTCTCAAGTATGAGGCAGAAGTTACACTGATTAGTCCTGTGTCTCAGAGTGCTGAAATACTACAAGCATCCCCCTCTCTTTTCCCCTTCAGTCCTGTATGAAAGTGAGACTATGTGACTTTTTTAATACACTACAACCTCACTTTGCTGGAATAAGACTCCTTTTTTTCTTTCTGGTTAAGAGGATCAGAATGATGTATCTTTTTGCTGACAAGTGAATATATATTTAGTCCATGTCTGGAAAAAAATTCTGTAGTTGATTCCTGAATATGTTCCTAGAGCATGCACAGTTAGAAGCCAATTATGCATACATTTTTAAGATCCATATGGGAAATCAAAGATTCAGGCCCAGAGCCCTAGATATTTCTGTAACTGGTAATTTTGCTTTGTCCTCATATTAGTACCATGGCTACTCATTTGTTACTATGCTCCTTACAAACACAGTTAAACACCAGGATTTCAGAAGGAAAGGTGACCATAAGTTTATATTTAACTGTTTCTTATTTTTAATTAATGGGCTTCCTACTTTTTACCCTACTAAAAGTTGACTTTCCAAAAACAGTCCTAAGGATGAAAAAAAAAAAAAAAAAAGAGTTAACAAAAAGATTGAAATCATTATCTTTTAAAATTCAACCATGAAGCTCTCCTTTGCACTGAGGATTTCTTACTGCAAGGATACACAATGGACATGTTAGGACACTGCTTGACCTTTTGAAAAAAAATATGTCTGCAGCATTTTCTTCTAGTAAACTGCCACCAAAACAAACCTATTAAAGTATAAAAGAGCTCAGAGGAAACTTTCGAAGCTGCACAGACATATTCAGTGCTTCTTGGGGAGGAAAGGAAAAAAAAGTAGAAGAGGAAGAATAACCAGACTATTCATGAATTTACTGATGAAGCCCTGCACTGTAATATCCCATATAACATTTACTCTTCTTGTTTTGATAGTGGAACTTGACAGACTGTATTTTAGAAAAATTAGGAATATAACATGTATTTTAGAAACATTGTTATAATTGAGAGAACACTGACAAGTTAATCATAATTGTAATTCGGCTATTAAGATACTTCTTTTTCTGGAGTAGAGATTTGGGGATTTTTTAAGGTACAATTTTAGAAAATATTTAGCTACCTAATAGCTAAAAATTGCAAAGCTGATACGAATCAAATTTCTATAAGCAATGTGTCTATACGCAAAAGTATCCTAACCACTTTGCAGTGAAACAAAGAGAGATTAAAATTACAACAACCCATGCAGAAGTAAAGCATCCAAAAATCAACAAGAGTTAATCATTAGGTACTAAAGGCCTTACAAAATTTTTATATATAGATATAGATATAAGTTGTATGTTTTAAACCTGTTTTTAAAAGGTCTAGTTCCAGTTGTCCTCATCAGGTCAAAAAGAAAAGCGGTCCACAGTTCAGGGGCCAGAAGCAAAGACATGGACTGTACCCCTCCTGCTCCTGCAAAATCCGGGCTCCAAAAGCCCCATCCCTGCAGACCTCAGGGGGTGGGATGGCACACAAAGAGGCTCTGAAAGGTATCTGGAACCATGCAATGCATCAAGGGCGTTTGACTGATTCTACTGTTGTTATCAAGTACCCAATGGAATTGCTTATAGTGAATTTGGCAATAACGGCCTATAGAAACAGCTCTTTGAACTTATATAGTACCTTTGATCCAGTGATCTAAAAGGAGGGGTTTGTCAGTATTACTATTCCCATTTTACGGAGGGTGAAACCGAGGCAGAGCAGATTTTCTCAAGGTTGTAGAAGGAGGCAGCTGAGAAAGGAAGGTGGACAAAGAAATTAACTCTTCCCCCCACACCCTCTTCTCTTTTTTACTTGCTCAAGCCAATCTTCTTTAGAATACTTTCTTTGGCTCTTGTCTTAAATTGGAATCAAATTTCTGGTATCAAGAACAAGGTCCTTCTGCTCATAGCTGCACCAAATAACTCCCCAGGAAGGTGATGAACACTCACAGTCCACTGGTCTGATCTGGCAGAATTTTCTTTCCCAGCTTATGACAACAGCTGCCCTCATTCTTTTGACCCTTCTTTTGACCAGTGTTGTGAAAATGGGCAACTGTCCTAAGAGAAAACAGCATGACAAGGAAAGGCGCATTTCTCTATTCTCCAACATCAGGGTTGTCCAGGTGGCATTTCTTTTCCTTACTAGCGGGCACCAGATGTTGTCCACGGCAGAGGGAGGCTGGTGCGTGGATGATTGCTACACCCTGCAGTGGCAGGGGTACTGCTGAGGAAAATAGGATTTTTTTTAATCACCATTGCCTTCCCGATGTCATATGAGTAGTGACAGCTAACCCACCCTTGAAACCCCTCTCCTACACTTGCCCCACTGGATTGTGGCCCCCCGTCACCCACTGCCAGTTCCACCTGGTCTCTTGTATGCAGTAAGCCTTACAATATCCTCCCAACTAACCCCACAGCCCAGGAGATACACCCTGTTTTAAAAAGCTACAAATTCAAAAGAAAACAGCTTATGAGAAAATCAAGCAGCACCGTGAAAGAAGCTCCTTTAGTCTAACGCTACATGTGACTGAATAAATCAACGGGGAAAAAAACAAATCTTAAGTGCAACTTCCTAAGTAGAAACTTAGAGCCTGTTTAAAACAGGATCATCAGTGGAAAAAAAAGAGGCATAAAGGTAGCCCCTCTGTGAACTGCACATCTCCCCGCTGCAAGAACTGCAGAAACTGGAGCCTGGGGGGGGGGGCAAAGAGGGTGCAAGAAGCAAAACAAGAATTCATCCTTTATNGGGAAGGAGGGGGGGGGGGGGGGGGGGGGGGGGGGTGTGGGGGGGGTGAGGAGGGAAGTTCGCTTCTCCCATTAAAAAAAAAAAAAAAAATTGCATAACGAGATACTTTCTTTGGCAACTGCTTCCTGACAAATATTTACAAGGGCAGAGCGGGAGCGCGTTTCCGCCGACGTGAGGGGGGCCCGCCGCCACCTTCCCGGGCTGCCCCGGGCTCCGGGATAAGCCCCGGGCCGGGATGAGCCTCGGGCCGGGCTCGGCGCCTGCCCCATCTCAGCGCCAGGGCCGATTTTCCACAGCAGCCCGAGCGTCTCCCGGACTTGGCGACGCGGACGTTTGGGCAGACAGAGTTTCGCTACAGTTGGTGCCGTGCATTTAAAAAAAAAAAATTAAAAAAAAAATAAAATTAAAAACCCCAGGCAACGAAACTGCAAATTAAACGGGGAGGGGGAAGGGAGTAGAAGAGAGAGAGTCACAATCGCCTTTTGCCCCCTACCTCCCTCCCGCTTCCCTTCCCAAAGCGGGACCCCGGGCTGATCCCCTCAGTCGCATTCCCTCCCTCGCCGCCTCTACACCCCTCAGGGCGGCAGCAACTTCGTTCCCAAGCCGGGAACTAGGATGCTTCTTTCCCACCTCCGGATTAAGGTGTCTCCGCCGTGCTCCCCCTGCCCCGGCCCGGCCAGCCCAGCCCAACTCAGCCCAGCCCAGCCCGGCCCAGCTCGGCCCGGCCCGGCCCGGCACGGCCACCCCCATCGAGAGCCGCTTCCCCGCTCCCTGTCTCCTTCCGCCCTGGGAGCCGGGCACTATTTCTCCTCCTCCCTCTGCCTGCCCTGAGCGCCGGGCGCCTATGGAATGCCGCGCGCGGGGCCCGGCCGCGGCGGCAGGATACACAGCCGGGCCCGCCGCTGCTATAAGAACCTCCTTGTGAGCGACGCCATTTTAAGCCTCTCGCTCGGTTCGGCGCTGGGAGCAGCGGCGGCGGCGGCGCTCGGGGGACACAAACACCGCCGCCCCGTACGGTCGCCACCCGGGAGCCAGCGGCGGGGGCACCGCCGTGAGCGAGGAGGAGGAGGCGGGGGGACAAGAAAGGAAAGACGGACCGGACTGGGATCGCCCGGGCAGCAGCAGCAGCAGCCGCCGCCGGAGCCCGGGGGGACCCTGCGCTCTCCGTTCCTTCCAACGTTAGTGCCGCTTTCTCCGGCGGGAACTTGGGGCAAACCCGCGCCTGCCCCCCCCACCCCGCCCTGGCCGTGAGGGGGTCCAGGGTGTGCCCGGCGGGAAGGACGGGGCTGGGGGAGGGGGGGAGCGGGGGTGGGGGAGAGGTGGGGGGGGGGCAGGAAAGGAAGAGAGAGAGGGCTCTTGTTTTTGGGAGGTCCGGACAGCTGCGTGGCTGCAGGAGCGGCAGCTGCAGCTCCCGAGGTGTCTCTGAGGAAGCTCGTCCTGGGGCGAGGGGGTGGCTGCTCTGGTCTGCGGGAGAAGGCGAGTCCCTGCGCCCGGCTCTGCTCTCGTTTGCAGCAGAGCCCGGAGTACTTTAATGACCTTTTTTTATTATTATTTTAAAGGGTTTCCCTCGCCTCTTTAGGGGAGTACTAAGTCGCCGGTGGGTTGCGGATCCCCTCTGGCGATAGGAGGGGAAAGAGAGCAGGGTACGGGTTTATTTGTACCGAATATAATTAATCACGGTCACTGCAGTCAGCGGGAGATAACTAATTTGTTGCCTTGTGGGGTTTCAGCCTTAGTGGCATTGCATATTTGCTGGAGAGGTTATGCTGCTGCTTTTGGGTGTCACCGAAATTAAGCTTTCCCGGAGCTGGGAGCAATCAAATTAAGTTTTTTAACACGCATCTTTCTAGGGTGTTGTAGGGAATGACTTGGGCTGCGGGCGGTGTGGGGGCTCCCACGCTGCGAGGGGAAGCGCCCGCTGCTTCCCGTGGCCGGCTGGGGGGACCACGGCGGCTCCGGCCTCCCGGAGTAACGCGTTCCTGAGGTGTGGGGATCAACTTGCGGTTACTCACACAACTCTCTAGGGCACTTATTTCTCTAGGAACAGGGTCTCCAGGTGTGTTGTTTTGTGCTTTGTTGTTTTGTTGTTTGTTTTTAACAAANGGGGGACCCTGCGCTCTCCGTTCCTTCCAACGTTAGTGCCGCTTTCTCCGGCGGGAACTTGGGGCAAACCCGCGCCTGCCCCCCCCACCCCGCCCTGGCCGTGAGGGGGTCCAGGGTGTGCCCGGCGGGAAGGACGGGGCTGGGGGAGGGGGGGAGCGGGGGTGGGGGAGAGGTGGGGGGGGGGCAGGAAAGGAAGAGAGAGAGGGCTCTTGTTTTTGGGAGGTCCGGACAGCTGCGTGGCTGCAGGAGCGGCAGCTGCAGCTCCCGAGGTGTCTCTGAGGAAGCTCGTCCTGGGGCGAGGGGGTGGCTGCTCTGGTCTGCGGGAGAAGGCGAGTCCCTGCGCCCGGCTCTGCTCTCGTTTGCAGCAGAGCCCGGAGTACTTTAATGACCTTTTTTTATTATTATTTTAAAGGGTTTCCCTCGCCTCTTTAGGGGAGTACTAAGTCGCCGGTGGGTTGCGGATCCCCTCTGGCGATAGGAGGGGAAAGAGAGCAGGGTACGGGTTTATTTGTACCGAATATAATTAATCACGGTCACTGCAGTCAGCGGGAGATAACTAATTTGTTGCCTTGTGGGGTTTCAGCCTTAGTGGCATTGCATATTTGCTGGAGAGGTTATGCTGCTGCTTTTGGGTGTCACCGAAATTAAGCTTTCCCGGAGCTGGGAGCAATCAAATTAAGTTTTTTAACACGCATCTTTCTAGGGTGTTGTAGGGAATGACTTGGGCTGCGGGCGGTGTGGGGGCTCCCACGCTGCGAGGGGAAGCGCCCGCTGCTTCCCGTGGCCGGCTGGGGGGACCACAGCGGCTCCGGCCTCCCGGAGTAACGCGTTCCTGAGGTGTGGGGATCAACTTGCGGTTACTCACACAACTCTCTAGGGCACTTATTTCTCTAGGAACAGGGTCTCCAGGTGTGTTGTTTTGTGCTTTGTTGTTTTGTTGTTTGTTTTTAACAAAGCTTAGTTCATCTCTAAGTGTGTATGATTAGCTGCTCCTAGAGCANGGCCCGGCCCGGCCCGGCACGGCCACCCCCATCGAGAGCCGCTTCCCCGCTCCCTGTCTCCTTCCGCCCTGGGAGCCGGGCACTATTTCTCCTCCTCCCTCTGCCTGCCCTGAGCGCCGGGCGCCTATGGAATGCCGCGCGCGGGGCCCGGCCGCGGCGGCAGGATACACAGCCGGGCCCGCCGCTGCTATAAGAACCTCCTTGTGAGCGACGCCATTTTAAGCCTCTCGCTCGGTTCGGCGCTGGGAGCAGCGGCGGCGGCGGCGCTCGGGGGACACAAACACCGCCGCCCCGTACGGTCGCCACCCGGGAGCCAGCGGCGGGGGCACCGCCGTGAGCGAGGAGGAGGAGGCGGGGGGACAAGAAAGGAAAGACGGACCGGACTGGGATCGCCCGGGCAGCAGCAGCAGCAGCCGCCGCCGGAGCCCGGGGGGACCCTGCGCTCTCCGTTCCTTCCAACGTTAGTGCCGCTTTCTCCGGCGGGAACTTGGGGCAAACCCGCGCCTGCCCCCCCCACCCCGCCCTGGCCGTGAGGGGGTCCAGGGTGTGCCCGGCGGGAAGGACGGGGCTGGGGGAGGGGGGGAGCGGGGGTGGGGGAGAGGTGGGGGGGGGGCAGGAAAGGAAGAGAGAGAGGGCTCTTGTTTTTGGGAGGTCCGGACAGCTGCGTGGCTGCAGGAGCGGCAGCTGCAGCTCCCGAGGTGTCTCTGAGGAAGCTCGTCCTGGGGCGAGGGGGTGGCTGCTCTGGTCTGCGGGAGAAGGCGAGTCCCTGCGCCCGGCTCTGCTCTCGTTTGCAGCAGAGCCCGGAGTACTTTAATGACCTTTTTTTATTATTATTTTAAAGGGTTTCCCTCGCCTCTTTAGGGGAGTACTAAGTCGCCGGTGGGTTGCGGATCCCCTCTGGCGATAGGAGGGGAAAGAGAGCAGGGTACGGGTTTATTTGTACCGAATATAATTAATCACGGTCACTGCAGTCAGCGGGAGATAACTAATTTGTTGCCTTGTGGGGTTTCAGCCTTAGTGGCATTGCATATTTGCTGGAGAGGTTATGCTGCTGCTTTTGGGTGTCACCGAAATTAAGCTTTCCCGGAGCTGGGAGCAATCAAATTAAGTTTTTTAACACGCATCTTTCTAGGGTGTTGTAGGGAATGACTTGGGCTGCGGGCGGTGTGGGGGCTCCCACGCTGCGAGGGGAAGCGCCCGCTGCTTCCCGTGGCCGGCTGGGGGGACCACAGCGGCTCCGGCCTCCCGGAGTAACGCGTTCCTGAGGTGTGGGGATCAACTTGCGGTTACTCACACAACTCTCTAGGGCACTTATTTCTCTAGGAACAGGGTCTCCAGGTGTGTTGTTTTGTGCTTTGTTGTTTTGTTGTTTGTTTTTAACAAAGCTTAGTTCATCTCTAAGTGTGTATGATTAGCTGCTCCTAGAGCACGAAGTTTTCTCAAATTTAGCAAAACCTTGAGTTCTTCCCTAGTTAAAACTCGATGTAGGACGTTGGGCAGTTTCTTTTTGTATCTCTTCCCAAAAACCTTCTCTGAAGATTATCCTTTCTGGAAAGAAAGGACAAACTATGTGAAGGTACCACGGGCAACTTACTTGCGACTTTAGGAATAGCAGTGTTGATCTTTGTAATCAGCTACTTCTTGATCTCTTTCTCATGGAGCAGCCATTGTTCTGACACTCTGTATATTCCAGACATCTGTGGTCCTCCCATCCCCCAAAGTATGCAAGTGGTGAATGGAAAGAGGCTGGGCTGGTATGCTGAGGTCGACGGACGGAAATCAAGGAGGGGTTTTAGTAAAACAGGATCTTTATGTGCTGAGACTACAGTAAAGGCAAAGACAGAAAACTAGCTGAAAGAGTGTCGGGGTTTTCTTGATCCTAAGTTCAGACACACCAGACAGCAACTTCCCAGTTATGGTTTTGCTTCTGAATGACAAAANCCGGAGCCCGGGGGGACCCTGCGCTCTCCGTTCCTTCCAACGTTAGTGCCGCTTTCTCCGGCGGGAACTTGGGGCAAACCCGCGCCTGCCCCCCCCACCCCGCCCTGGCCGTGAGGGGGTCCAGGGTGTGCCCGGCGGGAAGGACGGNTGAGCGGCAAAACTTACTGGTGTGTATTGGCCCAAGTTATGATGTGAATTTCAGTACCTAACAGTCCAGAACCTAATGTTGGTCTTGCACTTCTGATAAAAAGGTGCTGACAGTTGCAGGTATGTGACTGCTGTGTCGTTTGTCTAATGGCTGGAACTGTTGCAAATGAGGCTGCTTAGGTATTCAGGCAAGAGTTTGAGGCTCTCTAAATTCAGCTGTTCAGTACAAAATCATACTGAGTGTCTCACTGTTCTGGAGTTGTTCTAAAGAAATGTCATATTTGCTCATCTCTTAGTTCGGATATTTTCTCTTTAGGTGTAAACTGATATCCAGGGGAATGTTCACTTTGGTCTGTATGGCTGATTATTTCACAAGGTCTCGGGGAGAAATAAGTAAAAACACTATGTTGGAAAGGACAGTGCCATGCACGATAGCTTCTAGGAGCAAGGATTTAATACAAAGTAAAGCTTGATTGGAAAGATCAGTTCTTCAGATGCTGTGTTACAGCCTTATCAGCGCAAGCTTCCTTTTTCTTGCCTAAGCTATAAATAGACTGGGCTCTTTGCATGGTGTATGTCTACTCTGGACACCAGCATTTTGCTCTCTCTGTGTTGTGTCAGTGACTGGCTTACCAAACCTTGGCTGTGAAACCTGGTTGCCCTTCAGACATAATGATTTTTTTTTTTGAAACATATGTCTATCATGACTCTACATCTGAATTAGCATCCTGAAATACTGTGTTCTAAAGAGTTAAACTTGGGGTTTTGGAGATGTTGAGGCANGCGGCTCCGGCCTCCCGGAGTAACGCGTTCCTGAGGTGTGGGGATCAACTTGCGGTTACTCACACAACTCTCTAGGGCACTTATTTCTCTAGGAACAGGGTCTCCAGGTGTGTTGTTTTGTGCTTTGTTGTTTTGTTGTTTGTTTTTAACAAAGCTTAGTTCATCTCTAAGTGTGTATGATTAGCTGCTCCTAGAGCACGAAGTTTTCTCAAATTTAGCAAAACCTTGAGTTCTTCCCTAGTTAAAACTCGATGTAGGACGTTGGGCAGTTTCTTTTTGTATCTCTTCCCAAAAACCTTCTCTGAAGATTATCCTTTCTGGAAAGAAAGGACAAACTATGTGAAGGTACCACGGGCAACTTACTTGCGACTTTAGGAATAGCAGTGTTGATCTTTGTAATCAGCTACTTCTTGATCTCTTTCTCATGGAGCAGCCATTGTTCTGACACTCTGTATATTCCAGACATCTGTGGTCCTCCCATCCCCCAAAGTATGCAAGTGGTGAATGGAAAGAGGCTGGGCTGGTATGCTGAGGTCGACGGACGGAAATCAAGGAGGGGTTTTAGTAAAACAGGATCTTTATGTGCTGAGACTACAGTAAAGGCAAAGACAGAAAACTAGCTGAAAGAGTGTCGGGGTTTTCTTGATCCTAAGTTCAGACACACCAGACAGCAACTTCCCAGTTATGGTTTTGCTTCTGAATGACAAAAAGGTGCTGCTGCAAGGCTCCAAAAGAAAAGGCTTGAGCGGCAAAACTTACTGGTGTGTATTGGCCCAAGTTATGATGTGAATTTCAGTACCTAACAGTCCAGAAACCTAATGTTGGTCTTGCACTTCTGATAAAAAGGTGCTGACAGTTGCAGGTATGTGACTGCTGTGTCGTTTGTCTAATGGCTGGAACTGTTGCAAATGAGGCTGCTTAGGTATTCAGGCAAGAGTTTGAGGCTCTCTAAATTCAGCTGTTCAGTACAAAATCATACTGAGTGTCTCACTGTTCTGGAGTTGTTCTAAAGAAATGTCATATTTGCTCATCTCTTAGTTCGGATATTTTCTCTTTAGGTGTAAACTGATATCCAGGGGAATGTTCACTTTGGTCTGTATGGCTGATTATTTCACAAGGTCTCGGGGAGAAATAAGTAAAAACACTATGTTGGAAAGGACAGTGCCATGCACGATAGCTTCTAGGAGCAAGGATTTAATACAAAGTAAAGCTTGATTGGAAAGATCAGTTCTTCAGATGCTGTGTTACAGCCTTATCAGTGCAAGCTTCCTTTTTCTTGCCTAAGCTATAAATAGACTGGGCTCTTTGCATGGTGTATGTCTACTCTGGACACCAGCATTTTGCTCTCTCTGTGTTGTGTCAGTGACTGGCTTACCAAACCTTGGCTGTGAAACCTGGTTGCCCTTCAGACATAATGATTTTTTTTTTTGAAACATATGTCTATCATGACTCTACATCTGAATTAGCATCCTGAAATACTGTGTTCTAAAGAGTTAAACTTGGGGTTTTGGAGATGTTGAGGCAAGAGGTTAGTACTACTGTTCTGATTTTGCAGTGTTTTCAGGGGTAGAAAGGGAAGTGGAAAGAATGGAACAGGAAATATTACTGTTGGAGGCTTCTGTCTTAGAAACTGAAGTCTGAATGTGCGATCTGAAACTCCTGGAATAAGGATCTTTCTGCAGAGTATTGTCTAGTAGGCAGACTAGTGTGCTAGTACAGCAGTAATCCAAATCACCTACGTTAATTCATAGTTAAACTGGTAATGCAGGGGTTGTGGTGATCATGCAGTTGCCTGCAGCCAAACTTGTTCTGTGGTAGCCTGCATACCATGGCAGGAAAATCAGGACTGACCTTACTTATCTTGAACATCATACTTCACAAAGCCTGATAAAACCTGTGAGAAACTGTGCAGGCAGCTGTGACTTGCTCCTGGGACCTCAGAACGTGCACTTGCAAGCTCTGAGCCCAGTACCTTGCTGGCTGACTGGGTGGGAAGCTAGAAATGGCAAACTCCTTGGCAGTAAGTATTGTGTGTGACTCTTCTTGTCTCTTTAGATAAAATTATTTTCCTGGCAGAGCAATATTTCTGATTTTCCAGTTAAGCACCTATTGAATTGGCTAGACTTGCCAACATAAGGCAGCCTGACAGTGGTTAATTTTAATATCCATTTCTGGCACTTGATTCCAAGGTAAAACTTGATGTAGGCTGTGATCAGGCTTTAGCCCAGGAGGGTAATGTGTTAAACTGTGCTGGCACTTTGTAGCCTGTGCTGCCTCTCATGAGAAGAAAGGAGCCAGAAAAGTTGTTTCAGTTTTTGTGCTTTTGTTTTTTCACCGGCAGGTAACTTCAAGTGCAAGGGAGAGAACTAATGGAAGTCTAATTCTGGCATTTCTGTCTGTGTGGAACACCGAGCAGGTGAAACATACCTGTAGCTCAGCATGACCTCATGAGTCTGTTAACTCTGATGTGAAAGCAAATTCCTCCTGTGCTTTCCTTGCTTTAGGAAGTATGGGTGCAAATGTTACTTTACAGCAGAACTTTTTGTTGCAAGTTGACTTTCGGAAACAATGTATATTGGCTGGATTGGTATTGCAGAAGTGAAGTGCTTGCTCTGTTACTTATTTCTAAATTAACTCTGGAGCCTTGTTTGAGGACTGATGTAGAAGGGTGAAAGAATTAATGTCCTATTCTGTGTTGCTGCATTTAAAGAACAGTATGAGCCAGCTGGATTTTGCTGGAGTTGGCAAATGCGCCATGTGCACTGTACGTGTATTTGCTGGAACCAGCATTTCTGGGCTGACTTACTGCGCTAAATAGACTTGTATAAATTGCAGAAGTTTGCCAACTCTGCAGCAACTGTAGCAAGTAGTTCTGTATTGTCCTGGCAACAATTCAGGTGCCCTCCAGTGGCCAGAAATCTTAACATCCTAAAGGTGCTGCTAAATGCAGCTGCCTTGTCAGGTTGCCTTAATTAAGAGTGAGTTGAAGAAACATCTTTTAGTGTCAGACTTCATTAGCATGTTTGTTATTTAAACAGTCCTTTTTGGAGTGTTGGTGTACCTTACTGTAAATACCGAGTTATTCTGACAGACAAGCAAAGACAGCCACTTTCAGACGCATAAGTATTTTGTCAGTGTAATTATGACTAATCACTCTGGTTTCTTAAACCATGGAGATTAATGTTTAACATCCAAGTTCAGGGCTGACTGGTTGGAGTCTAAGAAGAAACTGGATTATGGGTAGATACTTCCTTGTTTGGAAGAGAGATGGTTTGCTAAGTTGTTCTGTATTGGTGTGGAGATGAGTGTTTCAAGTTATGCACAAACAGACTGGAAAGGTATTTCTGTAAGAGTGTCTTGTTGGTGATGCACATGGTTGTGTTAAATGACTGCAGAACAATTGTCTTTTTGATACACAAAACCGTGTGGGCAGGGAAACTTGAGGCTTGGCAGTGGTTTTGTTCCTGTGAGTGTTAAATGAAATGTGCTATAATATTTGTCTGAATTATCATAGGTTGCCTCTAAATGGTCACAACGGCAACTTTTTTTTTTTGTATGTGACTAGGGAAGACTAAAGAATGAATTTGATCCTGTCTATTTTCAGCTCTCTACTACAGTCATCTTAGTGATAAGTACAGGCACATGGACCAAAAGCTGTAAACCACTGCATATTTATTATGTGAGTCCTGCTGCCAGACTAAACCTTGGGTAGAAACACTGGCTCATCTCTAACCGAGGAAGATGGGAGTATGTGTAACGTAGATATGTGTCCTGCAAATAAAAGGCAGGAGCTCTCTAAGCTGTGATAATAAAATGAATGCTGTGAATGCTGCACAAAGCCCTAGTGGGAAATGTGTGTCAGTGACCCAAAGATCCTAAATCCACTGCTGAACGGAAGTGACTTAGTAACTGTTTTGAGGTTACTTGTTTGTGGTGCTGGTGCTTAGTTGGTCAAAATAATTAAGACACGAGTGTAACTGGGTTGATAATCTTGTTATGACTTACTG
Organism: Nicator chloris; assembly: GCA_013400495.1. Taxonomy (NCBI): domain Eukaryota; kingdom Metazoa; phylum Chordata; class Aves; order Passeriformes; family Pycnonotidae; genus Nicator; species Nicator chloris. The sequence continues at coordinate 63,098 of WAAE01006236.1, read as the reverse complement.
TGAGTTCATAAACTTGAAACTGTCATACCAGTCCCTAATACTGAGCTACAAACTGCTGTCAGGGGATTGATATGTACATTATGTGAGGAAGTTAATTACTTTTGTTCTCAAAGTTGGATGTGTAACACCAGAGTTGTATTTCAAAGAGTTTTCACATAGTAACATTTAGGATTATCATCAGCTCCCATCTTGGACAGTCAGGAGGATACTTAGGTGCTTGAGGTCTGTTTTGCCAACTAATAAAGTTTGGTAGTGCTGTGGTATGCTTGCTGATGAAAAGCTCTCTTAAATCATTGCTTTCAAACATGACCTGATGATTTGTCAACTTGAACTTAACTGCTGCTTATAGCTCTTAGAAACAACCAGAAGTTTCTAGAAAGAACAAATACCTCGGACACAGAGTGTAATGTAAAGGATTGAGTTGACAGACGTCTTGTAACTCCTGAATGCGCTCTAGGTAAAGGGCAAAGTAACTGTGCTGTGGATCCAAACACTTAATTTCTGAAGTGACAAGATCCACTGCTGTGAGATTTCAGCTCCTGCAGTATAAGTAGGATTTTAAGGAAGAGTGTGTGACTATGTAAAGAGGTGCTTTCTTTATGGCCAGCCATGTGCCTCTGGCCAGCATCAAGCAAAATTATGTAGTGGACTGCTGATAAGAAATTAAGGTGGTAGGTAACTGCTACCAAGTCCATTTAGACATATCTGTGTGTCCCATCAGTCTGTAATTCTACCAAACACTCTTTCTCTAGAATATCTGTCCTAAAGAGTGAAGTACTGTGCATCTCCTTTCTTCCAAAAGGAGAACCTTTATATGCTATTGCCAGCTTCATGTTTGGGGAGGCTTCCTAGCGGGTTCTGCAGTTTCAAAGTTCATCTTCAGAATGATAGTGCAGATCGGTGCCAGGATGAACTTTCCTTTCTTTTTTAGTAACTTTCCTGATGTGCTTGTTCTAAATTCTCTTCCAGGTTTTCATCATTTTGTACATTAGTTATCTGAGGTATTTGTTGACTGACAGTGGCTCTTGGACCGCTGTTAGCTCTTGTTTGTTGGGAATTCTAATGGGTTGTTTTTAAAAGGGTACTTAAACCTTAGTACCTGTGAAGACCCTGATGAATTGCACAAGCTGTTAGTGCCTTCGTGCTGTGTGAGTTGCTCAGAGCACAGCACGGACAGGGCTGCATCTGGAAGAGACCCATCTGCCAGTGAAATCTCTGACTTCCACTTCTGATACCTTTTGTTACCTGAACTGTTAGTCCCTGCAAAGTTGATCTTCAGCGATTGATTAAAACTACCCACATTCTGGTTGACTTTCTGTACTTTAGGTGAGCAAAATGAAACGTGGCTCTTGTTACACTTATGTTATAGTCTCAAGTGCACTTGAAACTTAGGAGTTGTTAAACATTGCAAGCTGGGTAGGAGGTATGATTCTTTACTAGCCTGCTTTCTCTTTTAGGAGAAGGGAAAGGTAAAACAGGTGATTGTCCTGTCATATCAGAACACTCCGTAGTGCTCCAGAGGTAAAGTGTGGCAGACTGGAACTTTACAGCTGTTGTAAAGTTCTTGTGGCCCCTTTCCCTCTTCTGTCACATTTGCTTAAGACACTATTGACTCCAAAACAAGCCTCCAGATTTTTGCAACTTGCAACCTAAGTCTTTTCTTCACTAGACATTTTTTGAGGAATATGTTCTCTTTTTAAATACAGCTAACCCAGTGTTTAAGTCTAGTCAAGGCTACCAGACTGCCTGCATTTCAGTTCCATCAAGCAGTTGTAATCAACTTGGAGAAGTCTAGCAAGAAAGAAATATTTACATGTTGTTTGCTTTAGCCAGTGAGCATGTGAATAGAAACTGTTCAGTACTCTTGGTCTTAGATTGCTGACACAACTCAAAATAGAGAGGCACCATGTTATTTTGTGTGTGGCATGAAGTGAACTCTTCTTTAAAAAAAGCTCTTACAAAAGCTAGTGTGGGGAGGTTTTTCTGCCTTTGTTATGAAAAGGAATTTTTAGATAATTTCTAAGGCTGAGATGCCAGAACAATTAATGTAATAGCAATCTGGGATGCCTGAAGGAAAAAGGAAATAATGAATTGGAAATGAAGCAGTGAAGAAGAGTGACTGGAATAGAGGTGACTTGCAGTGAGTGTTGGCAGATCTGCACCCCTCTCCCACTTTAAATCTGTGGATTATCTGAGCTAGTTTGTTGCCTCTTCCAGCATGTCTTAAGGATGTTGAAGGCTTGGAAATTGGAACCTTTTAACCATGTAGGCCAGTAAAGAAGATTTCTTAATTTCCTGAAGTTTGTTAGGAAAAACAAACCATAGCCTTTCAGTCTTAACAATAAGAGAATTTAAAGACCATTTTAACACTATTGCATATTCTGGGTTCAGAGTCAAATTTATTATGATGTGATTACCTAAATCTACGATAGAATGTGTTCCTGTTTGCAAGGCATCTTCTAACTTTCTGCAGGCATCAGTAGAATTTGTTGTCTGAAGTATTCCTGCTTGGATAAATTTGAGCTGGATGGATTACACAGGATACTGAGTTTATCACTGGAGAGAAGAGAAGTACTTCACTAAGCAAGAATATCTTAGTGGTAGGAAGGAATGATGCTAACTAACAAATGTTGCTTGGAGAAATGACCAGAGTAATTCTGCCACAAGGTAAAGTTTATTAATGAGTTTGTTCAGCCCAGGATCAGTAAGATGGATTTCAGTGTGGGTACATGCTGTGGCATTCAGGTCAAGATTACTGGCAGCTTTTAGTTTTCAATGGAACATCTGAAATAGTTCAAGTTGCTCCATCTTGGCACAACACTTAAATATAGTAATACTGCTTCATGTCTTGCCATGGCACTTTTTCTGAAGTAGTAGTAAAGGCTATAGATTAATGTTTCTACCATGTAACCCAAAAAAAAAAGTAGAAAAGCTTTAAAGCTGTGGAAGCCTATAGGTTTTTTTTCCCTCTTAGAGAAAAGACTGCATGGTTTGACTTGTTTCCTTTTGATATTACATACTGTCTTAAGTTTCTTCCACTAGGTTAAGGTGTCTTGTCATAAGCCACTGGAAGACATTTTTACATAGTATTAAAAATCACCCTGTTAAAAGCAGAAGGAAGCCTGACAGTAATACAAAATACATGAAGTTTTATACTCCAGTTTCTAGTACTGGTAATAAGGTAAACCTTAATTATTCTGTCTCTTAAAAATATCCAAGTGGTGCATTGCTTTGTTTAATGTGATCATTTACAAACCATAACTATTTTGCAAGAGCCACTTTGCAGTGAGTTTCATAGTGGCTTTTGTCCATTTAAGTCCTTAAAGCAGTGGTGTGCAGAAGTCAATATTGGTGGGTGACTAATTTCCCAATAGTCAAGGCCTTCTAATACTTAGATATAACTACACTTTAAAATAATCTACACTCACTGTATATGTCTATTTCTTTTAGAGGGGACAAGATGACTGGGGACTGCAAATGCTGCTATTTGAGACAGAATATGGGAATGCTGTTCAGTATTTGTTTACTGCATATGGAAATGTATTTCAGGAAAACTGCTGTTTGTAATCCTCTGTGGTATCTTTGTACAAGAAAAATAAATCTTTTAAAAATGCAATCTTCAGAGTGAAATTCAAGCACATTCTCTACCTATTTTCAAATAAAGTATCTTCTGGTCATTTTTTACAAAAAATTGTAAACCTCAGCTGTCATTCCTACCACAAGCTTCTAACATTCCTTAAAACACACAACATCAAAACTGTCCTTCCAGGACTTCTTACCAATCTCACAGAAGCATCTGGTATGTGGAGGACCGCCAAAATTACTTACAAAGGTACTTTTACCAGAGCTCAATAAAGCCAGATAAAAATTCTCAGTTTTCTTTAGAACCCGTGGGTGGATATGGGAGGAGAGAACTTCATCCATATTTGGATAAGGAATAATTACAAGTTTACAACAGTTTGAATTAAGTCTTCATAAGACTAAGATCAGTAGAAGTAGGTCTATCTGTTGCAAGAGTGTTTGTATCTGGGGCTTGGGTTAGACCAAATATGGCTCAGAGACAGTTCAGCCACTCCTGCCTCAAGTGCCTGTATGCCGGGAAAGCTTTTTTCCTGATGTTTCCACTGTCAGTATTGTCTTGCTTGGATGATTCCTCCTCCCCCACATTTTGTTTTCTAGAAAACGGGCTAACAACTTCCAAGGGAAGATTTAAAAGGGTTGTTTTATTGTGATTTGGTTTTTAATTCCTTAATTAGATGTATTTTTCAAATGCTCATCTTGGGAACTAAGGTTAATTAGGAAGCTTCTGTTACATCAAGAACTGAAATATAAGGACTTGGGTCGTAGAAATGAGTGCCTCTGGTGTTACTAGGTGTGGAACTGCTGTTGTCTGTGTGTTTTGGCCATGGAGTTTTGTAAAGCAGAGACACAGGTAATAGCATTGGCAGCTGAGACCGGTTATAAAATCAGACCCAAAGGATGCTTTCAGTAACACCTTGGGAATGGTTGCAATGACTTCAGAGCACTGGAGAAAAACTGATTTCCAGTACAGGTACTTCTCTTCCCTTGTGTGTAGATGATACGCATTTTTAACTGCTGTGACTGTCAGAAGATGATCTGCTGCTTCTGTGTAAGCAAGTGTATCATTCAGAACTGGTGGGTAGTTTCAAGATACAGTTGCTTGGCTTATCCCAGATGAGACAGAGACAACACGATAACATGGTCAGGAGGGGTGTTTGTGTGCAGCAATTCATGGTGTTTGGATGGATCAGTCTGGATTTCTGGTGCAAGTTTTAACATAAGTAACATACTTCTCTCAAAGGATTTATGGCAGACTTGCGGACTTTGACTTGTTTTACGAAAGTGGAATGGGTGGGGAGGGAACTACTTATCAGATCACTCAGGTCAATTGGAGTCAATCTTAAAGAAGAGAATTGTTCAGATTTCAGAACTACTGTAGGCTCGTTGACTTTCTTGGCATATGCCTAACTATTCTCCAGAATCAGAAATTAATAAAAACATGATCAGAAATAATATCTAGTACTTCTTTAATTCCTTTTAAAAAACAAGAAAATTGAATTGTCTTCTGTAGTAATTTGAAGTGATTAGCTCATGCCTTCTAAGCTTTCAGATGCCATGTGATACAGCCTAGTGCAAGGTCTTGAATTGCTATTCACATGAGTTGTTTATTACGTAGTCTAAAAATCACCAGTCTTCATTTAAACGCAAAGCTGATGATGCTTGCTGAGCAAGTGGATAATCTCATGGGTCAGGAGGAGCTTTTTGAGAGAGTTGAGCCCCAAAGCTCCTAGCAATACATTCATGTGAACTGTGTAACATAATATTTATCAGAATTCCACATCTGAGTGCCTGCTAGCCTTCAAAAACTGCAAAACTTGGAGAAGCTTGCAGCTATGCTGAAGTTTGTTTGTAAAGTATGCTGAGGCCTTCAGTCTCTTCCTGATGGTTGAGATATATTTTGGCTGACCTTGTACTGATCCAGTTTGTCAAGAAAATGAGCAGCACAAATGTTTGTACCTAGCCTGGTGGTGTTGCTCCCTTTCAAAGTGTGTTGGTTAACCTTGTGAGTGACAAACAGGAAGACAAAGTCAGCAGCTTGCCTGGATTCAACAACTCCCTTTGTAAAATTAGAAAAGAATGTGAAGGAGAAGATGAGAGAATGTTTAAGTACAGAAAACCTAAAACCAAACCCTGCCTACTTTTGTTTTGCAGTTAGTTTGAACTTTTAGGATTAAACTCAATTCCCTATCTAAAAAATAAAGAAAGCTACCAGGAACTGCTGGGGGCTACAGGTGTATGAAATGCAGATCAGGATGTTGGAACTTGTAGATGCAGCTAGTAGACTGATCAAGGGTCAGCATTCCAAAGACTGAATGTCTGACTGATAATGCATTTCTGAACTCCTGGTATTCTTCATTGCTGTTTTGTAGATGTTCATCAGCGTTGTTTTGGAACAGTGCTGCTGTTCATAGGCTACTCCAGTCTGTTGAATTTTACTTAATGTTAGAGCTGCTCTTCTGATCTCTTCAGGCTGCTGAAATTGAAATAGCAATTTCAAAGTGCAGGTGCTATAAGCCAGTTGCCTTCATTGATGCAGAATTCAACAGTAGAGAAAATTATAGATATTCTTCCCAAGCCCCTTATTGCATATGGAAATCTCAGGTGGTAGTAAATGTCTCAAAGCATAGTCACCGCTCTTAACATAGTGGTAGATGAACCAGTCAGCTTCAAAACCAGTTTGGTGATCCTTTTTTTAGCATAGTCCTGATGGGAGGAGATGGGAAAGTTTATGGTAGAAATAAATCTTTTTTGTGCTAAGCATATTGAAAATTTCATATAGCAGCTAGAACATGCTGGTTTTTTGTTGGAAGTGTCACATCTGACTTAGAATGAGGACTACAGGGAGCAAAGATAGAAATTTTACTGTTACTGCTATTCCCTTCTTTCTGTTCGGAAGGTGGAACTCACAAAGTAATGCAGAAGACCTGCAAAGAACTATCAAGCTTCCTCAACTTGGCTAGTCATTAGAATTTTTTAATCAATGGTGAACTGATAGCATGACTTTAAGTTTTTCTTTCCCCTTGCTGCTACTACTACTGTCAAACTCCTAACAGCATGTTGGAAGAATCCATGGGTAGGGAACTGGAAAAAGGGTTTCTATTTTCAGCACATCCTCCATGCCCATTGTCAAGAGCAGACTCCGAGTTGACCAGTCTCTTCCAGGCTATGGAGAAGGACCAGTGCAGTTTCCAGCTGCACAGCAGGATGCTTATTGTATGTTGTGTAATGTCTTATATCAGCTTAATGCTGTTTATCTGCTGCAGATGCAGATCTACTGTCCATTTTAAAAGAGCCAGGGAAGGGTTGCTGCCAAAAGTTGTGGCCGTGCAGAGTCAGGACAAACAGCATTGGCATTTGTACAGCCAAGCAACAAGGTTGCTCAGGAGCTGCTGGGGTATCTTGCAGCTGGCTCAGAGTCAAGTGAAATACAAGTTTGTCCCACCTATCCAGTGAGACTTTTAAAACTGCAGGCCTGCCCTCTGTTTAATTATGATTTTCAAAGAGGTGCTCCTGAAGGAAACTCTTAAACTGGGAAATCTGTCTTTACACAAATCCAGTGTCAGGTGGACTTTGCTCTACTGAGGGAGCACTGCAGACCTGTCCTTTCAGGGATTAGTGTATTGCCTTTACTTCATTGTGCAGGAATGTTTTGATCAGCACAGCTCTAACACCTAACAGCACAGTGAAAGCTGATTGCTGCAAGAGATGGTTTTGCTCCCTGCACAAGCTACCACTACAAATGTTTCTGCTTGGCTGGCTCCCAGAATAGGCTGTCAGCAGCTCTGTGTCTGTGCTGGAAACACTGTGGGACAGGGGGGGGGGAAGGGAAACAAGTGAAATAAAAGTGACCTGTTGTGGAGCTGTAGCCTCAAATCTCTCTAGGTTGGTGAAGAGACAGGTACAGATTTATGGTACAAATACTTCCAAACTGCTTGGTGATATTGAATGGAGGTGCATACTGAAAATGTAGATAGGGCATTTGACCAGATTTTGGCCTCCTTGGCCCCAGTTATCTTGGCTTTCTGTGCAAAAAATAAAAGTGAGTTTGGTGACTCAATATGTGTGCAACTGAAGGACAGTGTTTTGGTTTTTTTTATATATATATGACTGGTTCAATTTTTAGTTTTAACTTCAAGGAAGAGTTTTTTGTAGGAAGAAACCTTTATTCTTATAGCACAGGAAGGGCAAAAAGGAGGAGATGCAGTTGTAACAATTCGGGTAGTCTTTGTGCAGCTTCCCTTACATAGTCACTTCAGCTTTCCGCGTGAAAATTCGTGTTGTAGCCCTGTATCAGGCAGTTTTTCCAGTATCTTCTAAGTAGTTTATCTTTGAGAGAAATGAGGAAGTCTGACATTTAGCCATTGTCTTTGTGGCACTTCCAAACTCTGGAATTTAATGTCTGGACTTCATCTCATGCAAAGATAGAGGAGTAAAAAATAGCTCTATCTAGTCAGTCTTCAATTCTTGCTCTCTTGGAGCTCTAAGAGAATATCTTACACATAACCTGACAGAAGAAGTCTGGGTGATACATGGTGTTCTTTTGCACGTCTGTCCATGGGGGTTTGCCAATTAGCATTTGAGTATACTCACTGTAGTAATGAAATGGCAAAATGTGCCAAGTCTTGGTTTGCAATTCCAGTGTTCTTATGTGAAATCCTGTCTTACTAGCTCTGACTAGTGCTTAATAAGTTCTAACCTTGCTCTTTTTTAGGATCTCTGAAAGGGTGCAAGAAAGAGTCCTGGGAGCATAACAAGGAACATGGCAACTCAAGGTACACAATGCATTACAATTTCTGTTACTGGAATTTAAAAGGCTCCTTATCCCTCTCTTTTTAACTTTTCAAAGTCGCTTAGATTGAATAACATCTGCTCTGTTACAGTAATTAAAACATTACACTGGAAATCAAACCTTCAGACAAGTTCGTTGTAAGTTTGTTGTAAGGTCAGGACAGCCGCAATAGCTGATTGTTCTGCCTGTCCTCAGGTTTACATGTCTGCATTGGCTCAGCATAAAGCCTCAGTTTAAAGTTGCTGCTCACTTGCAGTGCTGGGCTGAGGAAGTTGTTTATAACAGCTTATTTTAATTTAAAATCTCTGTCATCTCTTGTAGGATTAATACGTGCTGGAGTAATTGAACTAAACTTAATTGTTTACCAATGATTTCTTACAGCTGACTTGATGGAGCTGGATATGGCAATGGAGCCAGACAGAAAAGCAGCAGTCAGTCATTGGCAGCAGCAATCATACCTGGACTCTGGTATCCATTCTGGTGCCACAACAACTGCTCCCTCCTTGAGTGGCAAGGGAAATCCTGAAGAAGAAGATGTGGACACAACACAAGTGCTGTACGAGTGGGAGCAGGGATTCTCTCAGTCCTTCACCCAGGAACAAGTTGCGGGTAAGGCCTTTTCTATTACGTGGGTTTGCTTGGACATGCAGTTCAACAATGCAGAAACCTAACTACTCAATTGCTGCCAATATGCATGATGAGCTTTTTATTCCTAGTTTGAGGTTATTGTGACTTGCCTTGTTTTCAGATATTGATGGCCAGTATGCAATGACTAGAGCTCAGAGGGTGCGTGCAGCTATGTTCCCTGAAACCCTGGATGAAGGAATGCAAATCCCATCCACACAGTTTGATGCAGCTCATCCAACTAATGTGCAACGCCTGGCTGAGCCATCCCAGATGTTAAAACATGCTGTTGTTAATTTGATAAACTACCAAGATGATGCTGAACTTGCAACTCGTGCAATCCCAGAACTGACCAAACTGTTGAATGATGAGGACCAGGTAAATATTTTCTTTGCCTGAGTGAAGCTTGCTTTTGGGGCACCTTCAATGACCTTAAAACTAAAAGCTTTATTGAAACACTTGTGTTAGGTGGTGGTGAACAAGGCTGCAGTTATGGTTCATCAGCTGTCCAAAAAGGAAGCATCTCGCCACGCCATTATGAGGTCTCCTCAGATGGTGTCTGCCATCGTACGTACCATGCAAAACACAAACGACGTGGAGACAGCCCGGTGTACTGCTGGGACACTACACAACCTTTCACATCACCGTGAAGGCTTGTTGGCAATCTTCAAATCAGGAGGCATCCCTGCTTTGGTTAAAATGCTGGGGTATGTGCACTGCTGAGGCAGTACTTGTGTTTTACAGTTGGGTCTGCTAGGAGCAGGTACTTATGAGGATTTTCCCTTCTTTAGGTCCCCAGTGGACTCTGTGCTGTTCTATGCCATTACAACCCTTCACAATCTCCTGTTACATCAGGAAGGAGCCAAGATGGCTGTCCGTCTCGCTGGTGGGCTGCAGAAAATGGTGGCCTTGCTCAACAAGACAAATGTCAAATTCTTGGCCATCACAACAGACTGCCTTCAGATTTTAGCATATGGCAATCAAGAAAGTAAGGTAGGTGCCTCTGGTGCTGAAGTAGTTAAAATGAGTAGGCTTGTGGTGAATGGCCTGACAGTTCTTTTGTACTGACCTCCTGACTCTGAATCTTCAGCCACTGGCTTTTCCAGTCAGTCCTGACCTTGCAAGAGGGGAGGGATATAGGAATTACCTTGCAGAAGTGCTGCTGTGCAGCATTATAGTGAGACTGTAAAACTTACAGTCCACATAAGCAGATGGGAATGTTTTTTTTAGGGAACTGTAACCATAAGGGGTGTCAGCCAGCAACGTTTACTACCTGCTGACATGTGTAGGAAGTGACAGACAAATATTATTTTTGCTGTCTTTCAGCTGATTATTCTGGCAAGTGGCGGCCCCCAGGCTTTAGTAAACATAATGAGGACCTACACTTATGAGAAACTATTGTGGACCACAAGTAGGGTGCTGAAGGTGTTGTCAGTCTGCTCCAGCAACAAACCTGCTATTGTTGAGGCTGGTAAGTACATTGTACTCATGCTAATTTAAAAATCTACATACTGCTTTGGGATCAGTTAATTCCACCAAGAAAACTGATAGCATCAAAAAGTGAACTTAAGGGTTGGTCCTTAAGTCCATAACCAGGTTTGGAGGCCTTTAGTATACAGAAATATAGAAAGGTGGCTGTTTTTAGTAACTCCACTGTGTTGTTAACTGGGTGGTGTTAGTGGCTGAGTGTTGTCAGGATGCATCCCTGAGAATATGCACACATTTAAAAGGCCCAGTGTTACACAGGGAATTACAGGGGGTTGTTATTTTCCTATGTGAAGAAGGACTAGGGCCCAGCCATGTTGCGATATTAACGACAAGAAGGATCCAAAAGCTTGTGGGATTTTTGCACTCAGCTGTCAAGGAAGAGAAGGACCTGACTGCTCACAAGGTGAGCATCACAGCATGGTGTGAAATCTGAGTAATGGTGTCAAATCTGTACCATCTTCCAGGTGGGATGCAAGCTTTGGGGCTCCACCTCACAGATCCAAGCCAGCGTCTTGTCCAGAACTGTCTGTGGACTCTGAGAAATCTGTCAGATGCTGCAACAAAGCAGGTAAAGGGCTTGTCTGAGGGATCAAGAGCAAAAGTCAATGTAGTGGAGAAGAAGACTTAATTTTTCTTCCCTCTTTTTCTGCAGGAGGGCATGGAAGGCCTTCTAGGAACTCTAGTTCAGCTTTTAGGATCAGATGATATTAATGTTGTGACTTGTGCCGCTGGCATCCTTTCTAATCTTACCTGCAACAATTACAAGAACAAGATGATGGTGTGCCAGGTTGGTGGCATCGAGGCTCTTGTGCGCACGGTTCTCCGGGCTGGAGACAGGGAAGACATCACAGAACCTGCCATTTGTGCGCTCCGTCACCTCACCAGCAGACACCAAGAAGCGGAGATGGCTCAAAATGCAGTTCGTCTCCATTACGGACTCCCAGTGGTGGTAAAGCTGTTGCACCCACCCTCGCACTGGCCTTTGATCAAGGTAAATAATAGTTAAAAGCCACCAGAGCTGAAGCTGGAAACTGTTGCTTTTTAAAATGTAACTTTAAAAGTGAAAAATACTTGGTTTCCATCGTGTTGGAGATACACTTTGTCTGATGGAGAAATTGCTTCAGTTGAGCAACATAGTGTTTTCTCTTAGAGCTTTAAACATTTGAGATGGACCTATTAAAACAAGAAGTCACTAACAGCAAGCACACCCCTCCTGCTCTTTTGATCCCCACCTGTTCTTACCTGCAGGCTACTGTTGGCTTGATCCGCAACCTAGCTCTGTGTCCTGCAAACCACGCTCCGCTGCGTGAACAAGGTGCTATCCCAAGGCTAGTGCAGCTGCTGGTTAGAGCACACCAGGATACCCAGCGACGCACTTCCATGGGCGGGACACAACAGCAGTTCGTGGTGAGTGCCCTCCCCTGACATTGCATCTCTCTAAGTTCTTTTCAACTCCTTGTTTGTCAGTACACCTCAGCTGTGTAGTTCTAGGGCTAAAGAACTGTTGTCTTATTTACTCTAGTTCACATTATTCTCTGTGTGTTCATAGCTCTGTCTTGGCAGACCTGAGATTTTTCTGAAATCAGAATGCCAAAACTTTGGTTCTTCTTTTAATAACCTCTTGAGCATTTAATTCTGAATGTTAGAGTTCACAGAAATTCTGGTACTGCCTACTCTGGCAAGGCAAGAAATTGCCTACCAAGAAACCAGAATTTCCTCCTCCTTCTCAGAAGAATGGGTTTAAGAATGCTATCACAGCTTATTGCATATTTGCAATAAGGGTGCTTAGAGCTGTAAAAGTACTGAGAAGTTGTGCAGGCTCTGTACTTGTTACATCTTTGGGTTCCAGGTCAGTCTCAAATTGATTATTTTTATCCTGTTAAACACATTAACAAAGCAGGGCGTTGCTTAGCATAGCAAATGGAAGCAGCATCTACTCCTACAGGAGTATAGTTAATTTGTGCAGAGGCAGGAAGGGACTACTTTGTTACTGGTAACCGCTGTTTCCAGCTTAGTAACTGCCAGGCAAACCCAGGTTGTAAAAAAGAGATGGTGTTATCAGAGGGCAAGTTCATAATAAAAGCCACTGAGGCATTCCACTGGGATGCTTCACGTACTGAATTTGGGTGGGTAAACTGGGTTGACTCATAGCAGGGATGTTATGTTTGAAGGCTAGCATTTAGGGGAAGGGGGTAAGTGCAGGGGATGAGTTTGGTTGATTAGTTGAAACTGGTGATTGGCTTTTTGACAGTCACTTAAGAAGAAAGCATACAATATCTCCAATTAAAAAATGCCTTTTCTCTCCCTAACTAGGAGGGTGTGCGTATGGAAGAAATTGTTGAGGGCTGCACTGGAGCCCTGCACATTCTTGCACGTGATGTTCATAATCGAATCGTAATCAGGGGTCTAAATACCATTCCACTATTTGTGCAGGTAAGTAAGAGCTCAATCAGCACTATAGTACATACTAGGAAAAGAAGTAAAAAAACTCTTGCACTTCCTGGGTAGAACTGCTAAGTAAGAGTATGCTGAAGAGCTCGTTTCGAGTGGAAGAGCTAAAGAACCCTCGTGTTTTGGTTGCAGTTGTTGTACTCTCCCATCGAGAATATCCAGAGAGTAGCTGCTGGTGTACTTTGTGAACTGGCTCAAGACAAGGAGGCAGCTGAAGCAATCGAAGCTGAAGGTGCAACTGCTCCTTTAACAGAACTGCTTCATTCTAGGAATGAGGGTGTTGGTAAGTGAACTCAAGGCTGGTTTTATACTTGTGTTAGAAGAGTTGATAGAAGTCTTGACCTCTTCTGAAACCACTCTTCCTTTTGGCAGCAACCTACGCAGCTGCAGTGCTGTTCAGAATGTCTGAGGACAAACCACAGGACTATAAGAAGCGACTTTCAGTTGAGTTGACAAGCTCCCTGTTCCGGACTGAGCCAATGGCTTGGAACGAGGTGAGTTCTGTGATCTGTGTTAACAATTCCCTGGGGAGAGCTCACTTCTATGTTCTCCCTCCTTCCACTGGTGAAGTGTAGATGCCATCAGTGATACAGGCCCAGCTGAACACAGCTGTGTGGTGGCTGTACCTTCTTTACTCTCTCTCCATGTATTCAGGTGCAGTGAACCTGTGGTAAGCAGCCTTTAAGCTGCTTTTTCCCTGGCAGACAGGAAGAGTCTGTTCTCTGCTGCTGCTGCTGAAGTTTGTAATGCTCACTATGCTTGCTAGTGTGTAAAGCTGTATATGAGAACTTTGTACTTTTCTGTGTTGCTTGTCAAAACCTAATGAACTCTGGATGCAAAAATAGAAACATGAGTGATACGAGGGAAGCATAAATATAAAACGTATCCTGTGAGGCTTCTATCAAGCCAAAAATGCGGGATTAGTAGTCTTGGGCTGGGAATGCAATTTGTCCCAAGAACTAGATTTCAGACTTGAATGCATTTGCAGGCTCATTATCACATGTGGCTTTTTTTCATTTTTAATGGACTACACAGTAAATTGAGACTGAAGTCAGTCTCTCTGCATGGGATACAGTGAATGCTTCACTCATTGTCTTCCCACAAATTCTTAGGATTTAGGAGCCTAGCTTGTCTTGTCTTTATGGATCTACTACATAAGGATCTACTACATAAGGGGCAGCAGCCTTTAATTTGTACTATTTCAGTGCTTACTTTTCTGTTTTCCTAAAATCTATCTATCAGAAGAATGCATGGGGGGAAAAGCTAAAATGGAATATCTCTTTGAGGTTGGAGTTAGGCAATGCTCTGCAGGCAAGCAATTTCTTCTGTAATTGAACAAATGGGAGAGGTTCCTTCAGAACTCTTAAAAGCTCTGTTGCTGGCTTGGGAATATCTGACTTGCAGGATCTGGACAGGTGTACCTGAGGAGTGTTCCTAGACCTACCCCATCTTTTTCACTCCCAGATGGAACCCTGCTTCCAGTGATCTGTGGATTCCTAAATCTGGCTATTACATGCTGGATGCAGATACTTCAGCTAAAAAGGCATTTCATGCTGACAGCAGTGCTGCAGTGCTCACTGCAGAGGAGTTGTTCAAACGGATTTGGGGCAAGCTTCACAACTTTTTAATCTCAGGATTCCTGGTGCTGGCTGAAAGACCTGATGTTAGAACTGTTTTGTAATTCTTTGTGTAACACAGACAGCGGATCTCGGACTGGATATTGGTGCCCAGGGGGAGCCTCTTGGATACCGCCCAGATGGTACGTGTCTTCCATTCCCCTTGACTAAACTTTCAATTGGATGAAGTCAAGTCATAGATTTTAAAGGAGAACTGCAAATGACTGAAGAGCGAATTTACTCTTCAGCAAGGTATTGCAAACTGACAGGCGGATGGGGAACTGCCAGTTCAAATAACCAGTTTCTGCAACACCCCTGGCAGTGCTGAAATGGGCGCCGTATGAACATGCAAAACCAGTGTCTCTTGTCTGAGTCCTGTGGGAACACCTCCTGCTGAGCTGTTGTTTCCAGAAATATTTTCCATTCCTTACAAATGGACTTGACAATTCCAATAGTGCAGTTTTTCTTTAAAACAACAAAGCTGCTATTGAACGCGTTAGTCTGTAAGTGTCTATAGATTTGAACGCAAGCCTGTCCCTACGGATTCTGAGCTATTTTTGACTAGTCTTTCAGAAGCAAGTCAACAGTCTTGGAGCCTGGTTTTGCTGCAGTATTGTTGAGTTTTAGTACTGTTGATTGTGCAGACTAATGGCTTGGCTGGAATCTGCTCGTGCTTCTGACTGCAGTGTGCTTTGTCTGCAGAATCCTACTGGAAGGCTTTTCCAAACAATGGAATAGCCGTTAAGGGCAGGCACCAGATTGTGTTGAACTTGGCTGAACTAGAAAACAATTAGATGGCTACACGATCTCCTCACACACTGATACTTGCAGCTTCTGATGCATCTAACATCTGTTAGTTAACATTATGCTTTTTTTCCCTCTGCCACCTTTAACTTTCTTAGATCCTAGCTACCGTTCTTTCCACTCTGGCGGATACGGTCAGGATGCCTTGGGTATGGACCCTATGATGGAACATGAAATGGGTGGCCACCACCCTGGTGCTGACTACCCAGTTGATGGTCTGCCAGATCTTGGCCATGCCCAGGACCTTATGGATGGGCTGCCTCCAGGTGACAGTAATCAGTTGGCCTGGTTCGATACTGACCTGTAAATCATCCTTTAGGTAAGAAGCTCCAACCTTGAATTTAAAAACAAAACAAAAAGAGAAAAACAGCTGACTGGACTGAGGATTTGGTTGGCAGGGAGGGATTGGCTCAGTTGGGTCCCAGTGTGCCAGAATAATGAATAAATGCTCTGGAAACACACAATGAGCACACTCCAAACTGACTTCTGCCGTGAAGTGTGGAAGTAATTAACTGTAATGTCTTGTGCACTGGCTTCACGCAGTCTTTATGTGTTACAACAGCCCTTTACAACTCGGGAGCACTGACACCTGTGTTTTTTCCCTTTGCAGCTGTATCATCTGAGTGAACTTGCATTGATTGGCCTGTAGAGTTGCTGAGAGGGCTCGAGGGGTGGGCTAGTATCTCAGAAAGTGCCTGACACACTAACCAAGCTGAGTTTCCTATGGGAACAATTGAAGTAAACTTTTTGTTCTGGTCCTTTTTGGTCGAGGAGTAATAATACAAATGGATTTTGGGAGTGATTCAAGAAACGAAGAATGCACAAGAATGAATTGCAAGATGGAATTTATCAAACCCTAGCCTTGCTTGTTAAAAATTTATTATTTTTTTTAAATCTCTGTAATGGTACTGACCTTGCTTGCTTTGGAAGTAGCCTTTCTTTTTGCAGTAATTGTTGTTAGTTTTTTTTAAAGTCTCTCGTAGTATTAAGTTATAGTGAATATGCTACAGCAGTTTCTAATTTTTAAGGATTGAGTAAAGGTGTAGAACACTAATTCATAATCGCTCTAACTGTATTCTGAATAAAGTGTAACATTGTGTAGCCTTTTTGTATAAAAAACTAGACAAATAGAAATGGTCCAATTAGTTTCCTTTTTAATATGCTTAAAATAAGCAGGTGGATCTATTTCATGTTTTTGATCAAAAACTTTATCTGGGATATGTCTGGGTAGGGGCCAGTAAGAACTGTTTATTTCGAATCTTGTATTGGACAGTTTACCAGTTGCCTTTTATCCCAAAGTTATTGTAGCCTGCTGTGATACAGATGCTTCATGAGAAAAATGCAGTTATAAAATGGTTCAAAATTAAAGTAAACTTTTAATTCATTCTGTGTCAAATTATTTCCACTTATAAAGTATATTTGTATGTTAAGAAATAGACCTTGCACAACCACTTCAGTCAAAGGAGCAAAGAATAATTTACCCCTTTGATCCCACTCTGGCATAGCTACCCCTTCATAGCTTGGAGCTTTCCTGCTGCAGTCCTCCAAGGCACCAGTGTGCCCCTGCTTTGCTTTGGAAGGTTCCTCAGCATGGGGCAGGTCTAGGCAGATGTGAGGCAACTCCACTTTGTGCCAGGCCTGCCAGCCCTGCATCTCTCTGGGCTTCCCAAAGGGCAAACAGCCTCGCCTCAGTTCCCTTCAGAGGTGCCCCAGCACTAAGGGTCAGTGAAAGATCCTTTGCCCACAAGCTCTCAGCTGGTTCAAAGCCCTTTCCAGGGTGTCCTCAGTGTTCAGCTGCTGTGTGAGACGAGACCTTTGTGTAACTGTTCCCTTGAGGCAGCACCTGTGTGACTGCGAGGGGACAAAGTGGTTCTGAGACTGCCAGCTCAGCCACAGCCTGCACACGTGCACTGTGCAGCTGTCACCAGCTCTGTGAGAGCAGCACTCCCAGGCACTTCCACTGCAGGCAGCGGGAGATCAGAGCGGGCCCTGGCTGCAGAGGCTCCTTGCTCAAAATGCTGAGAGCTGAAGGGAGCTACATCAGCCTGCTTCTCCTTCCACTGCAGAGGAGTTCAGCTTTGTTCCTCTCAGCCACACTTGGCTACTTGACTTTTACTGTCAAACACTACACCAAAGAGCCAGTACTTAACTCCTCCCTGTTTCTGGTAACTCCAGCTGTTCAGCTATGAAAGATAGTGGTATTTGAAGTAATATAAGAAAACAATTCCTGTAAGACACACAAGGTGAAATCTGGGGCTGTTTGCTTTGCATCCACATAGGCTGGGTAATGGGGCTGTCCGAGAGCAGGGGTGTAGCAGCAACTCTCACAGGCACCTGCACTTGGTGGGTGCACTGACAGACAGACAGACATCAAAAACGGCACACGTGGAGAAGAATTTAACGTTTCACACGCTGTGGGATCTGCAAGCTCCAGAGGACCTGTTCTAGGGTACCAGCTTTTCCTGGGGTTTTGACAAAGTGGCAGGGTCATCATCACATCTGTTCTCAAAGAACTGCAGCCAGGAGCATTGGCAGCTGAGCACAACACTCCACCCATCTAGCTTAAGCTGTGCAGTGCTAGGCAAAGGAGGGGCACACAAAAGGCTGCTGAGTAGAAACCTGGGTAACATCTATCATCCTTACATGCCGCACACACACAGCCTCTGTGATCACAGTGGTTGGTACTGGTTGCTTGAGGTGAACAGTATTGTCTGTCTTGATAAAAAGGTATTTTCTAGAGCCAGTCACAAGCATGAGGTGATCCCTTAACATGAACAGCCAAGGCAGTCACCTGTAAATGAGCATTTCTAACAGCAGCCTGAAATAGTGAAACACCATATATTGTGAAGTAACTCTACTATTTATTTAATTTGCACTTTCGAACTATCAAATACTTGAGCTGCATCATATAATGCCAGCCACGCAAAGTAGTAACCAAGGATTCATTCTTACAGGAGTTTAAAAAACAAAGCACAACCCCCTCCCTGCCCCTGAACCAGCTTGCCTCCCTTCCTGGGCCAGCCCAAATTCTGCATAGCTCAGATTGCTAAATGAGTTACATCTGCTCAGCTCATCTGAAGGTGCTCCTGCAGGATCGAGGTGCTGAGCAGGGTACACAACCTGCACATTTCAGAAGGCTGGTCAAAAACGATTCACTTGGGAGTCTTGATATTTTCACATCCCACTGTTCTCAGAATTTCAAATGCCAAGGAAGCAACAGCAATGTCAGCATGAGAGCTAGGAATTAAAAACAGTAACATTTATTAGACACCCTCAGGAGAAAAAAAAGTTCAAATTCTGCATTTGACTTAATCTATGCTGGAAAATTCTGAGTAGCCATTAACTGCACTCTACTGGCCTTCCTGTTAAGCAGTAACATGTAACCAGTGATTCTGCCTGTAGCAAATCTTGAGTAGAAATGACTTTCAGCTCAAACCCCCAGTAACTACTGCGTCACTCAACCTCCTCTGTAAAACAAAAAGCAGACAGAATTTATCATACACCCCATGACTCCCCACATGCACAATTCCAGCTTGACAGAAGGATGCTTTTTCACATGCACACACAGCCCTCTGCCTGCAGCGCTGCTCTGCCCAGGCAGGCACTTCCACTCCAGGTGTTGCCCACCTCCTGCAAGGAGGAGCGGCTGTCATTCCAACCACAGCGCTGCACTGGGGCCCTTTGCTTCCTAACCTAAGGTTTTATTATATATATATTGCCTATTTTTTTCTTCTGGAAACCTGCTGCTTTTTTCTCTAGCATTGGAACAGAGGCTCTAACACACTACTCCTACTCCACAGAATCAAGTATTCTTATTTTTTTATGGACTCCCATCCCTCATCTATACCTTAGAAAGGACATGAGCAGATCAATCTGCAACTTCCTTGGTCGCTGCTAATGACAATATCTACTGGTACTTCACACTTTGGGAATACAGAGCTAACCAGAAAATCCAAATGATCCGTTCACACTGCGTAAGCCAATGTCTTAAAAAGCAGCAGTTTAAATCAGAAAATTCCATTATCTGAAACAAATTCATCAACTGCCTTCACTGAAAAATAAATGTCCATGATCCCACATTTGAAAGCATGGATTTGATTCCAGGTGGTTAGTAAGCAAAATGGGTTGGTCATGTCATTCTTAAACTGCCTGTTCCAACTAGCTCAGCAAGCATCACCAAGAGAGAGTTTGGCAATCCATGGCTGCTACATGGTGGCAGGGGAGCACTGAAAGCAGCTTTCAATCCAATCAGTGCCCTTCTCTGGGCTGGAATCCCCCTTCTGACACACAGGAAGAGGGAGAGATTAGAAACCTGTCTGTAAGAAATGACCAAAGCAAAAACACTCCTCAAAGCAACTCAAACCATAATAGTATGGTAATATGTGAGTGGAAGGGCCTGGGAGTTTAGACTACCCCAAGGATTGCTTAGATGCAGGATCTTGGCTGTAGCTGGCTTTAAAACACTTCCAGTTCTGCAGGAGATACAGAGAGGCTCCTCAACCAGGTTCAACACACAGGTAAGGAGGCTAAGTTTATCACATCACAATGAATATTTTGGGAAAAATGCCACATAAGGAAATCTGAGGAGAAGGCAGAATATCTACACCTTCCATAAATAAATGTCCATTCAGCTAACTCTGATAAAGCTTCCTTAAAAGCTCCAGGCTTCCTCTGCCTGCCTGTTGCCAATTTATGCATGTCTGAGTCCATTACAGCCCCAAGAACCAGGCTGAATCCCTCTCAGTCTCCTCTGGAGGCAAATGGATAGGGACATGTGTTCCCTAAAGAAGGGGAGGAGGGGAAATGAAATCCATGAGTTCTCAGGGCTCCCTTGTTGCTGTTACAGTGCAGGAACTTGGCACAGCAGAGGAACCTGGCTCACCTTAATGTATCAGAACAGTCCTCAATAGCATCAGCTGGAATTTGATCTACTGAGCACCTTGTGTTAAATTAGAGTGAGTGCTGTTTATTTGGGCTCTGTAGCATGTGTTTTTCTGCATACAGAAATGTACAGACTGTAACAGACTACTAAGGCAGCCAGAAAAGCAGAAGTCAAAGACAATGACTGGGCTGTCTGGTGCATCTAATGCTGAAATGCTACAAACAGAGTGAAAGTTGTTTCTAACAGAGGAAAACCCTGTCTTCTCCCACTCTCATTTTCGGTGCTGGTGCCTGTGTCTCCCTTGGGGAGAGCTGACATTTTATTTTAGTGAGATAATTTAATGTGTCATACAAAAGCCTGTGAGTCAGCAGCTGAGTGTGTGAGAGGGATGCTGACTGCTCTCGACAGGTTTGGTTAGTCCTCGGTGTGCATCTCCTTGCACTCGCCACATCCCAACATTTCCTCTCCGTGTCTGCCCACACCACCCCTCCTTCCTTCCAACACATGGTACTCTGCCATAATGTTGAGGACCCAGTTTTCCCAAAAGCCTGCATTTGGGAGGACAAAGAGCACTGGAAAGGTTATCTTAGTGTTTCAAAACCTGACCTCATAACTACAATTTCTCTATGAATTTTAGTTCAACCAGGAATGAAATGAAGCCCAACAGCCCACAGTAGAAGCAAAAAATTTGTTTTGAGAGGCAGAGAACAGCCATTCATTCATTCATATATCCAAGGGGGATTAGATAAGGGAAAGTCTATGGGACATGAGCTAAGCTTTGGCCAGTTTGTTGGGACTAGCACCTCTGTTGTTGCAGAGAAGGCCATGGCATTCCCCTAAATCTCGTGCCTCCTGCAGAAGCCACAGGTATTCTTAAACAAAAGCAGTTCTGTTCTTCAGGCGAACATTTGAAAGGAATCAGCTTGCAAGTGCATCAACCACAGCTACCTTAACAAGGGGCACAAATGTTGCATTGTGCTTGCAGCCCACTCTGCCAAGAACCCCTGACAGAGGGACCAAGGTTTGGAATGAAATCATCAATTTAAAAAAAAATAAATCCACAGAACCGACACACACACAGAGCCGGACTGTGCAGCAGCTGGGGATTAAAGCGTGCCGCAGGCTCTGACAGAGAGGACTTTGGAGGAGAGCAGTGCAGGGAGGGGGCGCAGGGACAGAAACCTGAGAAGCTCTCGGTGCACAGAATTACAGAAGACAGTTGCAGACAAAGGAGGAGGCAAGCGCTCTCAGCCCTGGAAATTCCTGAAAGCCTCAGGGAACTCACCTGGCAGTTTGGGCCAGGCTCTCTAGAGTCTGGATAAGAGCATCACCATCATTCTTCAGGCTCTCCGAGTGCTTCTTGTTTGAAGTTATCTGGAACAAAAAGAAAGAACCTTTACCAAAGGCTTAGCAAAACATTCTTCTCTGTCATTTTTGTGGGGTAAGAGAGAAGGAAACAAGTTACAGCATTTACTACAACTGTAAATGGAATGTGACACTGAAGAGACCTATGTGAAAGTCCCTTTTAGGCAGAGACCACCTAAAATGTCTTGGCTTAGTTAACAATATTCACCCACATTGTGAGTCCCTGTATGTATGCAAATTCACATATCACAGTCTGCCAGTCCTGATTTCATCCTTAGTATCAACGCAAATACAAGCCCCATTTAGTCTGAATCCCAGGGATATCTTGGGGAGACAGTTATTTTCATTTCTCATTTCTGAGAAAAAGTAACCAAGCTTCTACCAGCCTTCAGATCAGGACGTGCGGGGTTTCTCTGAGAGAAACCAGGTTAAAATCACTGCAAAGTTGGTAATTGCATATGGAAATCTTGGCCTTCATCAGTCATTAGGAGTGTTACCTGCACAGTACTGTCACCTACAGAGCAGGGTGCTGAGTGACCAGAGCTATTTGCCCTTTTGTGTCAAATGAATCCTGATTATAGCTGATTTTGTTGCTGGTGTGGTTTATTACATGAATCCACAATGACTGGTTTATTGTTTCTCCAGCCTTAAGTAGTACAACTACACAGCTCCAGACAGCCACACACATTTCCTGATGGTTAAGCAGGTGAACATGAAGGTCACGGGGAACACGACATGAAGCCTCATGTACTGTAGCTTGAACCAACACTGAATACTTGGCAGCTGGCTGAAAAGCTCTTGTATCTCAAAAAAACTACTTAGAAACCTCGTTTGCGTGTCAGTTCCTGCTTGCAAAGGTAAATAAATCTTGGCTGAAGAGAAAGGGAAAGGGGAGGACCAGACCAGCTGATTATTTTGATACCGGAGGAGTTAATGCTTGAAATGATGACTTCTAATCCCAAAATCTGGCAAAGACTTGTAAGCTTTAGCATGCTGTGGCTGGCCCTATTTACCATTGATCAAGCATCTGGGCAACATGCCTTCACATCTCTCTCTTAAATCACAACAGAAGCTGTATTTACAGCTGCCATCCCACCGTAATTTATCTGCAGTGATTCTGCAACAACAGTGTCACTGTATCTATAATCGTAACATCCTGTCATTTAGCATTCCCTTACAGGGAACAGGGATCTGCCCGAAGTAAACCAAAACAAATCCTGTGTGTTGGAAAAAACCCCAATGATGCCATTACTTAAGCACAAATCATTGGTAAATCCTGATTACACATGGTTAAACCTTTTTACTCTGTTGAGGTTTATATCTGATTCTCTCAGTAGGAATTTCAGAAATCCATTCGTCTCTATTTGTTACCTGCTAAACACAGAAAATGTTTTGTAATCTGGGTTCTGAATGTGACAACACCACCACGAGCAATAGGAGCAATACAGGGAGAAAAGTACTTTCACCACAAGACATTGTTTTCTGTTCCTAAGGAGTGGTCATGCCTCTACCAGACATTTCCCTGCAACTCCTGCAGCTCACCAGCCACTGCCACATTCCTTGCACTTTCCACATTCATACCCCTTGTTCATCCTGCACACTTTAAAAAGCCAAGAGGTCACAGGGAAGGAAGGTCACTAGGACTGAATCTTGCTCCATAAAACTACCAGGTCAAATAAAGGTTACAGATATCTCTCATTCCACTACATCCTAACTTTTGGGTGCTGACATTTGTACAGCCCTCATGGTCTCTTCACAAAATAGCCAATGGCATCAATACAGAGAACAGTCAAAATATGCTCAACTATAAAATCTGGTACAAAGAAAAAGGTTTAATTCTAAAATGATCTATTTCAAACAATAACTTTGTCCAGCTGAGTCACGGGGTCTGACTATAAGCCTGCCCATGCTGCAGCATGCCTTGTGCCACTATTAAGAACACATTTCTGTGCATACAATGCATTTGAATAGAAAGGATTAAAATGGCTTTATATGCACAGAAATTGTAAAAGACTGAAACAGAAACACCCATGAGATCATCTCACCACCTCCTTGCTAGACTTCACTGTGCAGAGCAGCTTTCAGCCATAAGCAAGGGGCTCCAATGGTATCCATCCACAGCGGCTACTCCCCGGGCTAACACAATGCTTCAGTAAGATCCTTTCAGCAGTAAAAGTGGCAGCACAAGGAGGGAAGGGATCAGCATGAGCTGCCTCCAGTCCATTTAAATTAAGTATAACCCAAATTTGGAACACATTTTCCTGAGAGTGCCAACTACCAGCTTCATCCAAGCCAAGGGGTGTTGGTGAAGAACCAACCTGTCCTATAGTGCCTATATAGTGTCCTACATAGTGCCACCTATGCCCACAGAGAACTCACCCAGACCAAACAGGGTTGCACAGATCTACATGGGTGGCTGGGCCTTCCCCACCAGCTCTTCATCACCAGTGTCCAGAAAAATGCTTCTTATTCACCACCAGGCACCCACTCCATGGGCCTGGGAGGGGGCCAACTCTATGCTAGCAGGAAAACTGCAGGTTGAATACAGGGTGAGCTGCCAGCACCTAGCTCAGCCACAGCTGCCTGTGGTTTTTGTCAGCACTCCCACGCTCTGATCACTGGGTCTTAGTTGCTCTTTATCTCAGTCTGAGTAGATCTGATTGCTCCCTGAGCAGTTTGAAGGTCTCTTGCACACGACAGATTACATCCTGCTTCACAGGAGCTCGTGAGAAATATTATCACTTTCCAGATGAAACTTTACTCATGTTTCTTATTTAGAAACTGCTCCAGTTTCATCTTCCTTTTGCTCCATAGATTATAATAAATTATGACAGGATATAAAGCCACCATTCACCAAGATTCGAGAAATTAATGTATTTTTGACTTTTTAATCTTTTCCTTCTACCCACCATTGCTGTGCCTTTTATCCACACCAGTTCTAGTTCTCATTCATTTGGAATTTTAACAACTAGTTTAATGATCTCTTGTAATATTTCTGTTTGTTAGGGCTGGCTGCAACACAGATTCAATGACATAATCAATAGTTATTCCTTTAATTAAAAGTGTAATTAAATCTCAGTTTAGTTGTACACTCATTGCAATTGAACAAGAATTTCAAAATTACTTTTCTTTATTAAGCCCACAGCCATTCAGCATCTCTCCTCTCCTCAATCCTGTTAAACAAGGGTGAGCCATAAGAAATACCATGGTTGATTTGTAATGATTGGTATCTCCAAAAATTCAAGGAAACTATTCAGATACTATGGTGCTGCTAAAGATGAGCGCAGGTAAAGTTCTAGTATAAAACATTTCCATTGGAATATCTACTTCACTAATAAATTGAGGAGTTTTGCATTCTTACTCTACGAAGGTATTTTTGAAATTCAAATTTGAAGAAAGACAGAAACTTAAGGGGAAATTACTTCTGATAAGGTTGGTTTCATAATGCTGAACTGCTCTCTCTGATTAGTTTTAAGTCATATTTTGTAATTTACAATGGAGAGAAATGGCCGAGGCAGTAAACTACTCTCTCATCATTTTTAAGAGAAAGAAACTCTTCTTTGTTGAGGTTTCAAGTGAACCATAAACTTGATGTCTGTGAAGTAAAGGAAAATAATGCAAAAATAAGGAGCTTTTTATTTGAAACTTTTTCTTGGTTGAAGAAAGGTCTTGGGAGCTTATTCAGCTTCAAGCATCATCTTCTCAAATAAACAACTGCTGGGGATGTTCACCATTTGCATGCTCAGCATGGGTGAGGCAGAAGCTGTTGTGGGTTGATTTATCAGAACTACCAGATACTCACAGGTCCAATGTCAGCATGACCTGACTATTGACGCATGCTGTGAATACAGGATCACTTATCCCTTGTTGGAAGCTTTTCGGTGAATGGAACTTGTACCTTCAGCTAATACTGCAGTAAAAACAATCAGCAATACATTTTTTTCCATGGACTAACTGGAACCCTAGGTAGGACATGAAATATAATACTAAAAATTAAGTTTCCAGACTAAAAAAGCATTAAAGAACTGAGAACACTCCTATTGCCCTCTAGACACTCTTTCAAAGAATGTCTTCATAGCAAATGCTGTTCCTGCAATTTTAAATATGCATCTCAGACTTCTCATTCCTACTTCCATCTTTGACTGTCTGAAGGCACTGTCAGTAGGACACAGAGCCCTTCATCCCCAACCAAAGCTACTGTTTCAAATGTCATCAGGCTGGTGGTGACTGAAAGTTGATGGCTATTCACAGCTGCTTGGTGTGACCTTATTCCCATTTTTTAAGGAACAAATGTCAAGAAATATAATGGTGTTAAAAACATTGCTATAGCTGTTGTGACAGCCCAGCAAATAAGTCAATGGGATAGTAACTTCAGAAATGAGGCACAATTCCTGGGATGGAGGGGAAAACCTTCTAGTGTTGTGACCCATCTTATGCCTATCCCCGGGCATTTAATGGTACTTTTCTTCCCAGGCTGTCAATGGCGAACTATTCACAAGCACTGCAGTAATCAAATAAATCATGTCACTTGGTTTGTCATTTGCAACTCACGATGACGTGGCCAGAAATATGCAGCCATTCCTTCTCAATGGAGGAGCACAATAACCAAGCAAATACTGCAACCAGGGACTCATGCAGGTGAACTAACAGATTCATTGGCTGTAGACTTACTAAATATAAGCACTTATTTCATTATAAATTGCTCTCCAAACATACACTAAGCTGGCAGTGCCCAGAGGAACGGTAATAAATGAACTCATCATTTCCCATGACAGATTAGGTGAATGTCTCACTTCTGTAGGCTTGCACACTCTTACAAAGTAATGTAGCCCTACCTTTGTGTGCTGAAGTGCCAGACCCAACGAAGCCTTTGGAGTCCATAAAGTAGCAGCTGTGATGATGACATTTAATTATCAAGCCCCAAAGAGGAACCCCAAGCAGGGACCCAGATACCAGCGCAGTGAATGGGGAGTGCTGCTGCCGAAGGGCATGGAAACCTCCTGTCTCTGACAATGAAGCTACCCAAATTCACTCTCCTCTCTGGAGCTCAGCCAGTGAAAGCTCGGGGTCCAGACAGCACAGACCACAGTGCCTTTTCCCAGGCATTCCTGTAGTCCTCTGCCCTTTTCTGGGCAAGTGAGGGTCACATTTCGTTGCTGCAGCAGGGTTTCCACTGGATGGGGAGAGGCAGGGAGGTCTGGACGGTTCCCACACAGGGAGTGAATAACATGGGGGCTTGGCAGGGAGGCAAGTGGCAGCATGGCTTTCCAGGTAGAAGTTAAATGTAAACTCCCATTTACCAGGGAAGTACTCTAGCTATTAGGGCAATTTTACATTTGTGGCAGCAATTTTCTAAAATACAAAAGCAAAACAACTAAAATTAGCAACAAAAATCCCAGATACATACAGTGGTCTTTTGTGAGGTGTTTAATCTGACATTAGTTACACGTGCTCTCAGCAGGTCTGGGGGATAGGATCCTCAAAGCACTAAGGTGCAGCCAATTTACAGGTTGTTTAATGAAAATTAATGGTAACTCTTGCCAGCCTGTGCTGGTGTAGCAGAGGAACATCCAAGGGCAGTGTGCTTACAGGGACATTGTACGCTGGCTAGGATGGCCATGAGTTATTTTTGCTCTCCATAGTGTAGGAGAGCTCATTCTAAAAGGGAAAAAACCTTTACGGCATTGCTTCCTTGCTACTCTTCTCTCTGCACATGGTTCCAGCTGGAGAGAGACACAGAATGTGTGTGTGGGAAGAACAAATCAAGTTGGACAAGTTATATTTATGTTGCTAATTGCCAAGTCATTTGAACAGGCCTGAGCAACGCTGCTGGACCATAAAAACAAGAAATGAAACTTACAAAAGCATGAGTGTTCCAGGTGTGCTTTGGCAAGCATATTGCAGTCAGGGATTGCAGACACACAATTACAAAGACTTTGTGGCCTTCAGATCCTGCAAATACATGTGAAAACAAGCAGGTATCTGTGACAAAAAACCCCAACCCCACACTACATCAGACAGCTTAGCTCTGATTTTAGAGTTCAAGAATCTTTTTTTTCCCTCTTTATGGATAAAATTCTTGTTCCACTGAAGTCAACAAACCTTTTGATTTTGATAAGGCCAAGATTTCGTTCGAGGTGTTTTGTTTTCTTCTAATTTGTGTATGTGTGTGGAGGTTTATTCTAAGTTCAAAGCCATTCCTACGGGTAACTTGGAAGCGTCCCAGTTTCCCGGCAGTCTGAGCGCCACACTGGCTCGAGGACTATTCACAGACAGACAAGGAATGTCTCCCGCACGATGGATAATTGTTAATTGATTTTGGATGTTTCTTGACACCTATTCACTCTAGGCTATTCTCTGCCCTTCAGCATATGCATTTTGCACACAGAGACATGCTCTGTGATTGTTCTAAAATTGTAAAATTACCAACTCTAAGGGGCATTGTCTGAACATAAGAGAAGATTCATAAACCTGCAGGGTAATTATTGAACAGAAGGTACTCTCTGTCTTGTTTGATTTTTAACGTTTGGTTTTATTGCAAATGGTGTTCTCAGCTCGCTTTCAGAAATGTCTCTACAATCCAGAAAATATCTGTTATTGTATTTTCTACCCTCTTTAATGAGTGAGTTTAAAATATTTGACTTAACAGAACTGGATAGGGCAACCTCTTTACATCCATTATACAACCAGCTGACCACAACAGCTTTATTAGCAAAAGTAAACTGCAGTTCTGTCTGGCAAAACACGGCTCAAAGCTGCTACAGAGACTTCCACATAGGCCTGCTGTGTTGACAAGTTATGCATGCTCAGAAGCCAGCCCAACATCTAAATGACACTGGAAACAAGCACTTGCCATCCTGTTGCTGGTGATGTCACCTGCAAACACAGGTTCATCTGTCACCTGCATGCCAATGACTCCCTGAGGTACTACTTCAGACCAGTTTTGCTCTGTCCAAACAATGATCCCAGCCGGCCTCAAATATCAGCTTTAGCCAAATTGGGCCGCATACTAAGCTTACCCGAAACTTGCAAGCCCTTGATCCCTCTTCCTGCAGCTTCCAAGCTGCTGCCTGTCCTCCCCTTGCCAGAATTGGTGAGACCACCACCTCCCAGGTACACCTCACCCTGGTAGCCTCTTGTAACTTCTTCCTTATAAAAGAAACAGGGAAATCCACTGGAAGAATTTTTTTTATTACCACAGTTCACATCCTACATTTATGTTCCTTTAGGAGCTGTTATAGAGGCTCCTGGTTGCCGTGCAGCAAAGCAAACTAAAAATAGTTACAAACAAACAGTAAAGCAACGCACAGATTCACTGCACATCTAGATTTCCCCTCAAGTTCATCATTCTCTGAATCTCTCACGTTCAAATATCCTTCACAGCCTTTCTCTAATCAGATTTTCTCCTAAAATAGCTTCTGACAAGTAACTCCCAATACTTCTCAAATGTTGATTCCCATAACTCTTTTTCCAGTGACACTGTTTTTTATGGCCTCATAATTCAATCTGCGAGTAAGATCCTTGAATTTCAACATCTGTCAACCCTTATGTCTCCCTATAAAATCACAAAACTGTCTAACTGCAAAGGGTTTTTTTTGAGTTATATCAAACTTTCATTGACATGCTCCATGGGTTAGGGATGACCTTCTTTACTTTCATGTTCATGTTCTTTTCATGTTCATCTAGTACAGCTAAATCGAGATCTTTCACTCACACATTCATATGCATGCAAACCTTCGCTTTTTAGTGAACTGCCATATCTCAAACTATGAGTGGTTTTGAACCTTATTTTCTCTCCCTTGTCCAGCTGGGAAGTGATAAAGCATCATGGTGGGCACCTGGCATCCAGCCAAGGTCAGCTCACCGTACATACTTTGACCATTCAAATAATTTCAAGCATTTACACACTTGTAAGGGTAAGAATCATTATCACAGATAACTCATCTTCTCATTATTAGAAGAGTCAGTGACACCCATAACATATTGGAAAGTGCTGACCTTTAAATGGCAATTACCATACAGGAGAAGTATGCAAGCAACCAAGCAATTGCCAATTTAATAAATGCTGTTATGTCTAAGGGCACAAACCCTTGAACAGCCATGCAGCGATGCTCATGTGAACTGGGCAAACCCCTAGGAACAGCCAAGAAGTCTCAGTTAACTGAGGAATTTGAAGTTTAATGCATACAGCCTCCAAAAAATGATACCTACAGCCTGACATAGTTCCTTGTCCTGCTTTCAAATGCTCCTCATAAAGATCAAAGACTACTACGCCTTGATGAAGGCAGAGTGACGTGAAGAGAGCTGGCCAAGTTGTCTGTGCAATTCAAGTCTGATCTAGAATGCAAAATCCCTAACTGTCCCTTAGAACCTCTATATAGCATTGATCAACTTCCAGGGAGGATGAAACTAAATTAGATGGCTCATGCTCACATTTGTCATAATCTGGACTCGAACACAAGGCTCTAAAATTACACATCTCTACAACTTGGCTTCATGAGTTAGATTTACTATTCCAAGAAAAGTAAGAATATGATGAGTTAACTTAAGAATTAACACAGATTATGAAAGACTCATTTGTAAAGAATAAAAAGAGTAGCAAAGTTTTGTTAGAAAAATCTTTCTGAATGATGATTCTGAGCTAAATATTAAAGTATCAAACATTAGTTCCTTTGTAGCCCCTACAGACTGATTTCCAGGGACACATAAAACTCAGACACCTTGAGGTTTTTGTCAAGTACCAAACACGGATAGTCTTGCATATACAGGAGAAAAATAACCCTCCCCCTCCTCCTGCCAAAATCCAGAAAAATGCTCTGAAGATTTTTGTTATTGGGGGAAAAAAGGATCAGCGGATTCATGCTTCATGTAAAATGCAACTAGGAAGGTAAATGACTGAACAGGGATATAAGTCTATAAAACACCAATTTCTGAGGAAAATTACGCTTTATATAACGGTTCAATTTCCATAAAATTGTAAAAACTGTCATAAAAACAAATGGACTTCTGAAATCGATGCTTGCTTATTAGTCATGTGACAGATGGCTCTGGCTGCCTGGCAGAGAGCAAACAGCTACCTCATTGGTTCTCACTGACCTCAGAGAGAATCATTTAGTCTGTTTTTCATTTAACAAGTCCAGTTGTATTTATGTATCTTTACAGCAGCAAGTCAGTCATCCATGTGTAATTACACAGAGGAGGTCAAAAGGAAGCAATAGTGATGAGCCCAACAGATGACACAGCTTGGCAATCTCACCAGTATTGCACGATGTAAAATTACAGTGCGCTGAAACACCAAATGAGTCCAGCAATACTTTTGTGCCCACAGAAACAATGAATTAGGACTCCATAATGAAAACAACTGCGATAGTCATTGGGAATTACACTGGCCTTGAATTATGAATTGAATAAACAGGTTGCAGGTTTCAAAACTGCCAGTTTCACTACACAACCCAAAGCCAAACAGCTGTGTGAAAAGAGCCTATTTCTCACTGCTGACCATGGCAGTATTGCTTTTTAGACAGCTCCTGCACCTATTCATAAACATACTGGGCTCCCAGCACAGTGATAATCGCTGGGGGGGTATCTCAGAAAGCAAACATGTTCCAAACAAATGGGTAAGTAGCTTCCCCCAGGAACTTGAGTCTGCAATATGCCAGCCACTGGAATAAAGACCTCGCATTCTTGGTGCTCTCCAAAATTAACAACAGATCCCACTTTTGATTTTCCCATCCCCATCAGTGTCATTAAAGAGCAGCTGTTGCAGATTGACTGAAAAACGTCACTTGTGAAAACAACCAGCAACCAAAACACCAGTCCAAATGTGCACTTAACACAGACACACATATACTTACAGACTTACACTACTTATTTCAAATAAACATAATAACACTTAACACAGGTGAATGGTTCAGTAGGCCAAGTTGTGAGTAAGCATTCATAACTACTTCAGAGGTCATCCTCCCTTACTGCACCTCACACTGCAGATAACCACAAGTCATCACTACATTTGGGTTTTGGGTTCTGTCAACACTTGCCTGTTCATTAAGTTGTGTTTGTACTCCACACACTTCATCGTTTATGAGCCCTGCTGTTTTAGTGACATCAAGAAACAACTGATTTGATGAGTTCACATCAATTTTCTTCTCTGCCTCAACTTACACTTGGCTGACTGTCAGTTTCATCAAGGACTGGCAGGAAAAGGTCCCTGGGGGAGCTTTCTTAAGCTTTTCTCAATTTGTTGAGTTTTAGCTCCTGTGCATAAGAGAAATTCTTGAAGATATCTCCAACATAATACCATCCTATTGTCCTTTATAATTATATTTCAAAATACAGATGAATATAAACACTGTGGAATTTCTTTGCTGTGACTGCAAAAACAGATGGGCTTTACAACAAGGTTAGATGATTTCCAGCAGAAACTTGCAAAGAGAAATCACCTTTTTCTTTCAACACAGTGCTGTGCAGTCACCTCCATCTTTTCTTATCAACTGCCATTTCCACACGTGCATAAAGTGCTCTTATGTTAGGATCACCATCTTTAACCTGGAAGTCTTCTAACAACAACAGAACGAAAAGATACAAAGGCCGTGAGTCCAACACGATGTCTCTAACTAGTGGCATGAATGGTAACATAATGCTTTACTGTTAATTATAGAAGTCAGGGAAGACCAACACTCATTTTATTTAAGGATAAAACTCAAGTACCTGGTAACTCATCCCTGGCAGTATAAGAAGGGTGATGTGTGACAATTCTGCATAATACTTGACAGAAGAGGGAACGAGGGCAACAAGACCAGCTGTCTGTGCAGGCCATGGCAATGACAATTTTGTCCCAAAGCAAATGCCCAGTTGTGATTGCCAAAGTGGCACAAGGCAAGGAGGAATTGACACCACAGTGTCAGGAAATGAGTGTAGACGTTATAAAGTATCTGTTTAAATTGTTTATCCTCTCCACACAGAAAGCTCTGTCTGGCACTGTTACCACAGATACTCCAGTTTATCTCCTCCATTGTGTAGTTAAACAAATTCTAGCTAAATTAAAATAATGCAATTAAGTAAAGAGTCAAGCAATCACTTCAGCTAAGGCAGTTCAAGAGGTTACCGACTACTTAGCTAGAATTTGAAACCTATCTATATATGCACTCACTATGTGGCAGTGTTAAGTGGGCTGGCTTGAACCACCCCTGTTGGTGATTTACAGTGATCTATCTTAGTCTGTGCTGTAAAAGATGGGGGGAGCCCATACTGTGTTATCTCAGCAAAGGTAACATTCATTTCCAACTGAGCAAGCAACAGCTTTTTCAACTCCTTTGCCCTGATGGCACCATGATAGAATATTTTTAAATGCATCCTTATTTTTATAAAGCATATTTTAATTGAGATTAGTTATGTCATCAGTTATGTTGTCCAAAGGGGTTTTGTTGGTTTTAGTTGCTACAGTAAAAAAAAAAAAAATTAAAAAAATCCCTGTTCCAACGGTCTGCTCCATTTTTTTGCCAGTGGTTCCCGTCCCCAAAGCAGGAAGGGGAGAATAAGATCCTTTTTTAATCTCACTTGCACTGGTCCCCAGTTTAGCTGGAACAGCCAATGAAGGCGTGACTGCACAAATGCTGACCTGAGACAGGTTTCCAGGCCTGTAGAGTAGGGACAGCAGAGAGGCAGGACAGTGAAGCAGAGGCAGTGGTGGACCATGCAGGGCAAACTCCACTGCTGCCACCATCTCAGAGCCTTAAGCATGAGCTCACAGACCTAGTCATTAAAAGGTGGAGATAAAGAGGTAGAAAGATGAGAAGAAAACTTTCAGCAAAGTACACAGCAAAGGCAAAATCAGTGCTGCAAACACAAAATCTGCTGAATTTCCAGAGAAAACCCTTATCCTATAGGAAGTAATTTAATTTTGATTTGAGGGCATTCTCTGGAAGACAAACTGACCGTTTCTCTTTGTAACTCTCTAATACAGCAGAGATTGACCTTTGCATTCTCATTTTGATGCTTATCTTGAACAAACAGCCTAGAAGTCAATGTCTACTGAGAAAAAAATAGGGAAGTGACTTCTCTCTGAAAGTGCAGAGCAAGTCCTAGGGAAAAAATTAATAAATATGAGGCCAGCAGCTGTGGCTGAATGTTAACCAGCTTTTTGATGCTGTGTTTATTTTGCCATGAAATGCTTGATGAGACAAGTTAAACTTCAATCTTGAATTACATGATTAAGTCTTTCAGGGAGAAAGCTTTTGATATCTCAAAATAAGCTGTATTTCAGTATGAGCAGACGAACAAACATTTTCTTATTTTATACATTTTTGCTTTTATCTCGTGGGTGAACATAGTATTCATGGAATGTACAGCACTGACCAAAGGCAACCCTATTGAATGCAAAGGTTCTGGCAAATATTGCCCACCCAGATCAGGCAGTGAACCTCACACCTGGCTTACAGCTCCGTCACTTCTGCAGTCTTGCCTTCAGCTGAAGAGACAATCCTATCGAACTGTGTAAGAACCAGCTACCCACAACCTAGCTTTCAGCTAGGATCTAATCAGGCTGTGAACTGGGTATTTTTCCCTCTCATTTTCACTTTGACTATGGAAAAAAAAAATCACAAAGCACTATTATCACATGAAGGTATTCATACTAAATATGCACAGGTTACAGATAAAGCATTTTTAACTTCATAAAGCAATTTGTTTTCTTTTAGAGGTTTCAAGTGAAAATTCCTCAGACATTTTTGCTGATGTGCAGCTAATTACAGCAGTGTTTTGCATTTGCCCTGGCACAATTACCATTAACAAGGTGTGCCTTAAAATTAGATGTTGCAGCCCTTACGTTTAACCTGATTAGGTCAATAATTTAAATATTAACAGTTACAGAAATGCAGACAGAGAGAGTCTTGTTAAACAAGGAATCATTACATACTCTTACACTGTATTCTTTTAAAAACATATGGTCTCTGATGCAGAATGAGCACCTGGATGTCTGCCACAAGATCCTGCCTTTTGCTCCTGTGCCCACCAATCTTACAGCTTTGTCCTCCAGGACAAGGTAACTGAGTCACACTGCAAAGTTAATCAAGTCACAACACAAAGCTGATGTGATGATCTCATTACTGTTCCAGGAAAAAGAATAAACTCAATTCCTGTTGACATCAGCAAATCCAGCTTTCAGCAAAGACCCACAAAGGCCCTGACCACTAACAGAGAACAACTAACATCAGTGGCACTCCATTAAGGAAACTATTATCTTAAGCGAGATAGTGACAATGAGACTTTAAAATTCAAAAATCCTCTGACAAAGCACTGAGACTTTCTTTAAAAGGAGATTTTGAAGGATGGTTGATTCAACCAAGTCTATGATCCTTTTTTTGGTAAGTTTAAGGTACCTGGAAATTACCTTTATGCCAGGATAGAAATAATTTTGTACATTAAAGAGTAGATTTATTGCACTATTTCAAGCACTCAAGCCAATCTAAATTGGCTAAGAGGTTCATTTTGAAGCTCTTTACCATTTTTTAACACTATATTTGGATCACTCCCTCGCATAGTATAAGACATGTAGAAACAAAATCTAAAATGACTAAATATGACTTAAAAAGAATACCTTTCTGATCAAAGCCCCTAGCTCACCTGTGTTGCTTTTTTTTGGTTTGGGGTGTTCTGGGGTTTTTTTGGTAAAACTAACTAGCAGGAAGTCTTATCTTCTGAGAGTTGCACTTAAAACTGATTGCTTATAAAGATTTGAAGAATGATTTGGATTATCATTTTAAAACAGCACCCAGGGGAACTGGGTGGATCAAGTAAAAACTAATGAGATATTGAGATATTGAGTCTTTCACATCTAAACTGCTGATTTAAATTCAACCCAACACAAAGTTCCCCCAACTGGTGGACGTCTGATGATCTGTAAAAAATGAGGTGATGTTCTCACTCTATTCTTAGAAAATACATGTTGAACTGCCAGGAAAATCATCACTCTTTGCAGTGAAACCAAGAAGTGAATTGACAATGAAACACTTTAAACTAATTTTTATCCCTCAATACAGTAATATAAAACAGGCTATGGCTTTCTGGATCAGGTTTACTTTCCCCAACCTGCTCAAAATAAGTTTCAGCCTCTAAGACAGTAAAATCAAATAAAACATTTTAGTAAGGTAAAAACTATTATTTAAGTTCCAGAGTAGCTATATTGGGCTTTAATGACTTATAATTTACAGAAAGGGCAGTGGTGGATGTTAATGAGTGACTCAGATGACTTTCTAGTATGCTTTTCTGCAGGAGCAGTCATTATCACATGTCAGTTGCTCAGAACATAGCAGTCTCTAGTCCTCCCTCTCATTTAATAAAAGCCAATTAATCATTTCCAATCATTTATGTACTCAGTGAGTTTAGAATCTAGTTTACTCATAAATTACAGTAAATCTATCATTTTAATTAACTAACTAGTCATAGCTGTTCTACAGCCATTTTGTTTGTGTGAACACACTCTAGCTGATGAACTATTTGCAACTCTCATTACTGTGATTCTTGGTTTACTAATGGGATTTGTGACAGATTAGCTGTATGACATATTACCTTTTCTCTGTGCTGACTGCTGGGTCAGATTGAGAGTGCACCTCCTAGGCCTCAAGTTCTTTGCTCTTGGTACATGACAGGACTATCAATCTCAAATGGCTACTGTGCAAACCAAGCCCACAGCCTGCACAGGCAGAAGGACTGATCTTACCTGCATATGAAATCAGTCGGTTGGGCACACATTAATTGATTCAACATGACCAGAACCTGTCCACTCATCCTTCCCTCTCATTCTTCCCCCCGAAAAGTGCTATTTTCCCCCCATAATCCAAGCCTCTTCTCCCTGGAAGAACTTCCCTGACCATTCACATGCACAAGGGGAATACACCAGTTATCAGAGCAAGACCCAGCCATGTGCTGGTGGTACTACATGGAATGGGGAAGACTAGGTAAGTTCTTTGTCATGGTTTTCAAATGATCCCTCTGTGAATATCATGTCTTACCAGGGAAAACAGCTTTTTCCTGTGCTAGGTCCCAGGACAAATCCAAAGAGATTGTCCCTTGGACCAGGAAGAAGGAATGTGGTCCTTTTAAATAATGGAAGTTGCTGACCATCCATAGATGTTTCCCTCCACAGTACCATCAAAAAGCTCCAGTAGGTGCTCAGGTGTTGCTTACAGCAAGTATGCTTACAGGTGGCCAAAGCCACCACACACAAGAAACGTTCCTTAGCAGGGATAAAGAGGGACATCTTGAGAGAAAATACCATTTCCTCTCCTACTAATCCTCTCCTACTTTCTTCCCCTTGTGCAGTGCCTTATGTATCCTCATCATTCCACACCCGGTTTTCCCAGCTACCCCTCCACAGACAGCGAGCAGCAGGTGCTGGAAATTTGTCCTAGGGGACAAAATCAGCAAACTCAGTTCATGACAGGGGCAGGTCCCTTCACCTCATCAGAGAACGTCACTGCTGCATTCATCACCTATGTGTAGAGACAGTGATGTAAGAAGGTAACAATCACCACCATCAGCACTCTTGAGTCCTTGAGAAAGCCCTGGATATGATCCTCTGCAACACAGCTGGTGAGAAGGAAGAGACCACCTTAGAAGATGCCAGAAAAAAATCCATTCTAAAGATACAAGTACTTGGCTACCATCTTTCCGTAAAATCAAGGTCTTGGGTCTGATTTCTGTCATCTGAGGTAGGAAAGATTCCCTGCCTTCCAATTAGGTCTTCACCTAGATGTTGAAGTAACACCAGCACTCGGTGTTATTTTCCTTGCCTAAACCTCCTCTTTCATCTCCAGCTGTTCCCAGTCACCATTTCTGGTCAATCCCACAAGGCTTGGCAAGTGCCAGAATGAACTGAATCCAGAGAGAAAAGGTGCACATAGAGAGCCCTTTCTTCTTGCATTTCCTGTGGATGTGTTAGCCTCCTGCCAGGAGGCTGCTAACAAGCTTCCTGGTACCCTTTTACTTTTTCAAGCAGTAGATGTACACACATGCTCCAATCTCCTCCCAAAGAAGCTGGATGTGTGATCAATGTGCCTCGGCCCAGTGGTCTTTCTGAACGCAGACTTTCCACTCTCCTAACACTCAAGGATGGATAAGGCAAGTGCCTTTAGGCTCCTGGATGACAATTTTAGGCACTGGATGACAACTTGGCAGAGCCCTCCACCAACTGGCCCTTTTCCTGCTGCTGCAGCACAAGGACTGGCACACACCTTCTCTACATCCCAGCACTTGCACTATGAAGAAAAGATATTTCCTTCCTATCAAGCCCAAACTTCCAAAAAGCCTCTACAAAGCCTATCTCATCTGACTGGCTATTATAATAATGAACCGAAGGCTGACCTTAGCCAAAATTAGGAGCTTGTTCCCATTACACCAGGTAGCAGTGCACAAAAGGGCTTGATCAGCCACAGGGGAGCTCCTTACTCATTTCTGGCTTCATGGACATTTTTCTTGAATCAATCTTCAGCAAGCCTCAAGGCCCGTATAAGAGCTAGGAGGATTTTTCTCTATATACATTATTCAGTATTTATCATTGCTGAATGTTACTGCAATTGTCACCCATTCAATCAATATTTTGATTGTCTGCAACTCTTCACCATCAGCCTTAGTTTTGAATAATCCTGTATCATCAAAAAATCTTTGTCATATCCTACATCTCCTTTTCCAGGTAATTTATGAATGCATTGCAGAGCAAAGATCCTGGTGGGCTTATGAAAATAACCTACATTTATGGTGCAATACTAGCCATTCATTATTTTCTACCATTTAAGCTGCTATTAATCTGTGAGAAGAACAACTCAGTCTCATGGCTTCTCACAGTTGCTTTTGAAACTTCTATTGAGAAGCCTTAAGAAACGCCTTTTCAACCTCCCAGTCCACTATGTCAAACGGGTTACAATTCTTCACACACTATTGACTCATTTGGAGGAACTGGATAAATACGACTTCCCTCCACAGACATTATACTGACTCTTAGGTAATCTGCTGTATTTATCTTTCTGTTTACCCATCTCTTCCCTATTATCACACCTAATAGTTCAGCCTTACAGCAGTCAGAGTTAATTGCCAGAATGATCCCTGGAGCCCTTTAAAAAATGTTAGTCTGGACAATGCTTTACCTGATAGGCCGTATATCAGAACTGCAGGCTCAACAATTTCTTGGACAATTACAATCGGGACCAGCTGACCTGTCATTACTCAATTAGTCAAATTGTTCTAAAAGATCTTTTTGTAACACCTTAATTTTTTTAGACAATTCTATATAGTGAAAAAACAGATTGAGATAAACTGTGTGACAGGCAAAAAAACAGAAGTCTGAAAAGTGATCTTTGTGGTATAAGTCCAAGACTTTCCCTCTTCTTCAGAAGAATACTTCATGGGTCAGTCTAGAAAGTGAATCCTTATGCAAAGTTACAGTAATTTCTCAAAATCTTTGTAAACAGTGAGGAATTACTACCTCCACTGCAGATGATGCATGTTCATCTGGTGAACATTTGAGCTATCAATGAGAACTACCCCGAAACATGAAGAGTGGCATCTTTGTCTCTTATGAGACAAGTTTTTGAGAAGTACACACCTCAGAGTATAGCCTGGATGACTGACTTTGCTAAATAAGACAAACTAATCAACTTGGTAGAACAACACAAACAATAATCTAAATTACCACCATGCACTTCCAACAAGCGTTTTTAGCACCTCAATATTTACAGACATAAATATTCCAAGACAGACAGAAGATTGCAGACAATAGGAAGTCCTCTGATGGACACCTCATAGGAAGGAAGGCTATTTCATCAGCTTGAAATTATTTCTTATAATTTCCCTTGAAACATTTCCTGGATAAAGCTCCTGGAGATGAAACACCTTCTAATTCCATCCATCCTTTATCACATTTCCATCTGAAAATTTCATTCAGCAGAGGGACTCTCCTCAAAACTGACACTTGGAGTGATGTTTCTTGTATGGTGCCATTTCTGAATTTGCTCAGGGAAACAGAAATGAGGTCAGTTTTTGAAGAGATGTTCCCATATATTTGTAGCATATACATGACAAGGACACAAATATATCATAACAGCATATCTAGCTTTTGACTCTGAAAACAAATTATGGGTGTATTTGATCTTGTTTAATGTGAGCACCACTGGGAAACACTTTTTGAAAGGATAATAAGACAGTGGAAAGGACTAAGATATACAAAACTATGAGAAGAGACTAATTTGTAATGGATATATACTGTGGGAGTCCTCTGTATAGATGCTCAGTGCCAAGAAAAGTAGAACCTTTCTTCATTTTCTAAATGAAGTAAAAACTTCTAATAAAGACAACAGGTTAAAGAACATGATTGCCATATGACATGCCAGTGCAGTAAAAGTATGATAGGATAGCTTTTCAACGAGAAACAGAAATCACAGGTTTAGAGTTGAGAGAATAATAAAATATAGGAAGTTAAAATTATAAAATGTTACAAACACATCTGAGAACATAACCAAAATAGTCTTGAGCACAGTGTGCTTACTAGATTAGTGGAGGAAAATTTGCATAATTAAAAGCCATTGACAATTCATGTAATGCAAGTGAAGGAGCAAGAACCTCATTGCATTGTAATTAGGAGAACTATTTGTCAGTCTCACTTTAAATTTGACTCAGAAACTTCAGACACATCAGTGGCATTTATATGAGTAAAAGTTACTGGAATGACCATATTTAAAACACAGTTGGGCCACTAACTTGTACTTTATCAGTTAACCAAAGACTTGTTAAGTACATCACCAACCAACATTGGGGCAAAAAACGAGGGTAAATTCTCTAGACAGTCTTAAAGGCTGTGGTACAGAAAACACTAAATTAGGGGAAATGTCAAAGAGTGGTTAGGGTATGGAAACAGACAGCTGATGGGTACATAACAAAAAGTGCAAATATCAGATTGCTAACAAGGAAGACTCCTGGGTGAGACTGCCATAAGAACAAGCTGGAAGCTGGCAACTGGGGAGGGCACAGAGAGATAAGCAAATAGAGGTTATGGCCTTTGTCTTCCTAGATCACAGGTGAGGATTTAATTAGTGGGTAGGGTTATCCACAGAGCAGCTTCTCCCATGGAGAGCAGGGGGATTTGAAAATAGGACAGTGGCATTTTAGTAGGGCACAACAGCTGAGAAAGGATTCTCCAGTGAATAGGGAGCACTGGTTCACAGCTTCTCCTCTCCCTCCTTATTTTGAATGAACTCAGATCTTAGAAACTGAGCTGCTGCCTGTGTTCAAGTTTGTTTACATGGCTGACTGACAGGAGATAATATTTCTTTACATCTCTCTTTACAGAAGCCTGCAGCAACAGATGGATTTTGCAGCACAATCTAAAGGTCAACAACTTCTGACCAGCAAAGTAATGGAGAACAGACCAGGCTGCAGCAAGTTCAGCACAGGGGAAACTTAATTAAAAATTATGTTCATATTCATACCCAGTGTTTCAGAATTGCAAAATCACAGAGGGACTACCTGAGACACCTAGTATGTGCTCAATCAATAAATGTATTTCCTAGAATGGAAA
This sequence comes from Nicator chloris, assembly GCA_013400495.1. Taxonomy (NCBI): domain Eukaryota; kingdom Metazoa; phylum Chordata; class Aves; order Passeriformes; family Pycnonotidae; genus Nicator; species Nicator chloris. The sequence goes on along the minus strand of WAAE01006236.1, from coordinate 21,933 downwards.
GGTATCCATAAATGTAAATCACATGCCAAATTCACTAGTGGATTTTATAGTGGTGTGTCTGAAATGGCTGAAAATTATTTTCATGAGTTATAGATTTGGAAGAAAACCCCCAAATCAAATCCAAAACCCCCTCAAAAACCTCCAAACAAAATACTGTTAACATGGACATTCAGAAGGCCTTATGATTAAATAAGACTTGCATGCCATAAACTTGAAACATTCTACTTCTCTTCAAATGAGAAAACTGGTTCAACCCTGCCACGCTGCTCAGCTACCCTCACTTGGATCAAAATTTCTTCAACTGCCCAAAGCTGTATCTCCCAGCTCCTGAATATCTCTCAGACTTGGGCGCTAAACAAATACGAGCTATGCTTAACAGTAATGCATACAATCACAGCATCCCACCTAGAAAAACTGAAAGATCAGATACCATTTTTATAGCCTTTTAGTAAGAAATCACTTTTTAAGACTGATTAAAACATTCAGCAAAGTTTTCAGCTACTGACTTTTAAACTGAGCACAGAAAATACACATGTAAGAAATGAAGTGCACATTTTAAAGAGCTGGCTAAAACACTGACTTTGCTCCAGTTGTTGCTTTGATTCCATGAGACCATGAAGAAGACCAACCAGTGGGAATTCAAACATTAGATCACAATAAATCAACAGACATGAAAACATTAGCTCAGGCATTAAATTTACATTTTCCAGACCATTGGCTCTTGTGACCCAGAATATACTGGGAAATTTAAAGTTCTACTGTCAGTTCTGTAGCTCTGTTTCATTTTAGCCCCAAGCAAGAACCATGAAGTGCAGGCTCTTGCTTCACTCCCTTGCCCTATACTGAAACATACTTATTTTTAGGTATGGCTTACTTACAGTCTTACTCCACTGAGGAGTGGGGAAGATAAGGTGCAGGCTCAGGCTCAGGCTGGGATGATGCACACCGTTTAAATGGAAGTAGCAGCTGTTGGGGTGCCGTACAACCAGCTGCTTACTGCAAGCAGCTTTAGCATACTCAGGGAGAACAGAATTTCCAGATACTTGTTTCTAATATGGAAGAAATCTTTAATGAGCATGTAAGAAGCTGCCACTTTTTATTAAGAGTTTCAAGCTTTTAAAAACGTTTCAAATAGGGAAAGATTTCAAGGGATGGCAAACCCATAGTGTCGAAACAGAAGTCAAATTCTTGCCACAGGCAGTAAGCTCTCAGAAAAGCAGAGTTAAACAAAAGCCACTAGAATTTTTAAAACTACAACCAGATAATAATAACAACCACCTAACACCTCTTTGTAATCCTCCAGAAAACTGAAAATTTAATCAAGAATAGCTTATGAAAGTTTCAACCTGAGGACAACACCTATTATAAAAAATCACAGATGAAACATCCTAAAGTTACAGGTGACTGTTATACAACACAAGTCAGAAAACCCTAATAATAAGCAACCACGCATGCCATATTAATCCCTATGTCACAAGACAACAGAAAAAAAATTATTACTTAGCTGTCTTTTGGCTAACATGCTTTTAAGCATGCTCTCACTAGCATCACCACAATGTTTCTCCTAAGCATTGTGCTGCTGTAAAGACTTCCCAGCACAGCTGTTTGTCTTCCCTGTCTCCCTATTCTTTTAGAAATCAAACTACAATAAGACTGATGACAGATGTTTAAATATGTCTGTTGCTACCACAGTTTCAACAGCAGTTCACAAAGGCTGTAAAGCACCTCCTGCCCACTACCATTCAGCCTCCTCAGCTTCACTGAGTAAACCCAATGGACACACCCAGAAATGTTCCCCTTTTTCTATTCCAATTGAACAGTGGTTCTCCTGGACGTCTAACTTACTTCCCTTGTAGGAAATTCAGATAAACAAAAATCAACATAATTTGCAAGGTTATGATGGGAATATTGCCCAAGTACCCTGTTTCACACTCTCAAGCAACACTGAATCAGTTATGGAATACTTGTAATACAAACAGAACCCAATAAAGACACAGATTCTAAGTTTTCTCATAATAAATCCCCAACTATATGTGATCCAACATCTCTAATGTAAAAATATTCTACAGCTCATTCTCAAACCCACTCACACCTCCTCATTTCAACTTTCCATCATGAGCCTGTGCTGATTTGATTTGCTGATATAATGCTACTGAGAGTTAAGAGTTTCTCTGTTATAGGCTCACCTTAGCTGGGACTAAGGAGCAGAAGAGCCTGACTCTGATACACACCACGAGTGGCTATCCCTGACCTATCTGTCCAAGCAAAACTCAGACGTATGAGGTTTGGTCCTCACAAATTTCTCAAATGAAATTATTTTCCTTTGGATCAAGTTGCTCATGTTGTTAATAGTTGGCTCATCGAAGTAATTTTAAACAAAAAATAGTTACTACAGTTATTGGGATATTAGATAACTTCTAAGGTTGTAGAATAAGCTGGAATTAATATAGAAACTTTCTGCAGGAGATGTATTTCTTTTTAGAAATAAAATTAAATCCACAGGGACTCATCAAGTCAATATAATTTCTTTTCCTCTGAAATCATATCCATTAATACTACTATCACATACTGGAGAATTGATTAAGACATGTAGTAACTTTGGTTGAAGATTCACACCTACACTGGGCAGCAAAAATATACCCATGTCAGTGGCTTGTTCTATACTATGTAAATTACCCTAACGATAGCAAGCAATTTTTTCAGTCATTCATTCATTCATTCTCCTGAACACCAACCTTCCAATTTATGAAGATAAATGAAGGAGCTGAACGACAATTCTTAGGGGGAAATTTAATAACCTCTTTTAAGTAAATTTTGATTTTGAACCATAGTGCCATACCACACAGATAATGGCATTCTGCACCATGTTTAAATGAGCTCCAATTAACATAGGCTGTAATTAATTTTCTAGTTCTAAAGCTGCAGAAGTAGATGCTAACTACTCCTCTTTCATATCTGCTTACAATAATTTTGCCATGACTGAAGATAAATAATTAAGATGACTTTCCACCTTCTGTCACTGGAATAGAGTTTTTGTGACTCTACCACAATGGATTACTTCGAACGCTGCTATCAAATTGCTTAAGGAAATTATTCATTCATTGGATGTTAAGTTTTTATTTTTTGCCCTGTTAAGGACTCTTAGAACTAAGGATGACAGACCACAAAAGAGAACATTTTGAAAGACATAATTTTCTTTAACTGTGGTTTCCAGAAAGAAAACACACTTTCTAAAACACCAAACACCTTCACATATTATAAGCTCCTGTTCCAAGTAGTAAAGGCGACATTTTCTAAAGCATCACATTCACAGTAAGAAAACAGCTTACCTATTATCATACTTAAGGTAACTGGGAAAGAAAAAAAATTATTGGGCAACCAAACCAGCTAAACACTGCATTAGTAGAAGCAGAAACAGGGCAGATGCTTAGGGTCATGGTTTACAGGTGGACTAAGTGGTCTTGGGCAAATGGTTGAACTTGAATATCTCAATTTTTTTTTCCAGCCTAAATGATGCTATGATTCACAGATATAACAGTCACTTATATTATTTATTTGAACTCTGAACAGTGGTCAAAGGTCAGGCTTACAAGAATTAAGAACTTAGAAGAATTAAGGCCAAAGCATGCAAGGCCAAGTATAGGTCTGGCAAGTTCTGTAGAACTTAGACAAAGTCCAAGGTATGGAGGAAAAAACCAAACTGAACCAGCTTCTCCAGGAGAGGAGAAGCAAAATGTTGGGTTAACTGTACCAAAACAGCACAGTAATTAGCCCTAGAACATATTTGAATTGTCAACTGCACAGGTAAACTGAGGGCGATTAAACACTGTGCTTTGCGGGGCAGTGAAACTTCTTTTGTTTTTGTGCACAGGCACATCGTTAACACACAAGACATAATACCGGATTGCACACAGGCACATGTACTGGAAAAGTGTATTCCTGACTGTCCTGGACATCAGCTTTGACATCAGCAGAATAATTCCTAGTTTTCTCTAATCAAAGGAGTGACAAAGTCTATATAATAATATGTTTTAAGGTTTTGTAAGCAATTTGTTTTAACAAATAGGTAAATAAAGTTTTGGAAGAACTTTTAGAGTGATTTTTTGGGGAAATGGAACATTATTGTTTAGGTTATTTAATTTCTATTAAAATATTAATATTGGAATTAATATAACCAGGCATCCTAGATACACTGCAAACTGGGTGGCTAACAGATAGCAATCATTTTAGCATCAGGTCAACAGTGAATGTCTAGTAGGTGTTCTTTGAGACAAAAAAAATTCCTCAGTTTCAGAGCTGAAGGAAAGCAGATATCTGTATAGGACCATCAACATTAGCTTTAAGAACTAAAATCCTTAAACTGCAAAAGGACTGAAAACCCAACAAACACAGTACTTTTAAAAATAGTCAATAATAGGTTCATTCTTGCTCAGAGAAGGAAACATTGCAGAGATGGAAACTGAATGCTGGCTATAGGTATACTGAAAAATACAGTGCAGAAATATCTGAGATGAAAGTGCAGACTCCCAAGAAGCTGAGAGCACTAACATCAGCAGAATTGTGTCACTTTCTGTGCATCTGTGTCACTCACAGCTTATACCTCTCCTTCAAAGAACTGAAAATGGCGGATCATTAAGACCTGATCTAGCTCCGAGCAAAATCACCGGCATATGATGCAGATAACTACTAATTCAATTTAAAATTAACTGATCATTCTGAAATTTCAAGGTTCAAATACGAAGACAAAAAGGTTTCTTTCCTAAGATACATGGAAAAAACCTAAGAAAAATAGATATTAGACAGAATATAGAATTTCCATGAATTTTTTTCCCTTTATATATAGGTTGCAGTTTTACAGCTGAGACTCAGACCAGGACAACTTCCCCAAGATTAATTGCAGCTTCTGAGGGAGTAATGGCTCAGTAAACGTGGACTGGCTGTTTCCACAGCCAAATCAACCACAACCCCTGGCTGCTACCTGTGAGGAAAACACACTGAAAGGGAAGTCTCAAAGATAGAAGAAGTAGCCCTGCAGTTTCGATTACTTCTTTTGAGATGTTTTTGCTCACTTCCAGTTACACAGTGGGTTGATTCTTCAGAATTCAGATTCTAATTTACTTTTAAATTTTTCCCTTCAATCTATTTAATAAGCACAGTAACACTACAAAATGGGGATTAGTCAGCTAATACACCCACACCTTGGGTGTGTTATAGCCCTCAGCAACACTGCTGCCCCAGTACATCCAAGATGTAAGCACACTGGCTGACTAAAACACACCTTGTTGTGTGTTATTGCTTACATAAGACAGGACTTAGCATAGGTAACTGTATATTAATGACACACCTTGATACATTGTTAAACTGGAAACTATGGTTGTGCTCCATCAGAGGCTTAGGTGTGTGCTGTATTACGTGGAGCAAAATTAATTAAGAAACCCTGCGTTCCTGCTGGCGGTAGCTGTAGTGATATGCTGGGAACAAGAGACCGCACTCAGTGACCTGCATGGAGGATTCATATCCAGGCCAGCCTCCTAAGCACCGAATGCTTCCCGGACGGAATCTCTATCCTGAAATGTGCTACAATGGTGACTCATTTAGAATAATAATAATAAGAAGAAGAAATCCGCACCCCCCGCCTCAGACTGTGTGTTCTCCATCGCCGTAAAACAGCCCGAGCCGGAGCTGCAGCTGAAGCGCCTCTCTCTCCTCCGCCCCTCAGCCAACCTCCAGTGCCAGCGCTGGCATTTGTGCAATCAGATGGTGAGAAATCAGGGATGCGATCTGGCCAACCCCTCCCATGCTTTTTTCCCTAGGTTAGTTTTACAGTTTACCACTCACGCTCACACTGGCACCAGAGAGGCGGCAGAAACACATGGCTGGGACCTCCCTTTTTGACGCCAGCCCACACACAGGCTGGCTTAAAGCAATCGCGAAACTGTCTCATTAACAATGTTGGCAAGAACTTTCCCACAGACACAGTTATCCCTACAAAAAGTTGCCTTGCCCCACTGACTATTTTCATTTGAATACGGAGTTAAGGCGGCTCTCTGCTGTGGAGCTGAGGAGGAGGCTCCCCCAATGAGCTCTGCTGGCAAACCTCCTTCCAGCCTGCAGTGCAGCAGCGCTGCCTCCAACAAACCCACGCCAAGTGATAGCAGCACTGATCCAGTCGCTGGTATTTTAATACTGATTTTTATTCATTGCCCTATTTCAATATCTTATACTTTCTCTTTTCAGGACATGAACCAAGCTCTTTCTTTATGATTTCCCCACACTTCCTTTCATGCTGCAAGCTTACAGCCAAGAAAGTTTTGCCTCCAGCTGCTACAGCACCATCAACTCTCCTAACCAACCCATCTGAAAGAAGAGTAAGGTGTTAATTAGGGTGTTAATGGCTACAGAAACCCCTTTTTTTTTTTTTTTTCCTCCATTTCAAGGATGAAACACAGGGAAACAGCATTCATTGCAGAAGTGTTAGACTGCATAAAAAAAATTAACAAACAAAAATTCCTTTACCCGGCACACAGTGTAGATAGTCTATGGCTCCCTACACCTCCAAACCCCAATTCTATTTATTCTCTTTCACCTTTGATTTGGGACCATCCAATTGTGGGGGGAAAATGCATATATTTTCTTAGTATCTTTGAATGACAGAAGCTTTTTTTTAATCTTCAAAATGAATTCCATAGCAGAGTGCATCTTCACAATGAGAAAACGCTTGTGTTACTGTGTGGTTTCACAAGCCAGCTGGGAGAAACCCCTTCTCCTCTGCCGCTGAAAGAGGCTTCCCTCCTCTCCTCTTCCCCGCCGAGTCTACCCAGTGCCAGTCCACAGCCATGCTGGCTCTGGCACTTGTCTGATACCTCCCAGTTTAGTTCACTGAACTGACATGAAGCTGTTCACACTTGTGCTGGGTTCATTTACTGCCAGTTCAGTGAGCTGAGCCAGCTGAGAAAGGGGGCAGCACCAAACACAGGGAAAGCAGGAGGAAACGTGTACCTGGGGTATTCTTTTTGACAGCAGCAAGCTGCAAGAACGGCTCAGGCATCCTGTGAAACCTCACCCTAAGGGCACAGCTTTACTAAATCACTTGATACAAATTATGACTTCACTATTACAAAAAGAGACGGGTTCTAGTAGTCACCTAATTTTACATTAAATTAAATCAGCTTGCTAAAGTGGAAGAAAACTACCTAGGCTGGCAGCTGTTCTTTGCCAGGTCAGCAAGTGGAACAGGCACATCTTCTGGTCCATGAGCACAGAAGCTGATGCAAGGCAAAGACAGAAGTGCGTGGCAGGGGCAGGAAGGAAGAGAAGAGCCAGAGAGAAGAGGCAGCCCACTCCCTTTCAGCTGCTGTGATAGCTGAAATGTTGTGAAATCACACCCTGGTTTATGAAAACTCCTAGCATTAAAAAGCCCCTTATTTCTCCGCTCCTGTTAACAGATAACTGTGAAGCAACTGCTCCCTCAAAGTCTTTATATAAACTTGTTGACTTGTGTAGAAGCTAAAAACTGTGTTTCTTTTTAAATCAAAATTTTAATTTCTTGTAATATTCAGTCTAACAGTCACTGCAAAAATAGATGCAGTGATTTGAGATACTGCTGTACACCAGACTGTATGTTAGCGTTCTCCCAGCCTGATGATTTAATCATGACTGTTCTTCATTCACTGCAGTACAAAATCAGCACAGCAAGTTCAAATTAGCCTCAAAAGCAAGCTATATTAAGCAGAGGAAGAAATTCTGGTTGTAATATGAAAATAGTTATAAAACGGAGATATCAGAAGGATAGGACACCTTTACTTCCAACCCTACAGGTAACTCCCCTCAAAGTCATGGCAGCACACCAATATTCTGCTAGGTAAACAGCACCATTTGTCTTTTTAAGCCAGCATCTTTCTAAATGTTGATTTGTTTTTAACTTCCACTAGCTGCTGTTTCAAAACATTTGTCTCTCTTGGGTGGGACTTCTGGGATTTGGTTGTTTGCTTGTTTTTCAATGGAGCAGGTTATTTGGATCCTTATGCTTTATGATGCAGCTAGACCAAGATAAAGAGTGCATTTGTCAGGTGGCTTATGTCACTCAGAAATTTGAGGCAGCTGCTGCCTTTGCCAACAAAAACAGATTTTTCTCTCAGCATATGCTACATCAGTACTTGGGAGGTTTGCACCACAACTCTGCCAACCCAGTTACAGTGGCATATTTGTAAGTGTGGCATGAGACGATCTCAGAGTAGTGATTTTTATACCCTGCTCTGACATGAATTATGCTTGTGGGACAGAGGGACATTTTTACTTCTATTCAAACATACTCCTATCTTTAGTTCTTGGTTACTCATAACTATTTTCTGATCTGTTCTGATAAAAGCCTATTAGAAAAGACATTATACAGAAACTTCAGAACCAATCTGATCTATTACAAACTTGTGACCTGTTTCTGGTTCTGGCAGATGACTTCTCCTAAGAAAAGCTGTTGAAGTTCTGAGTATTTACATCTAAACCCCACTCCAAACTTAATTTAAACTTCAGCTTGAATAAATCTGGATCATTACCTCATTGTTACTTTTAACTATTAATAACAAGTAACTTTATGGATTGCTACATCTGACAAATTGTTAAATACTTCAGCTATTTTCCAAGCGAAATGAAACCTGCATGTGTTTCCTTAGTCCTCATCTCCTTTCAGAGAAATAACTACATCTCCCTGTACTAGTTTGACTTTCATTAAATAACCTGATAGCTCATCCTTTCTTATCTTTTCAGAATACAAAATAAATCAGTATGGTCTCTTAGTCTACTCTTTCCTAAGGAATACAGTTCTCATAGATCCAATTCTTTTGAGTAACTAAAATCCTTGAGTCTGAATCGTTCTGGTTTTATAATGCTTCTCTGTAATAAGAAAACCAGGATGCAGGCACTACCTCCCCTAATTCACATTCTGACACTTGTATTGGTGCAGGAAAGCCTGCAGTACTGTATTTAGACTAGATTGTTCACAGACATGCAAGTATTTCCCTTCTGAAGTTACAGTATTGCCATCTTGCTTAAAAAAACATTGTTCACTGAAGCACTAAGTTAAAAAAAAATACTGAAGGGAAAGGAATGAAAAGAAATTATTTCTCCAAAGAAGGTAATGACATAGCTAAGCATTATCTATGGAGAGAAAGAAAATCCTAAGTACCAACAGGGCTTGTCAGAGTTACTTCCATGTGCCGGACTTCTTACAAACACTAACCTACAATTTCCTGACATCTTTAATTACATGTTTCTGAGAAAAGTACAGGTTGCCTACAGTGTGTCATACATACAAAATCTTTGCTGACTGAACAAAAGGACATCCTTAATGCTATTATGACAGGCTGGGAAAAATCCTTACAAAATAAGTCCTCTAAAAAAAACCCCAAAGTTAACTTTCTGGTCTAAAGAGAGTACTTGGCACAACCCCAGATTCAAACTTAGTTTCCAGTCTCCATTATAACATCCACCAGAAAGGCCTAAATAATCAGTTTAAAAAACAGGTAAGAGCAGGGGAAAGCCTTTTGGATGCCAGAGGCCTGCAAAAGATCCTGCTGCAATCCTAGAGGATGGAAAATAACCAAACGAAATATTTTGACCAGAATTAAAAAATACCAGAATTAAGTATTAAAGCTTTGGCAGCTTCCAGAAAGAACCACGACTAAATGGAGTTAAAAACCAAATATTAGAGAAGGAAAATAGTTTTCAAGTTATTATGCAAACCAGACATTTTCTATGCAAATTCAGGCACTGAACTTGTATAATCTGAATTGTAAAACATAGGTTGATGACTTGATTGTAAATGGTGTTTGTTTTTTCTTTCTGAATGTCATGTTAAATTACTGTGTGCATATGCAAGGTGTGTGGGTGGAAGGGACTGACACAAGGAGGAATTAATTCTTCTAAAAAAAGTTTTTGTTTTTCTAAGAGTAGGTTTGAGAAGAAGAATATTTCACTTTCAATAAAAATGGAACTAACCACTGTTTGTAAACACATCACTGTGCAAATGAAGAAACATTGCTTCTTAAGTACTGACAATATTTGATTCAGCCCATGCATATCCCAGCCAGCTGATCTCCCTGGCCTCAGTCCCAACCTTCTCACCTCCCAAAGTGGTTATATTGTCTCCATGGGGATAGCAGGGGGCCTCACAAGTCAATGTGGGAAATCTTCACATTGGTCTTCTGAACACATCTCTGCTAATGTAATTCATTATTAGAGTGCAACTTAGATATAGTGACCAAAACGTTTGGGTTCTGTAATTCCCATTTGCCTTATCAGCCACAGTAGTGCAATGGCTGCTAAAAGCCTTTTATATTTAAAACACTGTTGTAGACCTACTGCATATTTTCAATTTACAAATCTATGATAAAGAAAAATGAGAAGTAGATGGAAAGTCACAACACACTTCTAAACACAGCCAACTCTTCCCGCACCTCTATATTTGCAGCCAAAGCTTTCTCTCATTGTTACAAAGTAGCACTTGGTCTGTAGATCTGAAAAGAGGAACACTGAACTTGTGGGCCTCATCAGGCAAGGCACTAAGTAAGCTCAAAGTCTACTAACTTCAGTAGGATATAGAAGTTCCCCACTGCTGGAATTTTATGACTAATATAGCAGAACCTTTTAGCTTGTGGAAGCTGGGGCAGCTCTGCCGTGTTACTAACTGTTTATACAAGTTCAGCCTTTCTTAATCTAGCGAACATGAAAAGTACTTAAATAAATAATAAAGCCTATTTCATGCAGCATCTGTGCCTTGGAAGATTATTAAGTGGTTAATTGTACAAAAAACCCAACAGAGCTATGCTACCAAAAAAAAAAAATTAACAAGTTTCTCATATTTATGCAACAACCTCTCAAAATATGAATTAATCTCTAGTTTGCATCTCAATTGTCAGACTAAGATGAAGGCACCTCAGCATGAAATCTGTTTGTAAGAGATACAATACTATTGTTCTGTAGTGCACATAATTTGATGAATGCCTTCTCTGGAATAGTTTTTAAATCTTCATCCCAACAGAATATGCATTAAAATCTCTTCCCTGTAACACTCATACCATTCTGCAAAAAGATATCAAAATGGTATAAACATAAGAGAATACGGAGGACTGTGTTAACTGGTGATCTTTTCAGGTTTATTTTTCAATTTTGCTTGAGATAATGGCACTTTGGATCAATATGTGTGTTTGATCTTGATTATTTGTAACTTCCTATTGAAAGTACACAGAAATTCAGTTCGGGAAGTTTCATCTTCTTGCAGGCCAAGTCTTCCAGTAACTGAATGGAGAACACTTACTGCCCAACAGCATCTGTAAAGATTAGTACTCTATATCCACAAGTTTTACACCAGTTTGATATGCCTTCTCCCACCCCACCCCAATTCTAAATTGCTCTAAATTTCTTTTTAATATAGCATTATTTTCTGTGGTCACATTATAGGACTAAGAATCAGGAATTTTTTTTCTCATTCTATCAATAGTCATCTTGGCTAAGGCAACCAAAAATGAAAGAGTAAAATATTCTGACACTATCAAAACAATTGACAGAAGCCTCAGTATGAAATATTAGTTTAAATAATTTTGCTGCTTGAAATTTGTGGTGTCTTTTGAAAAAAGCTCCAAAATAGGGATAAAGAAAAAAACTTCGGAAGTGAGATAAACAGAAATCAAATTAGTTTCACTTTTCTGAGTGGAAAATTGAGCAGGTTAAAGTAATCAAGGACAAAAATAACCTTTCAGATTAGTATGTTTTCACTAGACAAGAGCGAATGCTTCCAGCAAAGAAGAATGGGTCCTTAGATGGGTTAGAAGTCAATGATGGTTTGGGACTTACCCAATCTGAGATCTTACGAATAAAAATCCAAAATTGTCACCCAAAAACAATACAGGGTGAATCAGCAGGCAATCATTATTTTCTGTCCTCTCCATACACTCATCAAGCTGCCTCATTCTGCACCAGTGACACCCCAACACTATGGCATTGGGAACCTAAGCATTTGGATTGGAGTTTTTTCTTAGGAAATCGTGGTCAGATTCGGAATTGTACTAGTGGTCTCTGTATCAAACATTGGAAGCCTACGGAAAAGCTGCACAACTGAAGGCGAGTTTTCTTGTGTCTACATGTTGAATGAGCAATGGGATGCTGATACACACAATTCAACCCCTCTGCTCCCAAGGATGTGCTGTTTTCACAGCCTGTGTTTGCAGGCAGAGATTAAAAGTGGCTCACATATTCCCATTACAGGTGTCTTGACCAAGTCTAGAAAAGTTCCTTTTTCTTCCCTCAAGTGTGACACAATGTAGTATTTGCCATAAAGTGCAGTTTCTGCTCGGAGTGCACACAGGAGTACTCTAGCCAACTTAATTCCTCTAGAATGTAATGCAGCAAACACCCAAGTTGCAGCAGTCTGAAAAAAAAAAAAAGCTTTGCGGCAACCGCAGCCCAGCTGTGACCCACAGACAGCTTGAAGACATCACCCCACCAAGAAACATCATGTGGAAGCTGACGGTCCTAGAGGAGAGCTGAGCCCCACTCCTTGCACAATGAACCGTCGATCGCCCTCTATTGTTCGGATTCGTCAGCTCTTATGCAGGAGCTGGAAGAGGCTTAAGGCTACAATAAATACTTCAGTACCTTATGTTAAAAGGCAAGAAGAAACCTTCTTTACTGATGTACAAAACGGTAAAATAGCTAAATGAACAGACAGCTAGTTTCAAATGGTTACCTCAATTAAAAACAGGTATTTTACAGAGATGGTTCTCTGATATTTTTTCAGATGAATGGTTTTCATGGGCAAACCACTGTTTGGTTTCCATGGCAGAATTTGTTTGTTTTTCATCCTATCAGAAACCAAATGACTTCTCCACTTGCAGTAATATCCACACATACACAATAACACATTTTGCTTAGAATCCACTAGTTGAAGGCCAAAAATGGTCATACAGAAACAAGTAGCCTTCATTTCACTAATGATAAAAATAGGAGTTTGAAAGTTGTTGAAGAGCCATCCAATTATTAACACAGATCCATATAATTGTTAGCACAGATTAATTGGTTAAATGTGCTACCTCCTTGATATAAGAACCACAACAATACTAATGGAGCGAAACCAAGCTTTGAACATCTCAAAGTCATTTGCACTGCAATCTTTTCTATGAGGTGTCTTAGAATACCATTTATAGAAACAATTTTTGTTTAAAATTTGACTGACTTCCATAAAGGACAAGTGTTTAAAATAAATATAAAAATGAAACAAAATTTTCATTTAGGATTAAAACTTTCTCTTTTCTGCTAAAACTTTTTTCCTCTCATGATGTTTCACTTGGCTTGATCTCCTTCCCTCCTCAGTCCTTTTCTTTGATCAACAAACCAATGCTGGTTAAACATACATAAAAATCAGGGTCAGAAAGGCAGACTTGCCAAATTCAAATACGTACACTAAATATTTCCTTCCCAAAAAGTTGTGTTAAGCTTTACAGCTATGCCAAGGTTAAAAACTTCAGAGGTGAAGTACCTATATAAGGTATGTAAAGGGAATGTATTTTCTCTTAATATTTCTGAAGTACTACAACTACAGTTCTGCCATTCAAAATTTAAAAGAAAATGAATTGCTAAAAATATCAGCTGTCACAAACCCATTCATTTTCTTTCTCAAAATCTTTCTTACTTGTATGAAAACATTTTGCCTAACAGACATCAGCTTCAGTAAAGAGAAACACTGTTTTATTAACGGCCATTGCAAAGATTAATTTGACTCGTATTGCATCCTATCAATATGCACTGCTGTTTCCACAAGCACTGCAAGAAAATTGATATTGGCTTTGAGTTTTGTTACCAGTTCCTAAGTTTTAACCAAAGTCTACTTATCTGCACCTTCAATAAGTCAAAACGTTTTAGGATAACATCTGAACTTTTGCTTTGATATGACTGTTCATCCTGATTGAAAAAGCAAGAAGTCACAAGGATTAAAACCACGAGACTTCCTCCTCAGTGACACTGCAAACATGCACATAAGTGAAGGATGCATTTCTTGAGAGACGTACATGAAACCTCTCATAACACCGTATCACATTGCTCTCTTATCTGCATTTCTGGGGCATCTGAGTGGAAGCACACTAATCATTACCAGATAGATTTAAGAGCAGGAGTGCATTTTGAGGAGTTAAAAAAAAAAATCCCTGTGATAGAATAAAAACATGAAATAAAAAATATGAATTCAATTGAGAAGTAGAAGATAGTAGGTCACATTTTAATTAACACTATTTAAAATTCAGGCTTCCAAGAACTATGTCTAATTCTTCCAGGGTTCAACGACACTATCAAATCCATTTTCTTTTTGGAAAACTGCAAGATGTGAGTGCACTTTTTCAGTATCATACCTATCTCATTTCTGTATGCAGAAGGGATAGTACAAATCCCTGCCAAGAGATTCTGCTATTCAAGGTTAAGCTCAGATGCTCTTTTAGAGGGATGTTTCTACCTGTCTTCTGTCTTGCCCCTCCTCTTCCTCCCTTCTTTACTTTAGATCACAGTCAGTTTTAAATCCATGATTAAACTTTCGTGAGTGGGTGATTTCTACAATGTTAAAACTATGGGTTTTTTAAACTTCAGTTTACAAGCATAAGAACATTAAAATATTTGTGCACTGTTTACTCTGAGACTTCACAGGAGTGTGTAATGATCATTATGAGCTGCTCCATGTTTTAAAATTAATAATCAGATTTGAGCTAAAGCTGCAATGGTAAAAAAAACCATCAGAGGACAAACAACTAATGTGTCACACAGAAGAGTCTGCCCTGATACTCAGCTCAATGGTTTTGAGATTAGAATTAGGAGAGTACTGTAAGGAGATGATTATGTGGGATGTGGTATTATTCTAGAAAATTACTGACACCTCTAATTAATTAACTAGAAGCACTATAATTTTTGCATTAGAATATCAAGATATTCTTCCATAAATTATTTGATGTAAATTAAACAATAATTTATGGGAACATAATCCATTGAAATCAGTGTCAATGATATTACATTTAGATAAAAAGAAATAGCAGAAATATGACTTTAAAATCAGAAGTGAATCTGGACCACAGTTGTAAATGCTGCTTGGGATTTAAACTGAACTTAAAAGTTCATACAGGGCAGTGAGAATTCACAGGACTTGGAAAACTTTTCTCCAAAGAAAATCGCAGAAGCAACAGAAAGGAAAGATATATCCCTTTCCTCAGAAACTCCCCTCCAAAAATACTAGTAATTGAAGCAGTGCATTCTGAAGCAGCAGGAAGCATTCAATTGCTGAACATGCTGGGTTGGCTACTATCGTAACTCTAGCAGTATCTGAACACTTCCCAAACAAGTCAGAGTTTGCAACTTTTCCATTTGAAGCAAAAGTAACAAATGAAGTGGTAGGGATGCAAAGAAACTTTTAAAAGATACTAACAAGGTGAAGAGAGGAAATTTGTTCCTATACGGAAAGTCAGAAGAAAATACTTCAGCATAGTTCTTTCTGTTCACATTAATGAACTTGAAATATATGCTTGAAGTCTTAATTTTGTTAATGACTGAAGTGTTTGTTCATTTTATTCATCCTGCTTCTGCTCCAGAAGATTCTGGTCAAAGTTACGGACTAAGACTTTGTGTCTACACACAGTCTCAAGTATGAGAAATAAAACTCTCTAAACAGAAATAACACTGACAGCTATAAAAGACATGGAGCAAGCATGAAAACTGAGCAAGTTAATACCAATTTTCTCAGAAAGTTCATAAAGTAGCTAGACTTGCACATGGTGACAAAAAAGAAAATTGTGAAATTAATAGGACCAGTATGTTCTCTGACTGCAGAACAGTATGAGCCATTCCAGCACAAGTTAATAATGCTGGTATGTCAGCCGCTAGAAGACATGATGACCCTATTTTGCTCCCAAAAGCACAAAACTTTTCAGTGTAGAAAGGTCCCTAGAACTTGCTTTTAGAACTTCTTATTGGGACTTGCTAATGGCTCCTCTATGCTTGATCACGTCTTCTCCAGGCCAGAAAGAAAGAAAGATCTTGCTTTGCTTTCCTTCAGGATGTTGTGTATCAGCAGGGTACTAATGACAGACAAAACTTCTGCTCTCCATTTGTAGGCTCTGAAATACCACCCACGCAGTTACAGGAGCTGGAAAGGTGTTTTTGCTGTGACCTCCCATCACAGTTTATCTACGCCAAGGAACATAATGCTGAAATTCCCAATAATGGGATTAAGAATCCCAAAGATCCTTAAATACATAAACTAATACCAACTGTTATACTGCAGAAACTACTTTGTATAATGACAGAATTAGGAAAAAAATGTGTCTGCTTTTTTTTCTGACAGGTTTCAAGTTGTTTATTTGCAGATGCACTGAAGTTGTTGAAATAAACCAGCAAAATAATCTACATAAATCACCCTAGGTGCTATGTACAAACAACACTTACTGCAAAGAATAAATAAAAAAACCCAAAAACAAATAAACAAACCCAAACAAACCCAAAACAATAAAGAGATGAAAGAAGAAAGTATTTTTTTCCTGTTGGTATATAATCTTACTTCCAGATCTAATTCTTTAACAAAGATTATATCAGATATATTTTTGCTTTGTATGTTGGGTAATCAAACTGGTTTAGACATCTCCAATAATGAACATGCTGCTATTACTATAAAGTCATATAAAAGTAGGTGAGCAGCTGTAGCCTAATAAACACACAGGTGAACAAAGGAAACTGCTGACAAGCTGCAATCTTGTTTTAATGTAAATTCTCATGTGTTCATATCATATTTTAATTGTACACAACAATAAATAAGCCTCTGTCACTAGCAGTTTCTCATAAATGGGCTAATGCTAATTATCCCTCTATTTTCAACCACATAGTTTTAATGAAAAGATTAATGTCAGGAAAATAACACAAAAATAATGAGCTTTGCAAGCCATTTGAGTGGCAGAAAATATTATATTTTTCTTGATTTGATTTTTCTATTTTTATATGAAAGCGGTGACAACTCTCTAATAAAGCACCTCAATATTTCAAACATTATATCTAGCAATATATTAATTATGGAAGAAATATATAACCTGTTTCCCTGAATTTTTCTTCAGGTTTGTTGTAGTAGTGAACTGAAAGTCAAAATGTGTAACCCCAGCACCATCACTGAATTTAAGGGCTGGTCTTGCTTATATCTGGAAATATATAACAAAGTATGGGTAAGTTTCCTTTCTCTCCTGGCCTTTATTCTGCACTTGGCATTAGGAAGTATATTTATTTGGCCTGAAATAACTTTTACTAACCTGATAAATTATTTTAGCTCTGACTAATGGTAAGATACAGCATCAAAAGAGAATGGTTGTCCAGAGAACAGTTATGAAGAAAGAGCCCTTTGAGCCAATCAAGTGATACAAACTCACTTTTTTTATCCAATTGGTCCTTGTAGTTACACATCTTAAGTTTCCAGACAAAACCAAGACCAAAGCTTGAGACACAAAGGTGATGCTTGCATTGTGCAGAGGTCCCTAGACCAGACACACATACTTTCTGCACTGCAAGTGTGGTCTCAGGTCTGGCTGGAGCAGAGGAACCTGGATGCTGGAGCACACTGAGTGCATCTGCAGTGGCAGCCTTGCAGAGCAGTTGGGCTCAGGGAAGAGTGGGGGGTGCAGAGGCCTCTGCACCTACAGCTGCTTTAGTAGTGTGGGACCAACAGCTGTCCAGCTGTTTCATGTACACGGGTTGGTTTTCTGTTTGAAACAGAAACACTCCTTTTGCTTTCCTTAAAACAAATTGATGGGCTATAGCATTTGTGTCCCACATGACATTAGCACAATTTAGACTGCTAAATATTGTATTATTGAGTCTTTTGGATCAGGGTCCAAGTAACTTGCTATTCTCGCTATCAACGTGATTGTGGCTAGAAAACATCCCTAGAACATCTCATCCAATGATGAACACTATAATTCACGGTGGTTTTGATGCCCCTTCTCATTCCCTACAGTGCTTCTGAATACACACTGCTTCACTGAAGTGTATCTCCCACTTCTGACATTTTAACACAGAAGTCCAGCTCTCACCCATTTTCTTTGCAGCAGGGTGGGAGATATACCCCTGACCATCAGAGCAGAGAAAAGAAAGCTACATGAGAATTACCACAACCTCCAACATCTTTTCTACCTTTCTTCTGGAACAGAAAGGCTGCAAGCTGAACCCCAGCAGGTTGGGTGGGGAGCTGGATCAAAGCAGCAGTACAGAGAAGACAGGCTGTAGAGAGCAGGACATGAGATTCTTATCACACTAAAATCATTATATTCAGTAGTCTCAAAATCTAATGTGTCCCATAATGTTTGGGAACTACATTCAGAATTGCAGTGCTGCCAAGATACTAAAAGAGTGTTCACCACTCCTTTACATTTCTCACCTCTACCCATTTCGAGACATCATTATTTTTCTTTCTCACATATAGGTGTTAAGCAGTAGTCAATGCTGCTCCTTTCACATTCCAATCCACATCCTGCCACTGTTCTCTGCACCTTTCCTTACTCCCAGATGTTCCAGGGTCACTAAATCATTGTCAGAGTGACTACATTTGTATTCCACTTTCTCATGCAAGTTCAAGTATAAGTATCGTAATTTTTTTAACTTCTTGAAGTACTCTACAAGGTATTAGGCAAAAGTTGAATAAAACAATCTCAGCATGTTGTTTGGCTGCTTTTATTTTCTAGGAGGGATAGACAAGTCTGGTTCACCTCATCTCAAAGCCATTTGAACTTCATGTGTCAAAAGCTTCATTACATCATTATAGGGTTCATCTCCCATTTAAAACAGTTTGTTAAAAGGGGAGTGAGGAAAAAGACAGATATAAGTTTCACAACCCAAAAGCCAACTGATTCGAGCTTTGTTTTTAGGAAGACTATCAGGCTTCCCACATAACTTAGTCTCATATCACAGCATCCTACTTCATTATAATTTGTCTTCTTGAAATGTACAACTGAGGGAACTTTAATATAATTAACATTTTTAAACAAAATACTCATATCCCATGGAATTTCTGGTTCCTCATCAGATCATTGGTCTCCTCTTTAAGCCCTTTTATAAGAGAAATAAAGGACTAAGACTTAAAATACCTAATGGTTTTGGCAGCCAAATCAGAGAAACTTTTGTAGGTCTGACATTAATGAGTAATTAGTACTTCCAGGAAATTAAATTTCCTTTGGAATCTCTGTACCTAAACTTGAAAACTTAAGCTATTTCAAATCCTTGCAATTTTAAAAACTTTTAGCCATTATGTAGATGGAAATACTAAAAACCAGGATAAATTATAATTTAATGAGAAGATTTTAAAGGATTACAGGAGAGTATATAAGCCTAAGAGGTGCACACACACAAGCCCACAACAGTATGCTAATGCAATTATGTGCTCTTGAGATCATAAATAGCTATGCAAAACTGAAGTATGAAGCTGCAATGGGAAAATAAGATTTTGTTGAAGTCTTCAGTGGTCAAAATATAAGATGAGAGAAGGCATTTTAACATTTTTGGTGCTCCAATCTCCAACATCAATTGAAACTTTCAGCTTCATTAAAAAAAAAAAAGTAGGTTTCAAGAAAAAAACAGGAGCATCTGGAACTGAGGAATGGAGTGAAGAATCAAAACCGTATAACTAGAGGTGGAAATGTAGAATAAGACATGTCAAGAAAAAGATCCTATCACATATAATGGTGATGTAGAGACTAGAAGAAGCATTAAAATCAATCATGATTAAACAATATCACTTTCAAAATGTAATGTGTATTTCATCTTGAAACTACAATTACATGAATAAATTGCATGAGCATCTCTCTGAGGCCATCAGAGCTCTTGAGTGGAGCAGCAGTCCACTCCAGCAGTTCTGAGGGCATATTATTTAGGTCTTTCAATAACACCTGCCATTTCTTTTTCAGCAATAAGAATTTTCCTCACCAAATGAAAACAAATATTGCTATATTAGCAGAGTCAAGGTCTCACGTAACTGACTGATATGTGTTGCACAAACTACTCCTAGCTGTCTTAGAGTTATGGACTTTGAAAATAAATAATGTCTGCCATTTTGTGAATACACCCCCATTTATATTGCAAATGCTAAACTGTACTAATGGCTTAAAAGTACAAGAAGGCCCTGGTCTTTCCATACCACAATTCCTCTTATGCTTTACGCACATATGCTGTTTTATCATATATGGTAAAAATTACCTTTTTAGTATTTAAAAACTGGTAGCACCTTGTAGAAAAGCAGTATGAGGATGTGTTAATATACTCATTTCCATGGGAATTATTCGATTGTAAAAGATTATTGTGACATTGATTTTAACTCTAACCTGCTTTGTGCAGACTGTTGCTGTAATGAAAAGAAGCAACACACAGCTACTCACTAAGGACTCTTACTTAAAATTTTACAACTGACAAAATGCTGCTTTACTAGTAAGCTCTGCAGAGCTTTTTCTGCTCCAGCACTCAGGACAAGCAGCACTGTGCTCAAGCTCCCTTGGGGAATTCTGCCTTTCCATCTCCCCAAGCCCATGGCAGGGAAAACCTCCGTCCAGAGGACACATAGAGAGCCCTGTGCTGGCACTTCCCTGGAAACACTGGCCTCTTGCATGAAAAGCCACAAAGGAAGCACTCAGTCAGAATGAGCAGAGAGTATTCTACCTTGACTCTTTCTTCTATTTTTAAGTGATGAAATGGGACAATAGTAAATTGCAGTTACAAATAATGGGTGGTTTTGGTATAAATTATTAGTCTGGTAGATTCCACTGTTCAGCATACCTCCCTCACATTACATATATATGCATCTCATCCTGTATACATGGCAGATTTTTGTATGTGCATTTTGCTTAGCACAGGCGGGACAGGTTTTGCTTTAAATTATCTTTTTCTGATGTGATTCTAATATGCAGTAACTCTATACATTGTAATTTCCAACGATTTACAGCACAAAAATCAGATTTTCATCCATGAGGTAAAATATGCACCATGGAATATACAATTTGACTTTTCAAGGTATCCTGGGGTTATGCTCTACAGCAGTTCTCTTGCAACTAAGTACACCAATACAATTCCTTTAAAAATATTTTAAATCATTGGAGCTATTGAATGATATGAAATGACATACATCTGTTGATTCATTACTAACGAACACTATGTATTTCTGCAGGAAGTACTCTTCTACTGATATTAATTTAGGTAATCACAAGCTTTTGACAAGACTGAGAATTGTCTGTCAACTTCAACACTCTTAAAATGCCCCGAGTGGTCTAAAAAAGCAAGCTGTATAAGTAGAGCAGAGCAGAGCTGGAATGCAAATAGTGAGACATTCTTATGCTGCATCATATGAACTCATCAATGAGGCATTGCATCCCAGAGAAAGCATCTGCTGTGTGAAATTTAGGACAGTAATTCACAGCCCATAGAACACTGCATCACCACAAATTATGTTTGTCATAAATTTATAATGATGTTCATATAAAAACATCACATTTTAATAGTTTAAAGAAATGACAGCACTGGACACTTTATAAATGTTTAACTAGTAGAGTCTTCATAATTTAAAGTGTTGATGTTACATCACTGAAGATGCTGGGTTGAAACACTTTGAACTTGGAGAGGAGGGTCTGTTACTATAGAAATCTACTGAAAACCTAACATCAGTGCACACAAATGCTATTTTTAAACATAACCTTGTTTCAAAACACTTACATGGACCACAGTAATCTGAAATTGTGCAGCACCATGTTCATAAAGCACAGATATGATTACCATTGCCAGGGATTAGGCTGTGAGCACAGGCTCTCTGTTGGGGAACCTTAGAAGTAGGTACTTGTTGCTAACAAATGTGTTAATCAACGATTAGATGCATGAGACATCCAGGAAAAAAAAAAA
>WAAE01006235.1:192185-547403 GCA_013400495.1 Nicator chloris | reverse complement strand
TTAAATCCTGAGTTACGTGCTGCACGGGAGTTGGAAAATCAAGCTGCTAACAAGTGGGAAGCAAGGAGCTTTCCTCTCCTCATGTGCAGTTGCCAAACTCATTTCAAAACATAAGTGACTGTAAACCCCTCTGGTGCTGACTTCTGGATCTGTGCAAAACTGAAAACAAGGCTGGCCCTGATTCCCAAACCTTTCTAAATTATCCAAGGGAGAAAAACAAAGAGACCATCTCTGCAGCCAGGAGGTGTCACAGCTCCGGGAGGATGTGGGACCAGTACTGCCTCTCCATCTTGCAAACTGAGAAAGACTGTGAGAAAGCAAATCCCATTCTCAGTCACTCAACAGAACCACAACAAAGTGCTTACAACCAAATTTAGGACTCATTTATCCCAGGATGTTTTGTCCCTGAGTGTTACTCCAGAACTTTCAGTGTCCAAGATACCAGCCAGGTTCACAAAACACAAGCAATGCCAGTACAGGGAGGATCAGCTGAAAGCCACACATTTAACTGCAGCATCTTTGTGTAGCTACTAAACTTCAGTGTGGAATAAGGGATTGGGGAAAATTTCAATACCAACAGCACACTACTGAGTAAAGCAAGCACAAAAGAACTGGCTGAGAGCACTTGAGCCAAAATACAGGTCACGTCTACCACTGAACAGCTTTGATATCAGTGTGGAGCCAAAGAGAACTTTTATAGGAGAGTCCAACACAGTCACTGTAGTAAATGTGCCACATCCTCAGCCCCCTTGCCCAGAGCAGAGGGCTCTACCCCATCGTTTCTAATATCATGGAATTGTTTAGTTACATTTCAAACCCCAGGATGTGAAAGGGTGAGCACAGGGCAATTAAGAGCCAGGAAAATTCCAATCTGTAGACAGGCGTTTGACAGAGCAGCCACATCTGCTTCGCTCCCATCAGATAAAGACCACCACAGCCCATTACTATTCCGAGTTGGTAGCAAAATCCCTCCCTTTACAGCTTTGGAATGGAATAAATTTAGCTTACTCTAGATTGTACTGAAGGATATTCTGCAGCCCAATTCCCAGTGTTCAGAGAAAGTAATTAGAGGATTAGTCGCCTCTATTGCTCTCCGTTCCTGTTATTTTCATTGTGTTCTCAAATTCGAATCTTCTGTCGTTTTTCAGTAAGATTGATACAGACAGAGGAGAGGAAGGGAAATTTATTTCCCTAAAATTTACATCTATCATGCCAGCTTAAAAATTCAAGCCACAAAGATTTGTTTTAAAATTTATGATCCTGGAATTTGGGTTTAGCAGGCTGTACTAGATGCATCCACATCAGGAAATTACCACTTATCTTTTCTGCAGTTTATTAAAATTTAAAGCAAGCTTTACAGGCAGCTTGCTTTCTATTCATATGTAATGTCAGATAAGAGAACAGCTCATCAGAAGCTCTGCACTTCACACAACATGATTTTACCACTGATATGACCTGCTTTGCCCCTCTCCAAAACAGCCTGTCTCAGACAGAAGCAAGGCACAAGTCCATCCCATATTAACACTTTTTTTTCCAGATGTACATTTAGTGACAAGACCCAAATTATCTGAACACACACATACAGACAGATTATAATATTGAAAATTATACTTTAATATTTTTGTTTAAAAAATTAAGATGCACAACAGAAGACTAGAGTTGCAGGAGCAAAATTATGGGATATGTCACTATTGATATGAGAAATACAATATCCCGTGGTAGGTGGGATTTGGGGCTTTACATTGAATGAAACAAACCCTGAATAACAGTCTTAAATAATGACACAATGCACTTAGCAGCCCCACAGTGTAAATAAGGCACAGTTTTAATTAGGGTTATAGAATATCCAGGGTTTCCTAGGATAAAGCAGCCCACATTTATGTGGAGAACGGGATTATGAAATTACATACAGCACAAAGCACTTCAAGGACCCTTTTTTCCCCCCTGCAGCATGCCTGGGTATGCTTTTTAAAAGTTCTTTACATAAAAATTAATTGTGTGTCCCACTATTAACTGATTTAAAGCATGGTTTTAATTTAGTGTCTTAAACTACTTGATTTCTTAAATCAGTGGTTTAAGCGAGGTTTTAACAAGGAGGAAAATCTTTGCTGCGTTGATTCTTCTCCTGGCAGAGCTTTGAATCCCAATCTCATGACAGTTCAGGGTATTTAGCACACAGCACTATCAGGCTGCCCATAATAAAGATGATAAATGTGTTCAGTATTATTGCCTAATTTAAGAAAAAAATCATGAATTTACACACCTGTTTCTGAGAGTTTAAGAGCAGTATTTGACGTTACTCAAACCACTTCACTATCCGCAATTTTACAGTTTCCTGGGAGCAGGACTTGGAACAGCCATTACACATTTCACACACAACTCAAGAGATCACTGCTTACTCACCCATCATTTTTATGCTGGAGACAAGAAGAAAAAAAAGCTTCCCTTCTGCAACCCTCTGCCAAAACCCCCATTTTGACTTTCCACAGAGCTGCCCCATAAACCCCAGAATTAAATTACCTAAATCATTTCCTCTGTCCCTTTCCTCTGCACCAACCTTCATCTCCAGACTTACCTGCCCTTTACATTCCCTTGACTAAATATCTAATGACAGTTGTTCCACCATTTGGAAAACATATATATAAAATGAAAACCACTGAAATCACTTTGGGTGCAATGCTAATCACATTCCTGTGCACTTCTGGAATCCTTGGATGGTGTCCAGAGGAAGCCCCAGACACTCTGCAACTGGCAGTGGAGTCAGCTGCGGGTAAGTGAATTAAGAAGCAGCTCTGGTGACTCCTTGGAGCAAACACTGCCTACAAATAAATTATCAAATCATCCAATGCAGGCCGTAGAAATCATGAGTAGTCTTTTTTTTTGTTTTTTTAAATAAACAGCAGTGGCTGTGAAGATCAAATTGCAAGAACTCTGCCACCACTCTGCTGAGCTAAGAAAGCAATTTAAGAATAGCAGCCGTGGGAATCTGCACTGAAATCAATTGATTCTTTCACAAGGTATGAACTCTAAAGCTACAAAACCCAGCAGGAAGCCTAATTAAAGACAACAGATGAAAATAGCAATCCAGATCAAATGCCAGATAAAAAAAACAATTAAGAGCTGACATATTTTTAGAGCAAATATAATAAATGGAAATCCAAAAAGATAATCTCTTCAAAGTCAATATAAATGAAGAGTATATTCAAATTCACATTTAATATAATTATAACTGAAAAAAACTTACTCATTTTTCTAACAACCACCCAGCAAGCTGGTACAGATTCACTGATCCTTAAAAACAAGAACTTAATAGCACAGCAATGCTGAAGAAATGCAGACCACAGAGTGCAGTGCCAACACAAAAATTCTTTTTACATACAAATCGTACACAAATAGTTGGCTTCACTTAAAGAATTCCTTTCAGAAAACTGCAGCAAAACCTCTCTTGGGTTCTATAAACATTGAAGGAAAGGAAAGGTTGGAGTGCCTCAATAACTGAATGCACTCCCCACCTGCAGCATGACTTCCAGCTACCTCTGTCTCAGTCTATCTTGTCCTATCAAAACATTCATTTTTGCATTGACCCTCCAATGTTTCATTAAATCTCTGGGATAATGACATGTATTCTTTAATAAGCAAGGTAATATGCAGAAAATATTTCACACCTAAAAGGTGTTTCATTCAGCTACATGAACCCATCCTGCTCTCTCAACCTCTACTATTAGTATTAATACAGCTATTACATGTAGCAGGTAATTCAGAACACCTTTTATCACAGTATCTCTTTTGACCTTTTCGTTTCTGTACGTGGCAACTGATGTAAAATTATTTTCACTCAGGAGATTTGCCCTCTGACTGTTAAGTCAGGTCAGGGAGTGTGGATAACAGGGCTTTAAAATAATGGCATGCAAGCCATAAACCGAAATTCATGGTTGATTATAAACTACATTTTACACTTTATACAGCATCATTCCAAATTTACCATTTCCCAGATGAAATATAAACACCAGTTTGAGGCCTTTTAGTATTGGATTTTGTTGTTGAGCCTCTGTAAGAGTGGCAAATAATCCCTTAAATCTCACATCTGCTTTGCCTAATGAAGCACCAGGAACAAAAGGCTCCAAGAGCTGCGAGGGTTTCCCTGCATCCATCAAGGCTCAGAGCTCTCACCCCCTTCCCTGCTCCCTGATGTCTCTGCAGACAGAGCTGGAGCTACAAATCACATATGGGCTGCAAAGATGGGATCTTCCTTTAATCTTCCCACACTAATGCTTCCCAGGTTTGTTTTTTCCCCACATTATGTACACAAGAGACTTTCCTCTCACTAAAAGCACCATAATTTTCTACACCTTAAAAAAAAAAGAAAAAAAAAAAAAGGAGTTCCATTTTGGCATTTACTCACAAACAGCCCTGATTTGTTTTTACAACAGCCATTACCCTCCCATTGCACACACTGCACACAGTGACTGCTACAACACACAGGAGCATTTTCCATCATTTTCAAAACCCTGCAGTTACTGGGATACAACTCACCTCATCCTCCATCCAGACCCTAAAGACAACAGTGAACATCTGCTTCAGAATAACCAAATACTTTTGCACACTTAATATTTTCTCCAAAAGAGCACAAAGAAATTACAATTCCGATTTTTTAAACAGAATTACTTAATCAGGTTCAATTTTCCCAATACCAACTGTTTTCCAAATTCATCCTGTTGTCCCCCATATTGGTTCAAGTGCATTACATTTGGCTAAAATATGTCAACCTGCTTCATGCTAATTTGATTTCATCAATGAAGTGTAAAATATACTAAATTAAAAGCAAACCAGATTTCTTCAAAGAAATCACTTTTCATACAGCAGCATGTGAAAATTCCTAGGCAGTTGCTGGAGTTCAGAATCAAATTGCTGAGGCACTTTCTGCCAGGGTTTCTTGGGTAGTTGTGGTGAATAACTTGTGGAATAGCTAATTTAAACTGCCAGTTTTCATTTGCTGCCATACCAGGCAGAGTCTCCCCATTCCCTCCTTCAAATCAGTTTTGCTACTCCTGTTTGTATCCTCTCCAGTATTTCAGAATCTTTCTGAACACTTGACAGCAGATCTGTATTGGATAACGCAGCCTCGTCAACACTGTTCAATTCCACAGTTCCCTGCTCATCCCAGTCCAGAAATCCATTACATTTTTACCAACTGGAGACAACTCTCATTTCCAAGGCACAGTCCCTGTTGCAATGGCTATAGCCCTACTGAAATCCTCCAAATATTTCACTCTGCTACTATTTTGGTTAGAATTAATTGTAACTAATGTGGTTTTTTAAAAAACCCGTATCACCAAGCCATCCAGACAACTCCATGCAGCTGTTTTGTTTTATTTACCCTTCTGACACTTGAACTGCTACCAATTTCATCAAACGAAATTTATGAGGTTTGTTGTTTGCGGTTTTCTTTGTTGTTTTTCAAAGGTTTTCTTTCACGTGATGCATTTAATGCTGGAAAATTGCTTACTACTATGGAATCCCAGTAACCAGCTATTAGTAACCAGCTCAGGAATTTCAATTTCACAAATAATTTACCGGGATTTAAATTAATTAATAGCCAACTGATAACAGGGAAGGTAATATCACCTAAAGCTCCTTTCCACTTCTCTCTTTTTGACTTTTCATACCAGTGCTCAGTGGTGCCTTATTCCCATCCTGCACAGGGATCTGGTCCCTCCTTATCCTTATCCCTTTCCAGCTCTTAGAGGACCATTAAACCTCTTCAGGAATTCCCCACTGTTCTCACTCCAGCAATCAATTACCAAGCCAGCAGGTGCTCCCTTCCTCTCTCTTTAGCCACTTAGGATCCTTGGGAACACACTCATTGAGAAAATGGTATTTCTAGCAAGTCCTCAATAAACCAGGACTCACCTTATAACCCTGCAGTGAACAGACACCTGCTGCTCTGCTGTTTTCCCCAAATACAGGGAAAAAATGGTGTGCAGAGGGATGAAAAGGCAGTGGGGAGGTGCTGTGCAAGCTTTGCCATGCCCACCTTCCTTTGGGAAAGGCACAGCCGGCTCTCTCCTGCTCCCAGCAAACTCAGAGAATGCCTCATCACAGAAAAGGGATCCAATGTAACCCAAATCTAGAAGGGATTTCTCCCTCATGATCATGAGGATAAATTGTTTAGAATTCCTCATTCCTCTTTACTGTGTCCTCATACACTTTCTCAAAGTGTATTTTATGATACCAACAGCTCATTTACACTCAAGCCACAGAAATGTCAGATTCCTCACATTATTATGGAGGCAAGCAAGGAATTCTTGGGACTGGAACCTGCTAAATGAGTTTCTCCCATTTGCTGCTTAGCACACTCACCACAGACTCTTCACCTGGGTACTCTACCTTGTCTTCAATCCCAGTGACAAATCCCATCTGCAGAAGGTTGAGGTCATCCTTCATATAACCCATCTTCCATTGAGATGCAACAAAATAATGCACAACACCACAGCATTTAATTCTCACTGGTCTCAGTATATTTGTTTCCCCCCTCTCCTTGCTGAGAGCATCTGAGAAAGCCAGGTTTGCATTCTGCCAAATCTATATATTGACATACTCTTTTAAGTAAAATATTTTGAATAGACCTCTCCACATTACCACAATTTCTAAAAATAAACACTGAGCAATAGCTAAAGCTCACTTTCCAGGCACAGAGCACTGTGAATTGCAGGTAGCTACTTAAGTACATTCTTTTCAAAATATTACAGACATTCCCTTAACAACGAGTTATAAATGCAGGAATAACCTATTCAGTTCCCCTGACTTGCACTCAATACTTAACTGCTGGTAAAGATATCACTTTGAAAAAAGAACTGTGTCCTACTAAAACATATAAGCAAAAAAAAGAGCATTTATTTGTTAAAAAAAATTATTTAAAGGGTCTTGAAACAATAGGTGTGCAACAGAATTTTCTGCAGAGGAAGTATAAATGTGCGACAGTTTTTGTGTCTGTAACCAAATGTATCCTCATTACAGTTTTGTGCTGCCACTCAAGCCTCAGCTTTGATAGCTAAAATTGTCAAATTAAAGGAGGTTTCAGTGTTATGAAAAGACAAAGCACTACCTGAAGAAGGAAATGTTACTATGAAGTGTAACTAACAGTCTGGAGGGTCTGAAGCATTAAGTACTTGCCCTCAGGGTTGGATCAGCCAATCTAAAAGTTCAGGGAAGCCTGCTTAAAGCCACACTAGACCATCATGAAATTGTTGTTAGAGCATGAGGCTTTAAGAGTTAGAGCATTACGTGCCTGTCAAACTGCATTAAGCAATATTAGAAATAGAGCACTTGAAAGCCGTTTTGGGGCTGGAAGTGTCCCTGTCTTTGGCTGAGAGCAGTGGAGGAGCTGATGCAGCAGAACTGTCGATGCTTTTGCCACATCACTATCAAACAAGTCGGTTTCAATAACACAAGGTCTGTCTGAACCCGCACAGATTCTCCTGTTACTACAACAACAGCAAGAAAGAAAAAAAAAAACCCAAAACAAACCCCCAGTTAAATGTTCCATCAGCAGGGATGAAACACTACACAGACAGAGAAAATAATAATTTGTTGGGTCTGTTGAATCCTGAACTTCACCTTGCTGGGACACGGCAGCGGGGAGAGAGGAGCCGCTGTAATGAAGCCCCTCGGGAGTACAAAGATGGAGATAATTGCAGCTTTGTCTCACTGCACATCAACCTGACTAACTTCTGGTAGGAAGTTCAAACACCATTTCACAAATTAATTCAAGATTTTTATTTTTAGTGAAAAAAAACAAACAAAGAACCCACACGGCATTTATGGGGAAGGCATTCAGAAAAGAACAATGCGCTGGAGTTGTAAGAACAAAAGGCAGACATTCCTCCTGGAGGAAATAAAAAAAAGCTGAGTTGTTACTATGAGGCTTCTCCAGTGCAAACACTCCAGGAGAAATGAGCTGAAATTCTGTCCTGACCTGGAAAGATTCATTTCATTTGTGACACTGGGAGATGACACATCAGGGTTGTGCCGCCAGACACTCAGATCCATGACTGACACTTTCTGCTCAGACTGGCTTCCAAGGAAAGTAATAATAGTTTTGAGGAAACGAGAGCTATGAAAGAACAGCATGTATCCTACATTTTTCCCTTCAGCAGCAAAAGGCCTCAGTACCAAGGAAAATATCAAGACAGCAGAAGAGTTGGAAGTGTAACGTGTAATTTTTAGTGCTTGTCTCTGTGCATCTCACTTAGCAAAGTGTGAAAAATACTGATTTCAGTAAAGCTCAAGAGGTGACCTAGTGTAACTAATATTCTAATTACAGAATCATGTTTCTTAGGCCAGGATTCCCCTTCACAGAAACGTGAACAAACAGCAAGGCAACAAAACCCTATCATTTCCTGCTTTACAAAGTTAAGATCTGTTTTTTCGTGAAAATTCAAACCTTGGAGTCAGTGAAGATTTTAGGATTTAAGCCAGAACCATCAGGGCTCTGAACTACTTTCATGAACACAGGAATTCAAAACAAATGATGAAGAGATTAATTTGTAGTTCTACTTTTTTAGATTATTAAAAACCTTTTCTGGATCTAATGTTATATGGAAAATCCTGTCAATACATCCCCTCCATTCTGTCAATGCACTGCTGCAATTTGTGTTCAGAGCCCAGCAAAGAAACTTGCTATGGCAAAAACAAGGCTCTCATTTTGCCAGCTCAAGAGAAAAGAAATAAAATAGAAATATTACCAACATGGAGTGACAGACCAACCCGGTGCAAGTGTGATTGTTACGAATGAAAACTGGGACACATCAAATCTCACAACTCCTGAGCACACCAGACTGTTTTTACTTTATGTGTATTCCAGTAGGAGCAAGGCTCTACACCAGTAGTGAGTGCTAAGCACAGTGTATCCATGTTTTATATATTAAATGCAAAAAGGGGAGGAAAATTCTCTTTTAAAGCCCCATGAGTACAGTTTTAACGTTTTTCTTTCCAAAAAGAAAATGTTCAGCAATGTTTTCCTAAAAAGCTCAAAGGCATCTCACTGACAGGGCAAGCAGAAAAAGCAAAAACCAAAGTCTGGATTCCTGGTGCCCCTCACTTCCCAGGGACAAAAGAGCAAAGGAGAGGAGCAGCACAGGACAGGTCAGTGGCAGGAGATAGGAGAGAGGAGGTTTGATGGGAAGGAAAATATCAGCAGGACTTTAACCCAGGCTTACAAACAATTCATGAACTCAATTTCTTCTTTACACTATATTATGTCCACATTTATAAGATGCACAGGAGGTGATGTATAAGGGGAAGAAGACAAAGCACAAGCTTCTGTATCAGTTTATTTCCGCATTAAATGTCATCCTCTCATGAAAAGTTCATACTATACATCCTTCCACAACTACATCACCGCCACATTCTGTTGTCAATTATCAAAGAGTTCAATTCAACCCCTTCAGCCCCAATTTTTGATGCTTTAAAATCCTGGTAAAGTCGGAATTAAGTCCCAGCCCAACAATTCTGCAGCAAGAACACCACATCAGAGAGCAGGTCTCACTGTTTACACAGACAACCAACCCATCTGCCACTTGACAGGGAGACACAGCCTGCCTCAGACAGGTAATAATCTTAGTTTCTGCCAAAAGCACTTTAATATAACCACAACCCCTATTTTCAAGGCAAGGTGTTTTCCCCCAGTGTAGAGCAAAACATACTCTCGGTGTAAGAAACTATTAATAGAGAGCTAGTAAAGCAAGGCACAATCAGAAATTAGATTAATACAGTACTGATGATGCCAAAACATTCAGCACATTCTTGGCCTTTCCACTTTGCATGCAATTTCTTGCAGTTGACAAACTTATCTCAGTGAATTCCAAAGGTGAATCTTATTCCATTTCAAGTCTCTACGAGCCAGCATGAAAAAGCATTCAATCATCATCATACTGGCTACAGTTAGCAGGGACTAAATACATAGATTTAAAAGTAGTGAATGCTTCATGAGAAAGAATTATAATTGTAAATTACATTCCCCTCCCAACAGTTTGTATGTCTTCTTTAACACTGCTCATCTATTTCAGTAATAAGAGGAACAGGGTATCTAGATCAAGGCATAAACAAACAAACAAAGAAAAACAAAATAAAGAAAGCACAAACAGCAAACTATCATGGCAAATAAACGTGCAAGCTTTTACCAGTCTGGAGACTGTGAGTAAGTAATATCTGAATGAGGAGGATTTCTGTTTTAAAGAGAATCTACTTTTTATCTTCACTGTTCTTCAAATACACATTGATACACAACAGGAAAAAAAAAGTTATATAAGTGATTATGAAGAGACATCATGTACCTCTAACAAGTGTCCTAAGTGCTCTCTCCTTCCTGTTAATCAAGCCTGAGAAACACAAGACTGAGATAATCCTGGAACACTGGACAGGCTGATTAAATACACAGCTTATATCTGTGATTTATTAACTTTTACTGGTGCTAACAACATATTTCACAAGTGGGCAAGTGAAAGCTGGGAAAGTACTGCTACAAGGCAGCCCATGCACCATTTATGCACAATTAACAAATGATTCTGGATATGATATTTCTTTGAAGACAACTTCCTTGACTTCAAAACAAAGAGTACCCGAATCCTGGCAGGAGTTCAGAAAATGACTCTGCAGACACTCAAGGTTTTGGCAGAAAAATGACTGAAGGACAATAGATTACACGAGGCTCCCACGTTGTCAAACATCTCATGTACACGAACTGGCTACAGTTCCTTCTGGAGTGACCTTCAGCCAGGCTTGTATCAGCAACTAAGATACCAAAATTGGTACGACCTTCTGGACACATCTGAGTCACTGAGCCTTGACCAAATCCGTGTGCTCTAAACCAGCACGTGCTGCTCAGCTGAGCCACCCCTGAGCTTCCACGGACCCTGCACAAGCCTTCAGCATCTTCCCACACAGAGCAAACGTTCCAACACAGGCTCATCTCAGCCTCCATCACCCTGACACTGCTTCCTCCACAAGCCAGCGTTGCTGGCACAGCTGGGCTGCCACAGGGAAGGATTGTCACCACTGCTGGACCTTGAGCTTTGTTGTGGGGTTTTACTTAATGCAAAGTGCCTTATTCAGAACAAATCTAGGCAGGACTGTTACCCCTGAGCTGGGAGCAAGACTCTTGGGGTATCAGAAATCATCCAATTCACATTATTGCTCCACCACCAATGCTGCAGTTGAGCATTACCTGGTAAACAACAGAACAGAATGGATTTCAGCGCCATGGAAACTCTAATATCCACTTGTTGAGGCAACTATCACCTCTCAGCACCTGCACAGCCCCAATCCAACCTGAGGCAGAAGTATCAGTTGCTAAATTTCAAAATTTCTCCTTTTCACAGGTGTGCTTGAAGCCATCAAAGCCTTTGACTGAGGAGGGTGCCTCCCATACTCCTGTTTCACAGTGGTTTAGGCTTTTAAGGCTAAATGAGGTAACTCACTGACACCAAGTAAAAATCAATTACTACTTCAGCCTGGAAAAACCTCAGTGCATTCACAGTGCCACACTGTATGACTGTGTTCTCCCTTGTCATGCTGTATTTGATAGGCACACAGAGATTTTTATTTACCATTATGGCTCAGTTTTAATCAGAGGATTTCTACAAAGAATTTCTCAGCAGCCAGAAAAAAATCAGAGCCCTACCTCTACATTTAGCAAGTAGATCATCTGGAAGTGAAAAAAAGGTTCCTCAGAAAAAGCTTTGTTTTTATATGCATCACATAATGGCACAGTGATACTTTCAACCCCAGCAGTGTTTGCTACTACAGCGCAAAGATACCAAGAGACAACATTAAATAACCAAGGTATTTTTAACCAAGGAAACGAGAGTTAGAGAGTTAGTTTCCAGTAACAGCAAGATCATAACACAAGTATATTTTAAGACATTCAGCATCGGCTGTCTCTCAAACAAAATTGCGAACACTTTGTTTTGACTTCTGCTGTTTATTTATTACACTCAAGTAGCAACAGAGTCAATTTTTGTGACAAAACACCAAACAAAGATTTGAGAAAGCTTGGAGGAGGAGTAGGCATGAGTTGGGGAGAACACGTTATGTGCTTTTACAAGTTTTGCAATCAAGCTTTCCAAGGCCAGCTTTTCTTTGGGAACAAACTGGGAGCAGCTGCCCATGCTGAAGCAAGGTCAGCTTTCTCCCTCCCTGCCTCCCACCTGGACCACCAAGGCACTGCCTCATTCCTGACCTTCAGCAGAGGAAGATTCTTTGGTGGGCTGAAGAAGAGACAGAAGTGTGGAAAACCAAATGCTAATGTAGAGATAACAGGGAGGAGGAAAATCTTCTGTGTGTTTTACACTGTAGGCTATTGCCCAAAGTTTATAATGGTAAATGCCATTACAGGAAGGCTACGAGTCAAAAGTAACCCACAAAGCCTCCCCAAAATTTCTTTCAAGCTCCCTTTCAGCTTTTGTGCATTTGCTCTCACCATCCTATTTAACATTCCCTCCAAACCTTTGTAGAAAATTCCAAACTAGTACAGCCTGTATGTATAAAATCCAGAGCCTGAAAGGTGCAAACTACAGAAATCAGCCCATAACTGCTGAAGGGGTTTTTGATCATTCACACCATTTTATTAGCATTTATGCAGTACAAAAAAAAGTTTTGCCTTAATAACACTCACAAACTCTCTAAAAACCTCAAGCAGAAAGAAACACCTCTCCCTCAGCTTCTCTGAACCACATGATCTCTTTAATTACCTGATCTGGAATTCTGGACTCCTTCAGCTGAAATAAAGCTTCAACAACAGCACTGTTAAGAAGAGCACTGTCTGGGGAAGGGAACAGAAGCTTTGATCCTCAGAGGCTGTATCTCACTACCCAAAGAACACCTTCCATAGGATTTCCCAAAGAGCTGGAGAACAAGCAAACTGCTACAGGTTCAGAAATTCCCTGGTCATCCAGAGTGTAAATGTATATGCTCTGGTCCCACAAAGTCCTGATTTTCAGAGGTCTGATACTACAAGACAAAGCAACTCTCCAGTTAAACTTCTCTGGCATTTGAGGTTAGCAATAAAACCCAGAAAAATCTGCATTGGTGTAGTACAAGTATAAAATGTGGTTTATCTCACCAGAGAAGTTCCATATTCTTTTCAGATTCCCCTGCTCAAGAACTCCCCTAACCAAAGCTGAACAGAATTGCTTTAGACACAAGGGTTATCCAAGCTGCAAATCGGGAGTGCTTTGTCATCTAAGCCTTCCATCAGTTGTGAAGTCTGGGAGAAAAAACAAACTTGAGCAGCTACAGGCCCTGGAACCAGTTTCTTGGGCCACAGGAGCTTCATGAAAGAAAACTAAAATACACAGAAATCAAACCTGTACTTGTGTCATTGTAGAACACGAAAAAAGGATGAGAGACTAAATATTTCAGAAGGCAAAGAGCATAGAAAAAAGGCTTTATTGTCTAATTCTTACTACTTTTATCAGGTGTTCTGATACAGACTTAACATGACTGGTGAATAGGAACAACACCTCTCTAATCTTACTTGTTAAACTAGAGAAATTGGTTAAACAGCTAAAATGTTCTGAGAACTAGCAAAGCAAAACACCACCTGCAGAAAGATTGTTTTGAGAAAGGATAGTTGTTTGCCAAGATTGTTTTGAGAAGAAGCTTTCTTGAGAACTTTTTCCTTGGGAAAGGATTTTAGCTGCTAGCAGGCTAAGATCTCTCAGATCCAGAAACATCAGGCCCACACTACTTGCTTGTCCTTTTCTTATCCTGGGTTAGGGCAAAAGGGAAAGAAAAGTGTGTCTCAGTATCTTAACCATACAAAACAGGAGAGGTTCCCAGGAAAATCTGTGGGACCACAAAAGTGGTAGTTGTTGTCAACATCCAGGGCTGAGAGTGCAACAATTCAGGATGAATTCAGGATCATCCCAGCCTGAGACAGATCACTGCTCAGACACTGGCCTTGTTCTCTGGCCACAGTCCCAGAGTGAGAGTTCCCAGGAAATGTGCAATCCCGAGCTCAGTGCACCAAGTCCAGAGTTTTTCAGGTGGCCAGGGAGTGATTCCCCTCCCTGCTCGCTGGTATCAAAAAGCAGAGAAGAAAGCATCCATCTTCCCTGGCTGTGGTGAACTCAGTGGAAGAGAGATCCCTCAGAGCTGGGGGAAGACAGAGTACTGAACAACAGAGCAAGCTGCCAGTGCTGGGCCTTTAATGAGCTTCCTCAAGTCAAGGCGATAGGCATCTGCTGGTACTGAAATTAGAAGGCCAAAGTATAGATTACCACAAGCATTATCTCACAGCAGGCATCTGCAGAGTCCAGAACTTCCTGAAGAACTGGCAGAATCACTGTGGACAAGAGACATGCAGAATTTCAAGACAAGTCTGTACAGAACACACTCAGTCTGACACAGAGGTCACCTAAGTACAAGCTCTGATGTAGGTCCAGTGGCTGGACTCGTTTGTTTTCATGGAAGAACACCTCAGGGATGTTAAAAATAAAAAAGATAATGATCTTGTAGAAGCAAAGCCACAGTGCTAAAGAATTCTGCATTGCTTTATGACTGCCAGAGAATTTCTGCAGGCAGAGCTGAAGAGCTTGGAGCATGCAGCCAATGAAGCACCACCACAAGCACTTTGCTGGGGATACATCCCTTCAAATGAGATTATCAGGATAAAGTACTCCCTGTTTTCTCCTAAAATATTTGTGAGGTCTTTGGTGTTGAATAGGAGCAAAGCAGCAGGATCTCAAAACAAAGTAAATCCCCATCTAAAAGAAAGCATAAACATATCTCAGACAAGAGACCTACAGAGTGGGAAGAGGAATCTTGGAATGTCACAAGAGAGTCACCCCTCTTAGCTCTTCTCTTGGCAAACAGACAACATTACTCATTTTACAGATGGAGTCATAAGAGGCTCCCAAAAAGAGAAATATTTAGATTTTGTTCTTTCCATCAACAAAATCTCTAAGCACTCTGGAAAACAAGTATTTTCTAATTTGTAAAACAGGAGTAGCAGCTGTTTGTTTCTTTGAAAAGTTACTGTTGGCCCATGACGCTTCAATCGCTTTTTGTGTTTTCAAAATAATTGCCCCTCTCAACAAAACCTTGGAGCAGAGAAGTCTCATCTCCTCTTTGATGCAGTTCCAACTCCCCTGTTCCAGGAGAGCAATTCCATAGTCTCTGACTGAGTACACACTACCTGACTTTTCCAAAACACAATGCTCCATCCATTTAAGACAATTTCTTTTGGACATTCGTTTGAGATAACAGGAAAAGCATATCCATCATCAGCTGCCATGTTCCCCTCATCGTGGCATTTTCTTTTGAGCATGAAACAACCTATACAGAGAAGAGGAATTCCTGTATTACAGATGCTGACAGTCACAGGCTCTAGCAGTTGTATACAAGCCCCTGCAGTCATCAGGCTGTTCCCAACTGTGCTCCAGCACAGCCCACCCAAGCACCTGGAGCACCACAGCAGATCCCCACCACTTTAATACTCTAAAGAGAATCTCCCTCAGTACTGCCAACTTGCAGGGTGAGCTATCTCTGACAAGTTTCAAAGGCAGTACCACCACACAGGCAGAAATACTATGACCAGGCCACCCAGCTTCATTTGATCCAAAACCAGATTGGGGAGTTTTCCTGACTTTTAGGAAGCTCAGAGCAGCTCGAACTCTCAGGAGACATGCACTTCTAAGACCAGATCCATTCCAGCCAATTGAGAGTCCAAACAGAATAAATATGAAACAGGACAGAGCTTCACCACTACAGCAGGTGGTCCAAAATTACCACTTTAAATTCTGGGTAACGGTGGGGAAGCATGCAGGAACCAGGCAAACTGGAACAAGACAGTTTTAAACCAGTCATGCTGCATTAAGCTCAAGCTGTGAAATTTTCATCTTCCAGTGAAACAAGTGGCTCTGCCATCTCCAGTACAAATCCTACTTGTCGCTTTTCCCGTGGCATTAAAAAAAAAAACCAACAAGGACATTCCGTGATGGGCAGCAAGATTTGCAGTGTCTGACCCTACCCTACAGCATTTAAACCTCAGCTGAGATGCAGCCTCTCCTTTTCCTGGTTCTGCATTATCACGAGCCCAACCCCCCCAGGTTATTTCTGATATGGTCAAGGAAGCTGCAGAGTGACAGATCCTGCACAGCAGAGCTTCCACAGCCTGGCTCCCTGCAGGAAGCCAAGGGGAAGCGTATGGGGAAACAAAATGTTCCCCAGTTTCTTGACACCAGCCCTGGTGATCACTGCATCTTCCTCTGCTTTCAAAGGGCACCACATTCAAGTAGAATCTGCTCTAAAATATTGATTTAGAGCAGATGTAGTTTAAAGAGAGTTTACAAGGAAAGCATTTTTTGATCTTTTTTTAATCCTCTGAAGGGGAAAGCACGAAAACAAAAAGCAACATTAAGTCATAAAAAAATAATTGTTGTAGACCTCAGCAATTTTTAATTCCCCTTCCTTCACTAAACATCTGGGTTTTGTTAGAGAACACTATAAAATGATTTTCCAAAACCTTTGACTTGAATTCTGCTCAACAGGACCCAAAAGCTCAGGAGGGAGGGTTTCAAACCAGCTAAGGGTTGTTATTTATTCAGCCCTACTAGTGAAATCGGTGTAACCATTTTCTCCTGCCTAACCATTCCCTGCTATTTGCAAGGGCACAGGGGTAGGGAGTTTGCATGTGAAGATGATGCTCATCTAATAGAAGAAAAGGGCATTACACCAAGGAAACCATTATTCAAGCAGACTCAGTCTGATGAGCCAAGAAAAAGCTGCCTCTGCACAAGCCAGGGCTCTGGAGACACCTATGCGATTAAGTTACTTCAGAACAAATTAGTGCTCCATGAACTGATTAGACCATAAATAAGCCCAACAGGAAAGAGAGAAGCCACTGACAGACACAGCATCCTCCTGACAGCAGCTGAGCTCTACAGCTCCCATTCAGAATGAACACCAAAAAGCTGTCAGTGCCAAAAGGATTTGTGGCCTTTTTACTCCCAGTTCAAAGTACGTCAAAGCAGATGCAGTATCTACAGTAGATCACTAATCACAAGAATCCTATACTTTCATTTTCTCTCGTCACTCAAAGCACAAATTGCAGCTCTCTCCTCGATCTAATAATTTATTCGTATGGCTGCATTTTGTTCTTCTCCAGCAGCAGCAGGAAACTTGATTAGAGCTGCAGGAACCCAGGCAGTGACTATCCAAACTGCTGTTGTGATAGCACCAAGCAGAAGCCAACTCGGCAGGTAATTGGACCTGGAAGTCAGAGAGATCTTCCTCAGTCAGCTTGAAATAGTAATTTCATAGGGGAGAAAATAGGTTGCCTTTATCTACCACAGGTTAGCAAAGGAAAACTTTGATCCTAAGAAAGACAGACAGAATAAATACCAAGACACACCACCATAAAAAGGTATTAAAGGTGTGGTTTTTCAAGTCTTCAGCAATCCAAAAGGCATTTGGAATCTTTTATGGAGTCACTATTACACATGCAATCACTTAGGAAAGCACAACATTCCCTTGTTAAAAAGGAATACTTGCAATGCTCAGCAGTTATATTCTTTTGCCCACTGATTTAATACTTTGGAAAGTCTCAAATACCATCCACATTGTAACAAGGGAATTCAGTCATGTTTCCAAAGTAATCCTAGGGAATCCTGGAGGGCTACTGTCAACAATTCCTGCTTCCTAATGCCATACTTCAAGTAATTCAAATGGACATGAAGCCCCTTCTTCATTTCTCTAAACTTCACACCCATGGAAATAATTCTGCAGCGTCAGAAGCCAACAGAGAAATCTAAATGCTTGCAGAGCCAAAGTCATGGGGGATTCCAAGACCAGAGTTTCCAGTAACACCAGTGAGCTCACTGTTAATGCCAGCTGCCAGCATCCCTCTCATATGGGACTGGAGGAGTTCTCTCCCACTGTTCCACAAAAAGAATCCCAACTAACAACATCCAGCAGGAAGCCTGGAATGGTCATGGAGAGGAGCAATGAGGAGTGAAGATTCACCTGTGCCAGGGCCAAGTGTTAACCTAGTGATCCACTGAATCAAGAGACTGGATGTGCACTGGAACAGGAACAGCCACGCTTTGCAGAAATTGGGATCGTACTGTTTTATTTCAACAGCATATTATTGACCTGCTTAAGATCTGTAAGAAAAACATAGTGTCTTCAAACACTATTCCACAGTGATATTAAGCCAGTTTTGTTTTCAGTCAGACATCTCTTTCCTTGTTGGACTCAAAAAAAAAAAAAAAAGCCACAAACCCCCAAAACACAAAAAACCCTTATGAAAGCCTCCCCTATTCCTCCCCAAACCCAGTGAAGTCCAGTTCAGCATCCCATCATTCCCAGGTGATTATTCTAAAGACAACCTTTTATCCCACTCTCACTTGAAGTTCAGCACTTACTGGAAAATTTCTGCCCAAGTAAACCCTGTACTAATTTCAGACTTCAGCAGACACTGACTGGAGTTTCACAGCCTTAAATATTGTGCATGAAAACAACAGTTAACACAACCCATCTAAATGGAATAAACATTACAACTGACTTCTTACTTTGTTAAACAGCTCCAGCAGCTTGAAAATAAAAATCACCAACCCTAACTATGTTTACTGAGCCAACAGCAAACTTACATCTATGACTTTGGTAGTCAGAGGAAGGTTTTCACAAATTCTGTTATCATGACTGATAAACCATCCTCTTCATCATGAGACCCAGGTCGAGAGGCAAGGAATGGCCTCTCCTGTGATGATTTTGAAAGAAACTCTTTAATTCAGCCAAGGGGATTATTGAAATCTTGAGAAAGATCCATACTCAATTAATGAAGACTCACAGTCCCCCATTTCCCAAACCCCTACCCCAGACGTCCACATAGATAAGCTTATGACAGCAGAAGAGTTTTAAGCTCTTTCTTACAGTAAAATCAATTTTGACAATGCTAGAAAAAGTCCATTTCCAATGGTCTGATTTTTGTCAAATAGGTGACACCACAAAATTCACTGAATGGTGCCTAGCACAGAGTTAATAAAATAGGTTTTAAAGTCCAGTGCATAATGTTGAAGAGATGCCTCTGTATGTTAACAGTGACAACAACTCTGAAAAAACTTGAGACTTACTACCCTATGCACTGCTTTTCCCCTAAATACACCCATATACCCTCAGAAGGCCAAACATTTCTGAATGTTCTTCAGCACCTCAGAAGGCAGAGTGGCAAAAAACAAGTGCTCCGTGGAAAAAACAAAAGGCAGTGATTCATATGCAATTAGCTCAGCTAAATTTACTACTGAAGCCATTGCTGCTCCAGCTGTCCTTGACACCTGCACAGCAGGGACAATGGAACATGACAAGCATCCTCTTACCATCTATTGCAGTGTTCAGGCTGCCACACCAACTTGAAATTGGTGACAGCTACAGTTCTTGAGCTGCTGCATTAATGCAATCAGCACAAAACCAGCCATGCACCTTATTCAAGCCTCCGTTTTTCAGACACAAACCAAGGGAGGCAGTCAGGGCTTCTCCCACCTCTGCTAAATCCAGCACTCAAAAAGCATCAGTACTCTCCACTTGGTCTTTTTACTCACAGATTCAGTTTACAGTGACAGACAAGCAGAACAAAACAGAAAATTGGTAGCTGAAAAGTCAAAATGAAGGATGTAAAGGGAGGAAATTTGTTAACATCCTATGCAGCACAAGTTTCTGCTGGTTTTTCTTTCTTAAATACAAAGGTAAGACTGAAAGACTGAGAGCACAACTGAACTCCTGAGGTCAAGTTGCCCATTATTTTTTAGGAACTAAGCAGCTCACTCTTTATTAGCCCATGTTCCTTCAGTCATTCGCACAAGTTACATGCAGAAACAATTCTCAGTAAAACAATTCAGGCTCTGGTGCCTAATATGTGAGAAAAGCTGATGACAGCATCTTTAAAATGTAAGTGTCCTTTCTGTGCATGGAAAGAGCACTCACTGAGAGCCACTGCACCACTGTTCTGGCACACATCCACCAGCCCTGCCCCAGACAGCAGCACAAATACACAAAAGCTCTTTTCTAAGGGTTCAGAGAAAGTGCAAAACACATTCAACTTGACACATCCCCCCAATCCTCAGCTCAGAGGAAAGGCTTTAATGTCCCAGATCCTCTGCTATCTTTATAAGGGCACTGATTTGTACAGCACACATATTTTATCTGCACTACAATAACACCACAGATGAACAATAACCAGATTCCTTGTGGTGTCTGCCAGGTGTTTAAATATTTTACAACTCAAATGCTGAAATGTTATGTGCAGTCTAAATGCTTAAGATCATCCAGTGAGAACATGTGCATATTTTCATCCACTATATGAAACACTTTTTTTTCCCCCCATTTGTTAATTTTCAGCAACAAACTAGAATTACCAACATATACCACAGGATTGTTCTGAAGGTTGATTTCATCAGGAAGATTTAACTCCCAAAAGGTTTTATTTTGATAACAGAAACAGTGAAAAATATTTACTGTAACTTTTAATTCAAAAGACTCCACCTTTATCTGCAGCAGGCAAGCCCTACACAATGTTCAAAGAGAACAAGCTGATATTGTGTATTTGATAAGTTTAG
This sequence comes from Nicator chloris, assembly GCA_013400495.1. Classification (NCBI taxonomy): domain Eukaryota; kingdom Metazoa; phylum Chordata; class Aves; order Passeriformes; family Pycnonotidae; genus Nicator; species Nicator chloris. Next base: position 526,791 of record WAAE01006235.1, on the reverse strand, counting down.
GCATATACTGTCTATGGTGTGTATTAGAAAAGGAAACAATCCCATACTGTGTATAAAACAACATTCTTCTCTTGGTCCAAGTCAGACAACACATTTCTGAGCATGGTGTAGATTCTCTCTCTCTGTCCCAAGAGATATTTCAGTGAGGTACATTTCATACAAACCATCCTCTTGTGTGAGTGCCAACACTTAACTCCCCCTCCAGTTTAGCATAAACTCTACTCACTTCTTGCTTCTAAGAAAAAGGCTTTGAGAAGAGAGAAAGGAAGACCTGTTGCAGCCTGAAATATATTCCACCACCAGAATTCTGACCTGGAGAGTCCTATTCATTAATATGTTACTACGTTAATATATTGACTTTGCTGCTTTTCCTCCTGCACCCACACTAAACTTCAGGTAAAAATTTGTACAGTATCATTATTAGCAAGAAAAAATGAAAGGCCCAAAGAGACCAGAACATATTTTTAATAGGATGTCAGTTATCCTCCTGAAGAAGAAAGAAATGTCACTCCAGTGAGAAAGAAATTAAAATACTTTTTGTGTTTTTATCCTCTGTGTACTCTATGGCTGATAAAAGCATCATCACTGACAGCCAGCTTTCTGAACAGGGGCAGGAAGGTCATTATCTCACACCTCAGCTTACAGACTATTTTAAACAGGTAACTGGATTAAAGCTAGAGACTCCAGAAAGCAAATCCACTGCAGCCTCTTCATTAAACCAAAGTATCCTACAAGCACAGAATAAACTGGCAGCAAGTTAAATCAGCAGCAATACCTGAGCTGTTCTCCACTCAGGATCATCAAAAACCAGGATTTGCCCAGTGTGTCACATACCTTTGATGCTTGAGGAGTAGAGATGACGTGAACAGTGCTGGGTTTAACTCCATTTGCCTTTATTCGCTTAAAAAGGGGCAATCTGCTTCTCCTGCGCCCCCTGTCACCATTAGGGAGGGATCCATTATACCTGAAAATAAAGGAAAAAAGTTGAGCAAAAAACACCACCAGTTTGGAATGCAGCAAAGGAGAGAGAGGTAATTTGGCCACAATATTCTGGTATCATCAAATGCGTGGGACAAAAGAAATAGAAGGAACAATCACGCCAAGTTTTGCTCCCTCAATTGAGCATTCAAACATTCTTTACCTACCAATGGCTGAAACTTTATTCTCATTAAAAAGGTAATTAACTACAAATGAATACTCCAGTTTTCAGCCACAGAAACACTTCTTCACCTCTAGAATCAAAGGAATTTGGAAGAACAAACTCTACATCTTCACTTTCATTTCAGAACATGACGAGTTCCAAAATGTTTTTACCCTACCACCCGTCTGCTCACGTCATGCAGGAATGGAGGAAGAACAGGGGCAACATGGAAAATCAAAGTAATTTAGGGGCAAGTAAAACTATGTGAAAAGAAATTTTACTCACACAGAATGCTTTGCTAGTTGTGTCCCCCCCCAGTTTTTAAAAAACTTTAATCCTAAAGGCTTCATCTATTATTAAGGAAAGAGGATGCAAGTGTTTTTAATTTATGTGACTATCTGAAGCCTCACTAATGGTTTTCTTTATCAGGTGTAACACAGGAGCCCTCCACAGTTCTTTCATCTCTCCCTGAGGACACAAACCCAAAGGATTAATTATTCAGAGAAGTCTGAAACCTCAAGGGGACAGAGTTCCTTCCCCAGGGAAGGGATCAACTGGAAATTTCTTTGCAGTGCACAAGCACGGAATTCACCATCACCTCACCCCCAAGATTTAGGTCAGGTAGAGGCTTTTCACTATCATTCCTGCCAACTCTCAGCTGGAATAGCTTTCAGGGCTTTACTGACTCTTCCACTCCTGATCCTCAGAGATTTCAGACTTTTGCCCAAGAAACTAAGATGTTATTCCACTGATAAATCTCTTCTGTCTTACAGGTGAGGTCTGTTCTACACTGATCTCATATATCCCTCTCCTATAGTCTTTATGGTTACAGATGAACATTGCAGGCAGAAAAAGAATATGGAAAGGAAAGAGACAGCAATGCAGTAACTCAGAATATTTTTTTTAATCATTACATCCTGTATGTGTAACTATTTGTATAACAGGAGAATGCACTTGGAAAGCCTCCTACCCTTCCAGGAATCCCAAAGGCAGGACTGCTGAATGACTGAGCACAAGCAAGAACAGATTTCAGATAATTTTTTAACTCAGAATAACTGCTCCAGAACTTAAAACCCAGACATTTAAAAAATGCACAATTAATACACGATGCTAAAGCCACACAGAAAGTTGAGAGAGTTCCAGCTGAACCTGTCCTCTAACACCCATTTTCATAGGGAAGACAGCTGTCTCTTTCTGGAATATTACAGAAGATTCCCTAACACAGCACAAAACCAACAGGAGTAAATCACTACTTCTCATGCCAGGCCTACTTGCATCTTGGAAATTTGTTACTATCTCTACTCCAGAGAAGTGCAGCCTGTGGATCCTCATCACAAGAGCCAATCTCTAGAAAGATACATCAAAATGTTCCACAGGCAACTTAAATACCAGCCCTTAAAATAGGAGTTGTTTGATTCTCCACTTGAATCTCCCTGGGTATATGCACATGCTTTCTTTCAAAGACACTATTATCAGGAATATGCCAGCAAGTTTTAACTTGTTGAAGACAACACTCTTTCTACAAGTATTTTTATCTGAAACCTAAAAAAGTAACAATTCCCTCAGAAATAATATATAACTACTATATATTACCATTCCTAACTTTCTATCTTGTAATTATTGATTTTTCTTAGACTTGTGTAACTGCTAAACAGTACTGAATTAAAGCAGTTCCACTGGAAGTTAAAACCAAGCAAGTGGGGTTTTATTGTTTGGGGGTTTTTTCCCCTCATTTTCAGAACACAGTTTTAACTGGGGAAGACCATCGTATTTCATTTCAGGTCTCTGTGGGGTTTAATTACTTTTCAAATAGATAAATAAAGAAGCTCAGGGTTGAAAGACCTCTTGGAGTCTTCAAACTGGAAGGAAATACAAGCAAAGTAAATGCTGAACTCCTTCATCCTGATTAGCACTGATAAATTTTTGTAAGGGTTTTCCTTGTGCCCATTTCTACATCTCCTTCCACAAAGGGCAGGAGGAATGGAGTGGTAGTTTTATGATTTGTTATGCTTCAATTATAGATCTGCAAGTTTGATTTTGATCCAACAGCGGTAGAAAGAGCTAGGACAATTCCTGGGGATACACATGTGTTTTAGAAGGGAAAAAAAAAAAAAAAAGAGGGTGTGAGAAGTTGCCTCTTTCCACAGCCAGCAGATGCTTTCATTTTTCCTAGGCCAGGCCTCTCAAGTTGTTGCCCACAAACCAACCCTCCCCCATGGCACTGCAGCCACACCTTTGCTTCCCACCCCCTGGACAAGCTCCATGCCACTGACCCAGCAGCAATGCCCTGGCATCCTGCCAGCTGTGGCACAGCCTCGGTTGTCCCTGCCTTCCCAACAGGAGCTGTCCCACAGGGCACAGCTGGATTCAGCACCCAGGAGGAGGAATAGCTGCCCACACCTTGCTGGGTCAGCTTTTCTAAGCACAGGCACAAGGAACCACAAAAAAACAACCTGCCCTGCCCTCTCCTCTCCATCGCTCTCAGCTCTTCCACTGAGCAGTGCCTGGGCGAGCAACAAGTGTCTCCCTCTGAGCAGCAACAGGATGGAATCACATATGGAAAAGGGACCAGGACTGAGGACACAAATCCCCCATCACCAAACACTTCTCTCACAAAGCCACTCCACAAGCAGGAGCCATTTCCCTTCTCCTTTGCACTCTTCTAATAGCTCCAGGATCAGCTCAGGGACCAGCACATCAGCACACAACTTCCTGCTGCACAAGAAGGACAGAACTACCAAAAGAACCTGGACCTGAACTCTCCTTCACTGCACCAAAAAGCCTGGAACAAATCTTGTTTCCAACTCATAAGCAAACTAGGAAAAAAATCAATTTCACAGCAACAGAACAATCATTTCTGAGAGCACCCTGCTCACATAGAGATCTATGGGGCACACTGGAAGTTCTCCAGGTGTTTATCACACAAACACACATGGAAGGAGCAGTCCTGTAGTTTTTGCAGAAGCTTCTCAGTGACAGCAGTACTGGGACAAGCTACATCATGAAACCTCCTGGGATAATTATCTCAGTTGATAGCACTATTCCTTGCAAATAAGGGAGTGGTGCTGGCATGGGCTATGGGCACCATAATTACCAAAGCCAGTTTCCTACAGATTTACATCAAACACTTGAAGAGTTTGGTATACAATCAACTGCAAACTCCAATTAAGCTTTTCCCATGGCTGGGATATGTAATGAAAGCCTCTCCTCCGCCTGGATTCAGGGCTGTCTGGAGAGCAAGACCACACATGCTCTCTCCCACAGTCCACTGTGGCAAGTCTCTACTTTCTACAAGTCTTGTACTACTTGTACTACTACAAGGACTTGTCTACTTCAGAGATCAGCAACAAGCTTTGAACTAATTGTCAGAAGGCTTGTTACACAAGCTTTTTTGGTTTATGTTTGTTTTGGTTTTGTTTTTTAAAGAAAGTCCAGCCTAGAGAGCGGCAAAGAGTAAATGACAGTTCTGTTACTTGCAACGAGAGCTCTAAATTTTGACCTGCACCTCGTAAAGTTTGACTTCAACTCAAGGAAGTCATCCTTAGAATTAAGGTATCTACTAGCTGACATTGAAGGTGCTGCCTGTAGCTGATTGTTTTTTACAATGCTATCGAAATACAAGCCATGATAAATTTAAATACTTCTGTATACCTATGCAAACTACCCCCAAAAGACTAAAACTGAACAACTCCTGATTTTCACCAGTAATATTTCCCCAGACAAAAAGGAGTAATTTAACTTTGCTTTCCTTGTCTATTACAAACAGATCTACAGCACAGCTCGTTGCTTTTGGATGAAAACCATCCCAAATGACAGACTTGGCTATAAACAGATGAGATGCTGCAGTTCAGTTGTTTCCATAGCTTTAGTGAGTCAAACAACACATCTTTGCTCACTAAACAATAAAGCTGCAGAAGGGAAGTCAGACTTGAGTAAATCTTCCCTTGTAAATACATTCTGATCCCACATTTGGTAGAATCCTGTAGTACATACTCCACACATAGCAAAATTCAGTTTGTGCCTACACTGTATTTTGACCATCCCTGGTCCCACACTGCTGCCAAAAGCAGCAGCCTCACCTTTCGTTTGCTAATTCGTTCCCACTACTTCTCTCCTTGGTTCACACGAAGGGGAAACAAAACTAGGTTTATTCTTTAAGTTCAGTTTTAAAACCACATTCCTCACTCTCCAGCCCACTGCAAAGCCACAGAAGCAGTTATATCAGCAGCATGGAAAACAGCAGAGAGCAGGGGAGATTCCCCTGGAAATACTGTGAGTCTACAGCTTTCACGACAGCCACCACATATGAAGGCTAAAGAGACATCATTCACCTTTGCAACACCCAGTCCCAGAGCTTTTCACAGCTCCACACTCAAGTCCTGACTAACTGGAAAACCCTCTGCTGCTGAAGCATCCAGCACTCCCTCCCTTGAGCACATATTAAAAGGGAAAAAGTCACATGTTTATAGTTTACAGCAAAACACAAACAGAAAGCTTCAACATACACAAAGCTGGCAACAAAATAAGTGTATTTGTGTCTCCCTTTATATAATATCACTGCCAGTACTTCATGGTCTTTACACTCTCTTCCCTGGTATCAACCTCAACAATTCATTTTGTATCTAGTAATATTTCAGCAAAAGAATGGCTAAGGATTTCCTGTTTAAAAAAAGGCAAGAATTATTTCAAACACATTTTTCTGCATCACAGCTTCAGAAAACAGGCAGTTGCTGTCTGCCAGTTATCTGAGAATTTCAGTGAAACAGAAATCAGTGAAGTTATTCTCAAACTTAATCTCACGGGGAAGAGCTGCCAAATAGCAAAAGCAAGGAGAACTTCTGTACCAACGGGATACTGCTGGTTCATTTCCTCCTTTGAACTGTGCTCTCTGGTGCTGTATCAGTGTCACAGATATTAACTCAATGTGAATTTAGGTCTCAGCTTGTCTCCAGCTGATTCCATGCATCAATGTCTGTCCCAGAAGCAGCCTCTACCACCAGAGGTATTGCTGATCCCACTCCTGTCGGGGAGTTTTGGCAGTGAACACACAACTGCTCCTTGAACAGCGCAGAGCTTCACAGATCACTACAAGAGATTGCAACAGACACCTTCAATGCAGAAGTTTCTTGGAGGCTGGAAGGAGGATCCTGTTTTACCCTTGTTGCCCTCATCCCCACGCACTCAGCAAGCCCTGACTGACCAGAAGGTTCCCTTTCCCCACTGTATCACATGCACCTCTGGAAAAATGTACAGCTGCTTTCTGATCACAGAATGACAGAAGAGAGAGCTGGCAGAGTCACCTGCTCCATCCCCAACTCAAAGGCTTGATCTGGCCGATCCATGACACTTCTGTTTGAGTTAGTCTGGAAGATCCAGGCCTCCCCACTGTGTTTCAACATCTTTAGAGTTAAAACTCTCCCCATGCACACAGAAAGGGAGATCCAGGTCAAGCAAGCCTCCTGCACTTCCTGCCAAATCCACCAAGGAGCTTAAACAACCTGTTCTCTCCCTTCTCACAGCAGGCTCACATGCTAGAAGATTAATTCCCATCAGATTTTGCTTTCTTTCTGAAAGAAAATGCTTTAAGTAGTTACAACAGCAAAACTAAAGCAGTATTAAGTAGAAAGGCTACAGCAATAAGCAACTCAAGGATAACCAAAGGGCTTCCATCTTTTGATGAACAAAAAGCCACTGATCCAAGACCTTTGGTTTATGCAACCTGGGAAGAAGTCCTGAGTGAAAGACACAGTCCCACCTCAGACTTTGCTGGCTAAGACATCTCCATAGGCATAAATGCTTCCTAATCACTACCAGTCAAACAGCTTAACAAAGCCAGTCTTCCTGCAGAGCAAGAAAATCCAAACCAACAAGCTCCAAAGTCCCAAACAATCTCATCTCTTTACCCAATTAAAAGCAATGTTTTTGCATCTGTGAACTTGATTATCCATAAGAAAGGTACGTTGGAGTGATTAATTGTGACTATAATCAGTTTGGGGTTGTTTCTTTTTTGCTTCTGAGGCAAGTGCTTGTTCTTACAACTTGCATTTGTGAAGTCATTTTACTATCATAGAACACTTCAGGAAGCATTCCCTTCTCCAGCACTTTTGGAACACTCACTGGCACAGTGATCAGCCCTGAGTGCTCACCACAAGCCTTCTCCTCCCCAGCACCAAATTTCAGTGCTCCTTGCTTTGTTTGCTGCTGCCTGTACTGTCCTCAGGCCTTCAAAGAGGCTGTGTGATTCAGTGAAATGCAGCCTGACCTGATCTGTGCCATGACCCCAGATTTTTCAGAGAAAAGGCTGATTTACATCACTGGCTCATGATTAGGAGTTACTTTTAATTACTTTTTTTAGCTACCTTTCAGAAGTTGCTCCTACCATCAGGAACCCAGCAGTGAGCTGGCCCCAAAGCCTCATGCTACACTCACAGAGCTACACCCACCCAGCCAGCCCCATGGATTAGCTGAGCACACAGTAAAAGGTTATGTACACCATGAAAAAAACCCAACAAAAAAGCTTTCAGAGGCACCTACTGCAGATCAGATAAGCTAGAACCTACCTTCCTCCTTCACAGGGTATACAAATTAAGGAGAACCTTATCTACTGGAAACACCACAAGAAGTCACATGTGCAGTAGCTGAGGTTCGCCAGAGTGACCTTAATTATTCTGTTCTGGAACAGAACTGGTCACTCTTCTGGTTTGGGGTGGGAAAGGCTATTCCTGGCTGCTGTGGCCTCCTCCTGTTCCCCACACATCCACCCACCAAGAGATGAAAGAATCTCATACCCTATAGATCATGTTAACTCATTATTTTTTTAATTATTCCACTCCACACATCCCCCTCCAGCACCAGCAGGACTACCCTGCTATTATACCAGCTGTAATATAAGAGTAATCAAAAATCAAGTTTGTTTCAGGAAGAATATTTATGGAAAGTACAGCTGACTAATCCTCATGTATGTTTAGCTTACATAATGCAGGCACTTCAAGAAAAATGCACCTGGATCTGTATTAACTTCACTCTCTACAAGAAGTTAAAGGATGCTCTTGGCTTGCAAATACCAAATGGATTGTGTAAGAACTGCTTTTACAGTTCTTTATTTACACACACAGCTTTATTTACACCACACATCCAGCTTCCTCCAAGATCCCCAAAACTCTCTGCTATTTTGATACTCTTCTCCTCACTGAGGGGCAAAGGAAGAAATTCTGGAGTTGGAAAACACAGAAGTAGCAGAAAATAATTTGTTACTTTTGTGAAATCAAAGACAGCTGTGTGAGTAGCACAAGAGTTTGATTAAAAGCTGACACTCTGGAAGAACCCAAGGAACATGCTGATGCAGCCTGCTAGAGCACCAGGATAAGCTTCAATTAAAGCAGTCAAATAACCTGACAGTTCCAAACAACTTAATAGCTAAAAACTCTCTAGGCAGGGATGACCTGAGTCTCACAACATGCAACACAGAACTCATCCATAACCATGATACGATCAGGGAAAAAAAGGTAGCAACAGAAAAAAACCCACATTTAAGATATTATTATAGCAATTCCAATAAAAGTAATATGCCAGCAGAGCATTTGAATGCAAGAGGTTTCCCTTCTAGAAAGCAAAGGGTAAGGAAACCTCTTCTTTCACTTAGTGATTTCCTTAACAATCCTTATTTCCAACATTTTTACTGCTCCCCCCAGCATTCATTTAACAAGGAGGCAATTTTATTCAGTGCTTTAAGCCCATCTCCAAAGCTGTCAGCTAAAACCATTCACCACTGCATAAAACCAGCACTGTTAGTGCACAGCAAAAGACAGGGTATAAACTAATCAGGTTCATTTCAAAGCATGCTTTTTATTCCAGCTAAAAGAGCACAAGAGGTGGGCAAAGCACCATGTTTAGAGAATCCTCTTTCCAACCCTAAACCTCTCATAGCACGGAGGAAATGCTACTCATCTGAGAAGGATCTATAATCTATCAAATGCCACTGGGATTGTTTGATATGGCATTTGGTTAAATGCACACAGATACAGCAGAAAGTGAGATCTGGCTTTCACTGCATTGAAAATAAGCCAGAAAAACACAAAATCCCTTTCAAAGCAAACTACTATGCACAGCTGGGTTTCGGTGCACAGGAGGAAAGAAGGGAAGGAGGAAGACTGCTGATCCACACCACCAGAGGCTTAGGAACCACACAGCTTTGTCTGGAAACTATTTACAATCTACTCGTAAACATCAGATCAAGAAAAGGCTGCAAGTTTCAAAATTGAGACAAATCAAGACTTCATAGCATGCAAGGGGATGAGAGTCCTCAAAAGTCACCTGCCCTGACATTCTGAACGTTCTCCTAAACTATTTGTACTTCCCACACTCTTGAAGGTGTAAAACCAAAGTGCTCAAATTTTAGCCTGAGGAATGAACAGTAATAACACCATGTTACAGCTGAAACTGCGCTACATTAAACATTATGGAGAAACTACATTTCACTCAAAGGACCATTGGAGCCATTGAAAATAAAAGCACAGTCCCAACAGTCATTTCCTAAGAAATCAAGTGCTTTCCCTAAAACCCTATCAAGGACTATTTGATAGTTCACATTTCCATAAGAAAAGGTGATAGCTTTCTTATAACTTCAGTTCACCTCCAAATACAAGCAGTGGCAATGTCATTTTTGTGATTTCACAGACAGTGGAAGGAGTTCCAGGATGTCTGTTATAGCTTTTTCAAACACACAAGCATGACAAGAATCCTCTTAGGTTGGTTTCAGTAGCATTTAGCACAGAGGAAGAGATAAAATTTGCATCCATTTTGTGAATATAGGTGATCTCACCAGCAGTGCACTGAATAGAAAGTGAGGCACTCAACTATTGCATCCTGAGCTGCAACATCCAAGTCTAATTCTATCAATTTTAACATTCCTTTTAGTTTCCCAGGGAAAAATACACCCTTACAAACGCACAGCTCCCAGTTCAACCCCAACTGATGGACAGAATCCCAAGTATTTGCCTCAGAAACAGAAAATAAAGAATTGGGTTTCCTTCTTTGTAGCACTTGTGAGCATTGCTGCCTCTGAACGCAGCAGCTTCCTTAATATCACTGATTCTGCTTTATATCAACTGCTCCATGGCACAAGCTGTCAAAGGGAACATAATCTACTGCACTGCCTGCTCCTAGCAGCACATTTAGAGTGGGTAAGGAAAGAGAAAAAGCACAGAATTACCTTTCTGCCTCTTCTCGGTCAGCGTGTTATGTGCCCTAAAATCCACACAGGATAAATTATTCTTCATATGCAGTCTGAAAGAACTACCTGAAACCTACTGGATCTGTGTGTGGACCCTAAGTACAGAAGCATCACAGTACTGCTGTAACCGTGGGGGGTTTTTTAAAAGTCTTAATAAACCAGAAATTAACAGTGCAGAAGTGCAGAGAGCTAGACTTCAATATATCTTCTTCAGACTTAAAACATCCTGACAGCTTACTAATTCACAGCAACCTTGGGTGTTTGCTTTTATCATAATCTATAACAAAGTTAATCAGACATCTCTAGCCAGGAAAAGATTGCTGCAAAGCCATTAAGTGTTTACTGCTGATCAGCAAAATGAATTCTGATCTATGTACCTTCATGACAGTAAAGCCTTTCAGTTTCATACTTTCACTGACAGAATTTTGAGATTTTGCTTCCCTTAAGAGGGCTTCCCAAAATGCTACATAAAATAAACACTGACCTTTCACAGGCCTCAGAAAACACCACTTACTAAGAATGAATCAAAGCAACAGAAGTGATGAATTCCTAATGTTTTTTCACATCCAAATGCTCAGAGATTCTGATCTCTGAAGAATCTCACTCCAGAGCTTCGTGTAGCAGTGCCTGAACAAGAGATCTTGCTCTGCAGATGGGAAGGCATCTCCTCCTCACTGAAGCAGCAAGAGAGTTTTATGCAAGACAACCACACAAGGCTGTGTTTATACACAGATGCAAGCTCAGAAACTCTGAAGCCACACTGAAGGCTCTACAGCAGGGAAGTTTCCCAGAGCAAAATTCTCACTCATTTGCAGGGTTATTCCAGCCTGCCTACTTCTGGTGACACTCTGCAAGCTGAAGTTTCATTCCAACAGACATTAAATAACGTGAACAAGTGGCACAATGGTTTGTAGAACAGAAAATAAGTTTCAAACCACAGATAGTTCTCCCTCTTTTTTTCCTTTGGAAATCCAGCTCTTTTTCTCTGCCAACGCCCACAAAGACAGACAGCATACTATTACTATTTTTGTTCACCAACTTTCAAGAAAACAAGCCACCCCATATGTTTCCCTCTATTTCTCTAGACTCCTTTGATTTTAAAGGCAAGGACGCCCTATGGGGCAAACCAGACCAAGAAAACGGAGAATCTGTTTAAAGCAATGTTTCCCCAAGTACAGGCCATAATATCAAACAGCATTACAGGACTCAGCAGTAGCTTTTGCAAGCCAAATGGAAATTCAGCTGTGGAAATAAAGCTCATGAGCTCAAGACTGAAATTGGAAGTGCATTGCCCAGCAAAGCATGACTGCAGGAGCTAGTTCAGAGACACAGAAATCAAGTAATTGATTACAGCTGCCTGGCTCAAGAGAGTCCCTGTTGCCCTCAAGTTTTTATACCTGACATCACTCTCCATAAGGGCACCTTGGCCCTGCTGCACTGTTTCCAGCTGAAGACGGGAGTGCTACAATGCTAAAGAGCTTTGCCACTGCAGTGCATGGGGATGTGCAAGATGGAGATTATGTCTGTACTACCTCGTTTTTATGTGGGTTTTGCAGATGCCAAATTCTTTCCTGTCCTCCCCTGCCCAGCTAAAGGTGCTGCACATGCATTTCAGAACACAAACCACACATTCCCTTGCTACTCTGTCAATTCTTTGGCATTATACCTATAGGAATATCTCTAAGGGTCTTCCACAACTGTTTTCCTTTCCTCCTACAGCCCTATCAAGAAAGAGCATTTGTAGAAATCTCTCAGGCTGCACCACCTTGAGGGGGAGCAGAAGATAAGAATGACACCCAGAAAATTTCAAACCTCATCAGTTTGTTTCAGTATCTTTGTAAAATTGAGAAGCAGATCTCCTGGAACTGCCCCATTATAAAGGAACAAGCCTGAAATCTACTGGAGAGGCATTCATGTCTGGACAAATCCCAACTTTTTCCTTTCAGAGTTTTAGCCAAGGACAAAAATCCTCCACTAGGCTATTTTACAAGCACTAAGAAAAGACAACTTTCCATATCCAGAAAATTTAAATGTTTGAGTAACACAGAATACTATTCTTAGCTCTGAACTGAGCTCATCCATGAGGCAAAATACAAGGCTGCTAAACTACATGAGACATTGTTGACAATTCTCAAAGCAGTTTCAGGTTGTGTTGAAAATGACTCCAAAAAGCTGTTTTTCCAAGAACAGACAACATTCAGAGTTCTTCTCTTCTACACCCAAACCTCTCCTACATCTAGCCCTCAGTTACTTGGGGTAGCAGAACATTTGTGTCCATTCCCACTCACTCAAACTCGACATCCCAACACTGTTATTACTACTGCAGGCAGCAGAGGTGAAAGCACTGGTAGTGACAAGGAGAACAATGAAAAAACAAGGAGTTTCATAAGCCAGGAAACCAGCAAAGCATGATTTCCTCTGGGTACATGTCTTGCAGTTGGATTCCTTCTTTGTCTACTGAGGTGACAGCTCCAATTGAAGCTTTTTCTCGGAGGTGAGAATCAGTCACATGGATTCTCTGATGTCTAACAAGGAGGGGGGTGGGAATCTCATTCATCTTACAACCTCTCCTCACCAGAGCTCAAATAGCATCGGGAGGCTGTGGAATAAAATCAGTTCAGTGACATCCTTCATTTCCAGTTACAGACTACAACCTCACCTGTCACTACATCTCTCAGTAAATCACGGCGTATTCACCAGAGGCAGATGGAAAATGCCTGGGATAGGGAGCCAGTGGTGCCAGCAGAGCTGAAGATTCAGGGTCCTCCTGCAAGAAGACTGCCTGGAAAGCCAGGAGCAGCAACTGCTTCTCTCCAGCTGTGGCATCAGCATCTCAAAACTGACTGCCTTGCTCTGTCCCAACACCAGATCCTTAAACAGCTTATCCCACACCACAAACATCAGCAGCTCTAGAGGCTACAAGCAGTTATGACCACCAGTGTGAAACAAGCACCTGTTCAGAACTTCTCCGGATTTTAACCTGGATTCATTTATGCCAAGACAAACTGCCCATCTGAACAGTCACTATCTGGACTTTTGTTCTTCCAAAACAAACAAGTAACAGGAAACTAAAAGGTCCTGTCAAATTCTGCTCACTATACCATATTTTTAAAATTTTGACAATAGCTGTCACACTGCATAGGTCTGTACATCAAATAAACTCTGTCTTTCTACAAACACAGAGTACAGTCTAGAAAGAGAAGCAGGAAGAAAATGAAATGTGTGTTATCCCTAATCAGACCAGCCTTTAGATTTAATAATGACTAAGCAAACCAAAGGCTGCTCACAATCACTTACACAAGCTCCACTCAGTTCAGGCACAAGTAAGAATGGTGCAGGAGGTGGAAGAACATTCCTTTGTACTCATGGTTACAATAAACGAGTTGTTTTTTACAAATGAATACACTTATTTTCTGGATATTAAAGAGCATCATACATTCTTATCTCTCTTAGTTTACCTCAGCTAAGCGTTTTGGTCTCTTGACTTAGGCATGACAAACTGATCTTTAATGCATTTCTCCATCTCTGCACAGCACAAAGCATCCCACTTTTACCACCTGACATATTCATAACTAATTTCATCCGTTCACAAAAGTGAGACAGCTGGTTTTTCTCAACTGTCATCTCTGCCCGAAATTTACAAATAAGCCCATACTCCTTCTGGCTTGGATCTATTCTGAATAGAGTCTGAACTGGATCCCGGCCAACCCCAAATTCAGTTCCTTCCTTCCCGTCTGCACTGGCTACAGAATGCCCAGAGGTGAAAGAGCAAATCACTTTTGCCTCAAGAATCAGCTTACCCTTTAACAAAGTATCATTTTACCATTGTTCTCTCTACACCAAGAGATTTCCAGTAGGTAAAGCCATAACATAAACCAGTCTCCTCCAAAGAGTAGAAGGTGCAAACCAGCAATACGTGATCAGAGGCCAATTCCTGAGTTGAATTTGAAGTCACATTGCACATAATAAACTAGGAGGGTACACGGAGCTTGACTTAGACCCTGCTAATCACTTAAACCCTGGCTTAGCTTACAGAGGGAACTGTACTTTCTGTAGTCTTCCTGCAGCCTTACATGGACAGCTATTTGCTGGATAATGCCAGTCTCTGCATGCTGGAAACTCCAAACCTGCAATAAAACTGGATATGTGGCACTCCAGTTTTGCAGCTGGAAGCAGGATTGCACAACCAGAGATAAGGCACAGCTAAGCGAGCAACGGAACCCCAGCATATTGTGCTCAAACATGGAAAAAGGTACAAAACCCAAGTCAAAAGTTAAAGCTCTTTTGCTATGACAGCAAGCAGACTGAAAATACTGGGAAAAACCCAGCTTAGTTATCTTTCATAGGCAAAAGAAGGAACTTATCTAGAGATTTTGGGAAAGCTTCATCAAAGTCTTTTAAACGGGTGCAGGGATCCATTACCAAAAAGGGCAGAAAAGAACATTTGGGTATTTAGAAAGTATTTGTGGAAATTACAAGGAAAAAATTTGCAGTGCACATCCCTAAAACCAAACAAGCAGCTTGCAGTCTCTACCCTGGCACCTTGAGCAAGGCATCTCACCTAGGGAACAAATCTGAGCACAGTCAGTAAGACCCAAGCACTGCAGCTTCCACGGCCACTGCCCATGGAGCCAGATCCTGCAACCTCCCGGAATGCCAGCGCCATCCCAAGGGCAGCTGCATCACCAGTGGTGTTTTGAGGCATCTCTCATCTTTCATTCTTTTCATTCGTCCACTGAAGCCCAGCCTAAAACAAAAGTGGAGTAAAAAAGCCATGCAAGGCCTGTCCATTTAGCTCTTGTCAAAATTCCTTCTCCAGTTTTTGCTTTGTTGGAAGAAGTTACTCAGCTGCTCATATGAACCAACACCTGCCTCCTCATAGATCTGCCCCAACACCAAATCATTCCATTTGCTTAATTTGCCGGTAGTTTTTTGACAAAAGCCACCAAGGTATTGACAGCCCATTCAATTAAATCTTCTGGCAGAGTCAGATGAGGGAACACTTAGGAAGAATTCCTGTGTACTGCAGCCCTGCCAGAGGAGATGCAGACCTGCAGCAGGGCACTGCCACCTCTCCCATCACACATGTGGTTCTGGAACGGGACTTCTGCCCACTGCCCAGCACAGAAAGCCACACACCAAACTCATGAATCAAAACTCACTCCCTGATGCACTGACAAACTACTCCAGCAAATTTTAAGATTCAGAATGCAATTCCAAGTTAAGTATTGCAGGTATGTTAGCAGAAAGGTTAGGGCAAGCACAAGGTAACGAATCCTATCAAGTCTGAAAGATTCTTCTTCTATTTTGTTCTTCCAAAACAAACAAGTATTGAGCTGCACAGCTATTTGCTCTTAGAGGTCAGACATGCACTAGGAGAAAGGCAAGTTGAAAGTACAGCAACATTTCGGTATATTAGTCAATGTTCCATAAAAAACACAGTCAATCTGTGAGGTGCTGAACCCTGCCACAGGATGTGCTGGGAAGCAGGAACCATGCAGCCCTTGCTATCTTTCACCAGCACGGTGTCTCCTGTGAAAGGAGGAGACACACACACACTACTCCTGTTTCAAAGACTGTGCCTCCACCAGCACTAAATCAGACACCAACAATCAAAATGAATTCATGCTGTTGCACATGAAGAAATACAGCTGTGCTTATATCAGAGTTTCAGCCCATTAACTTCTGTGTCCAGACTAAACAGTTCTTTCACTCTTCCTAGGGACACGTGCTCCAGGGTTTGCACATTTGGGCTCCAGTTTATTTGTAACAGGCAAGCAGAGATTTAAGCTTTTATTCGCTTCAATTTGTTTACTTTCATACAGTGACTAATTGTCTTCTCAGTCAGTCCTCACCCATGACATTTCCATGCCTTAAGAGGATACACCTTAGGAATGTGAAGCCTACCTGTTTGTTGAAGCATTACTAAAGCCAGCCAGTTTGAAGAACAAAATGGTTCCATGACAGCTTATGAACTAGATTCTAAATTAAAGACAGCACACATTTCTGGGTGAAGAGTAATTTGAAAGCTCACTAAACACATCATTACAGTTCAGTAAGTGCTTCAAAAAGTTAAAAAGTGTTCCTCAGAAAGAAGGACTGGTAACTTTTTGTCCTCCACTCCTTGAATGTAAAGAGAAAGAAAGTAACTTTGCAACAACAGAGGTCAGTTAACATTACAGTACTCAAGGAGATGATCACAATGCTTCTTGGCCTTCTCCTTTTAAGCTACTATGTGCCAGCTGTCTCATAACTTTTCTTGCCTGTCCCCACTCCTTTAGGGAGGCAGCACAACAGACATTTTACACAGTACTTGACTCACTGTGCAGTTGCCTGCCAGCACCTCTGGTAAATACCATTAGTTACTACACAGCAATGTAGCTATATCATAGTTAATATAAGCAATAAATATGACAGCAGAACACCAGGTCTTTATTGACAAACACTCAGTGAGAGCATGTGTGGCCTTTGTGACAATTCCCTAGAACAGGAAGCCTTGTGCTACTCAGATTAGGTACAGCCCACATCTACTCCATCCTCCTTGGAACACAAGTTGTATCTACAGTGAGGTCAGTGTGCAATATTAAAAATTATACTGTTAAATTACCTGAAGTAAATCACTTCCAGAAGCACAAAACAGAGCTTGCTTGGCTTCCCTCTCTCCAGCACAAACAAACTGTTGTTGAAAGCAGGATGCCTTAAACAGGTCCTTCAGCTATCAGCACCTTCATATCATTCCCCATCAAATAGAGCTCATCTCCAAACCACTTTGCTTTTAACACAACAAACTCTTCAGCTTTGTGGACGTTGTCTGTATCCATTTCCACAACTGCTGTTTATAATGTGCTCCCTCCAGATGACATTTCTGTTGTGAAACAGAGGAAAGCTTTTAGCTGAATTACTCTCTCTTCTCCATGAGCCAATAACTGCTGTACTACCCAGCTGTGTGCGTGCTTCCCAGTGACCTCACAGAAGACTTCCAAGGCTGGAATACGAAGACCTGAGTGAAACTTCATTGCAAAACAGCTGATACTCGCTATTTTTAGGAACAGAGGTTATACTAATCAGAACGAGTAATTGTAGAAGCATTGTCTAGATAAGACAATCCAAGTCCAGTGTCACCTTGTTCATACATCACTCATAACCCCATCACACCAAAATGCTGTGTCCTCCTGCCACAGGGCCCCTCAGTGACAAGTCTTCAAATACCAAATATTTAAAACTGCAAAAGTTTCACTGCACGGGGCTTTCCTACAAGGACTGCCTTCCTGAATTCTAAGATCTTTTAACTCAAGCCAACAAGTGCTGTTTGTAGGAAGGGCAGGAGAGATGTTTATTCCTAGGCAAACCCAAAGACAGGTTACTCTTAGTGCTGAATTCCCAGCACCACGATGCCTACTCAGACTTTAAGAAAACCCTACAGTTTGCTGCCTGCTGTCCTCCCCTGTTCTTTGTTTGGTTTTAAACCATTATTCAGTCATCAACACTGTAGAGAGTCAGGGAGAATACTGGCACAGGAGGTCACATTACAAGGTCAAACAGAGGATTCAGCACAGAGGGGGCACAGCTGGAGGTGCAGAGGATGCTCGATGCTGCAGCACAGCCGAGGAGCTGGGACAGCACTGCTCCTGCTCCTGCCCTGCCCTCAGAGCTCACTAATCTCTGCTTTGGAACCCCCACTGCTCTCGACTGTACTCTTTGCTTAACACGAGCACCAAGACTATTCCAGGCTAGCAAGTAATAGGATTAAAGCAGTCTAATCCCAGATGTTACTTACAGTTTGTCACACAAGGCACGAATTGGTCCCCCAAAGTATGGGAATGTCACTGTATGAAGTCAAGACCCAGGACTAACCCGCATAAAGCTACACCAGGAGACGCCTAAAGACAAATACGATGCAAAGATAAGGGAGGCATAAAATTTTGAACTGCATCTTATCAAGAGGGAAACAAGTCCTCTAAAGGAAAGGCAGGAGCCCCTCAACATATTGGTCTATGCAGGTGAAATGAAAAATGCAAGGGCACCATTTAGTGATGTCTTTATAAACAAACCAAATAAGCAGCTTTGCCTCAGAAGTCTCTGGAAGCAGGCAAGCTCCCTATGCCAGCATCTCATTCCTGTCCCTCAAGGTTTAAACTCGTGACAAGTCACATGCAAGCTTTCAGTGGTGACCTTGGGACAGAGCAAGAATAAATATAAGGGTTTCTGTTGATAAAAGAAAAAGCATCCTCAACACAAACGAGATTTAGGGTATCAAACAGTAGAGGCAAAAAAGGATTTGACAGCACAAAGTACACTGGAAACCAGCTCGAGATCCTGCTTCAGGCTGGGAGCTTAGACCAAATCCTCCTCTACTTCACTTGCCTTGCTGACCACAAGACAAATAAGCCACAAGTATGACAGTGCAGAATAAGCAGACACAAGTGAGATGACACCACAAGAAGCACTTATCAAAGACTGCAACTAACGTGCCACAGGAGTCACCTTTGGAAGGTTTCACAGCCACACCAGTCACAAGTACTCAGGACAAACTAAGAACCAAAGGCTGTGCAGACAATACCAACAGGAAACACAACACTTCTGTAGGACTTTGCAAGCAGCTGTAAAACTTCTCTGCTGGCACCCTGAACTAACAAACCCCACCTAGAGCAAGGCACAGGCTCCGTACTACACTCACACCTTCTCATGAGGGTACAGAAAAAGGAGGTTGCTATCTTCAAGTATCGAGTTTATACCTTCTATCACTACTGACTAAGTTAGAGAGTAGCATTAGTTCTGTAAGTATAAACCAGCCATAATTTCAGTTTGAATGGATAATAAAAAGTTCCTGAATTCTTCGGAAAAATCTGCTCTCAGGCAACCTCATCATCACAGCTGAAGAACAGCCTGCTGTTAAGAAGGAACATGAAATAGCTTAAGTAAGGTACTGCTTTCAGCAACAAAAACAAACCTTAACAGCCTAGAAAGTAATTTCTTGGTTTATATGCATATTTTAAAGTAGAACCAAGTAGACTGTTACAGTATTTAGCCGTTTACAAATTTCAGCTGAAAATGGAAAACTATTCATCCCTGATTCTGCCAGGATAGAAGAGGAACAGCTACTTGGTTCTACACATGAAGTGCATCAAAGGCAAAAGTCCTGCATTTCCCAGACTTGTTTATTCAGAGTAAACTCTTTTCCATATTTTAAGAAAAAAAAACCCCAGAGTCTTTCACTTCCACATGTGTGACCTCCTGCCTGTACACACCAAGGGGATTAGTTTAACTTCCAGAATGCACTCAGTTTCCTTTTTATAACAAACATTAAACATGCAGACGTTTGATGCTGTGATTTGCTTCAATAAACATAGATTTTAGAGTCTGACGTTTCTGCTCTCTGATTTTACATTGGTACTGAGATGTTGTGAATAAAGCCTACAGCTGGATACAAATCTGCACTCTGAGAAAGTCAAAAGTACTCCAAGGAATAGGATAGCTGCAGAAAACCAACTCAAGTATGTTTTCTTTCTTAGCTTAAATGAAGCAAAACGTTTGTTCTACCCAGCCACACACAAGCTTTTCTAAAAAAAAATCCACAGACTTCTCCTCAGATATAATCCTTTTCACTGTTTTCCTACACTGCAGTTAATGTTCTATTCAGATACAATTCTTCTGGTGTTTTATTAATTGCATTGCAAGTTCTGAACTGGCCCTGATCACTGACCCTGATCGCATTTGCAATATGCACATATAAAATCCACCATAAACTCAGTACAAGACATAAAGGTCTTCAAGAAGCCACAGTCAATATTAAAAAAAAGAAAAAAAAAGCCAAAAAACCCCCCAAAATCTGTTTCTCCAGAACAGCAGCCTTGCAGCTATGATTGCTGGAGCCAATGATTCTCAGAGAATCATGACCTTGAACACATTTAACTGTTAAATAATGGTAGCTCCCATTATATGCTACAGTCACTCCTTTAAATGAAACCTGAAGTGCATTTTCAAATAAGGCTTAAAAGCAGAACTTGAGTCACCTAAGCAGTTTCACCAATATACCTACACCAGATAGTGCAGAGAATCACCAAGTCATTAAACCAAGCCTCAGGCTGGTATCAGACAGCAAATCCATCTATGTGCAAACTAAGTCCCCAGTTTAATTCCACAGCCAGGATGACTCTCCCTCCTCCTTCAGTCCATGAACAGAAGTAAAGAGCACTCAAGGACAAGCAGAGATCCCACACTGCATCTGCATTTGTCAACACCACTGGAAAGCTGCATTGGCTTCTTCCTGAACTACACAGCAAGAGATGAAGAAGAGTTACGTGAAAAGCCAGACAGGTAAATTTAAAAAATGGAAACGTGTTTATAAGCAGAAGACACTTCAGAAACTTTATTCGCCCTGTAAGGAGGTAGTGGTAGTGGGAACTTTGATCAGTCAGAACAAGCCAGTCTGAAAAACAGGAATTTAAAAATGCATGTCCCTTCAGATTAACACAAAAATACTTCCAGATCTAAAGCTGCTTCAAGTATAAAGTGATCCATCAATGAGAAGAGATTCCCAAAAATCACCACAAAATGTATGACTGTAAACACAAGTGAGAATTTTTGTAGAATCTCAGGATGGTTTGGGTTGGAAGTGACCTTAAAGACCATTCAGTTCCAACCCCCTGCTACGGGAAGGGACATCTTCCACTAGACCACGTTGCTCCAAGACCTATCCTTTCATTCTACTTTCTCAAAAGGTTAAATTTAAGCAAAACTACAGCCTGTTTATGCAAGGACGTCCAACAGTCCACATTAAACAATGCTCACATAAATAATTCACAGTAGCTTCTTTCAGCACTGAAGCTTCCAAATTATCCAATTCGTTTCTTTTTATGGTAGGCAATGGAAAATTTACATGTAAAATATTGACAGCAATTTCAAAGTGACTACTGTAACAATACCAAGCCCTTAGAGTTTTGTCTGGTTAAATTAAATAAATGCATTAGATATTGCAAAATCCAGTAAGCCTGTACAACAAAGTCTTTCTCAGCTGAGGATGCACCAGGCTGCACCTCCTTGCTAAGGAGCAGCAAACACCCAGAAAGCCTGTGGTTAATAAGGAATATTCCATTTACATGCACACAACTACCAGAAACCCCATCCAAAACTGCCATACAACAAAGCATTCAATGTCAGGTACAAATCTTTCACTGCTCCAGAACTCAGCCACAGACTACAGCTCATGTCTCTTTGCTGTTCCTCCTTCAATTTACAACACTTTAATCAAGTGACTTTCCTGAGAGGTCACAGCTGCCCATCCCCATCGTGCAGCCCCAAAGGATTTGAGGGCACAAGGCCACTGACACCTGCCTCCAGTGACAGTCACCCCCTGCAGCCAGGGACCAGCTCCTTCACGCATTTAGCAGAGCCATGCTGGCCTTCACACTGCTGACACAAAGTCTTCAGGGTACAATTCAAAGTTACGGGACAAAGGGGCACCAAGAAGAAGGGGCCAGGACATGCACCTCAAAACATTAACCAGACACCAGACAAGTCAAACAAAAGCTACTGACAAAAGCAGTACCAAACACCCTGACACCATTCAGGTACTTGGTACTGCATTCAGCATCTCCTGAACTCCCTCCAGCCCCACGTTCCAAGAAACATATAATGAGCCATTACTTTGACAGAACTTCAAACAAAGCTGCTTTCTTTTTTTCTTCAAAAAGAATTAGAATATGAATGTTTCTGCTTCACCAAGAAATCCAGAGCCTTTTGTGAGCAGATGATGCTATGAGCAGATGTACACAAGCAGATTCACAATAAAGCAGATGATCTCTTCTTTACCAGCCATCTTGACCTGTCTGGCTCGATTTACATAAACTGTTTCTATTCACTACAACATTGATTATGTAAACCTCGGCAAAACCTTCACCAAACGCACGCTGCCACATCACTGCCAGCACAGACGCAGCACAGTGCTGGGAGAAGGTTATTAGAAATGTGTTTGCTGCACCGACCGACACGAAACGCCTCGGGATTTACTGGGGCTCACATTAAGGCGCAGACTGAGCAATCACAACTATTGCGAGACAATAAGGAACGTGCCCTGCTGGGAGAGCCACCTCCTGCCAAAAAAACCACCTTTCCCTCGATTTAAAGGTCAGGGTACAGCAACCCCACTTTAATACTGCTAAGGCAGAATGAGAGCAAAAGATAAAGGGAAAGTTTTGTCATCTTAAAAACAGGAGCTCAGCAGTTTGCCAGGTATGTCAATTCCTTTGTTCATCATCCTTTTCACCACCTAATTTAAAAGTCTCACAGTTCAAGACACAAGTTATTCATCAACATCACAATCAAGGGGTTTTTTAAAAAAAAAACAACAACCCACACAGTGTCTCAAAACAGCTTTTTCATTTTTTTTTTTTTAAATCTAGCTGCGAGGCTGCGCTATCAATTTTAATCAGGCAGTTGTAACAGGAGCTGCAACACTACGCTTCTGCTGCTCCCCAGGTCTCAGTTTCACTACAGGGAGGAGAGCAGATTTACATTGTCTTATTTAAATGAAACTCCAGATTACAAGATTTTAATACAAAACAGGTACTAAGAGGTTTTTTTAGCATACTGAACAGCTTAAGCTGTTCCAAGACTTCCTAGTCACAAATGTTGAGTCACCAAAGAAAAGAGAGGGACGTTTGCATTATCTGTGGCACTACGAACATTTAAGACACCTCTGATAGGACACGCACTAATGAACTCCTGAAGTGGCAAATGGATCTTGAAACAACAATCTTCCATCTAAAAATTAAAAATGCTGATACTGAAGTCGTGAGATTTCCTGGACTGCTTCTATCCTGTCTACCTACCCCTACACCACACTGCCAGGCACATTGTGTGAGCAGTGACAGCCAATGCCCCATTGTTTGAGCACAGCGACAGAGCCACGGTGACCAGAGAGACTCAGCTCCCCTGCACAGACTCCTTGTCCCTGGCTGCACTGCAAGGACAGGATCTGTTTGCATTTTCAGTACATCTTACACCTACGAGGTGCAACCTCAGTAGTTTTAGAGAACGGCTGAAACTCAAACAGGACCTAAACTCAGCCATATACATTTTATTTAGACTTTACTGACGTGTTTCAGCACACAGAGTGAAGATCAAGAGCCCAGCAGAACGGATAAGCTGAGATCAATGCGTCCCCATATTAAAGGCAAAGCGCACCAGACTTTGCCAGGTTAAGATCAGAGCCAAAACATTTCATACTTCTGTACTTTCAACTGCTGCTAAAAATAGTAAAGCAACAGAAAGGAAAATGCTTCCAGCTGTGCACAAAGAGCCTCTGCAGCACAACATCAATTTATGCACTCTAATTTAATTAAAGATTCTGCATTATACTATGACTTTATTGTCAGACACAGTTGCACAGCTGAGCTCACCCTCCATTTCCACAACTGAAAGACTAAGAATGTTTCTTTATTAAATTTAGTGTGGTACGGATATTTCTCACGAACCAAGGGACTTAAATTCAAGGATTTTGAGTACCAGCTACGCCACGTTCATGCTAGCAGCTGTGTTTTATTCCACGGTAACTGCATCTTGACCCAGTCTCGTGACAGGAAACATTTAGCATCCCTCCAAAAAAAAAAGGTGCACTACTGGATATGAGTACCCAGCCTGGACTGCTCTTTTTCAAACAGTTATTCTGTAAAGGTGAACACGACTCTTTAGGAAAGGACCGAGACAAAACCCCCTAAGAAACCAGAATCGGGTTTTCTACGACCTTGCAGCAAACATGTACCAGATTCTGGGGGAGGCTGAGTAACGCAGCGAGGCTGTGACTGCGCTGCTTCGCGGCTGGCTCCAAACCTTTCCGTTGTGTTCAGCGCTGAAAAATTACTCCATTAACCACACGTTTACCACGTATTAAACTACCAAAATTAAGCATCTCCTCTGAGGTCCGCGAGGGCTCTCAGCAAGCACGGCTTAGACGCTTCTCCCTCATCTGCCTCCGCGGCGCTCAGCAGAGCGGCTGCGAGCTTTAACAGCAGGGCAACAGCGTAATGCCAAGCGGATTACTTTAAGATCCATATCAAGCCGAGAAAATAAACATTTCCACGACGAATCTGAATATAAGTGCTTCACCACCCCACCCCCCGCCCCCCCCCGCTCCTCATTCCAAAGTCATCTCCCTGCCATCTGCAAGGAGGACGCCGTCTCCCGGAGCCAGCGGCCGAAGGACGGCGACACCGGCAGAGGGACGGGGCCCGCAGCGGGGCGCAGGGGGGTTTGTGTGCCATAACCCCGCACTCCCCAAGAAGTTTCTTCCCCAGTCCCGCCGCGACCTCGATGCCCGAGAGCGGCCGGACCCCGCTCCGTCCTCGGGTCCGTCCCTCCGGCACCGAGACTCCGCAAGGGCCGCGCCGCGCGGGCCCCTCCGGCACCGGGACTCCCCCCCATCCAGCCATCCATCCATCCATCCCTGCTTCTCTCAGGCACCGGGTCCCCCCTCCATCCCTCCCCGCTCCATCCGTCCCCGCTGCCCTCCGGCACCGAGACCCCGCAACGGCCGCAACCGCGCGCCCCGTCACGCACCGGGACCTTCCCCCCCTTCACTCCTCCATCCCTCTCCGCTCCTCTCAAGCACCGGGACCCCCCCCATCCATCCCTCCCTACTGCCCTCAGGCAACGGGACCCGCCCCCATCCATCTTTCCCTGCTCCCCTCGGGCACCGGGAGCCCCCATGGATCCCTGGGGCACCGGGATCACCCCCCACTTCCAACGGCCGCGCCGCGCACTCGGCCGGCGGGAAGGCGGGAAGCGCCACGCGCCCCCTCGCGCCCCCCTCCACCTCCGAGCGCTGCCTCGCAGCGCGGAGAGGCGGCCGGCGCTGAGCCGGAGGCTGGGAGGGGAGCAGCCCCCGCCGGCCCGGGACCGCCGCGCTTCTCCCCCCTCCCCGGAGCCCCTGGCCAGCGCTCACCCCAGCACCACCAGCTCCCCGTACTTGACGAGGTCCTTGTTCAGCCCGCACAGCTCCTCCTGGCTAGGGGAAAACATGAGGCCGCCGCTGTGGTAGCACCGGCCGCCCCCGTCCGAGCCGCCGCCGCGGGGGCGCGTCCCGAGCGGGCTCCGCTCCGCTCTGCGCCGCCGGCCACCGGCAACGGCCACTACACCGCGGGGGGGCGGGGGGCGGAGCCACCGGGGAACGGACCAACCCGCCGCGGCGGGGGGCGGGAGAGAGCGAACCGGCGCCGTCCCCCCCCGCGAGGCTGCGGGTGGCCCCGCCCTCCCCGCGCCCATTAACTGCCGGCGGACGGGGCGGGGCTGGGCGCGTGAGCGCTCCGCCCCCTTCCTCGCTCCGCGTCCCCCCCCCGGCACAGGCAACAGTGGTACGGCCCGGCCGTGTTATGTAAACATAGAGTAAAGGGGACCCGGCCGCTCTTAAAGGGGCCGCGCACCGGCAGCCGCGGCTCGAGGGCAGCGAGGGGTCCCGAGCGGGGGCTCTGGGTCACCTCACCCTGGGTTCCGCGTCACCTGTGCGGCCGTAGATCCCCTCCTGCCCCCGGGGCGTGTCCAGATCCACGGGGTGTCTCTAGACCCGGCGGAGCCACCGTTTGGGTCACTGCGGGGCCGCCTCGCCTCCTGTCTGGGATGCGGGATCTGAATGCGCTCCCCGCGGCTTTGGAGATCTGTGGAGAGCTCCCGGCTCACCTCCTGCCCCAGAGGGAGCGGCTCAGCCACCACCCACCCCTAGGCCTTCTATGGGGTCTCAGCAGTGGGGCCACCATCGGACTCGGCGGTGCTCTCCTGTCCTATCCCGTCTCCCATCCCTGGAGGCGGCCGAAGCCATGGAGCCCACATTGCAGCCTCTTCTGTCCACTGTCTTCTTCTGAGGGGACAGAAACGCCCTCATCCTCTTTGTCCTTTAGTGGCCTTTCAGGTCCTTCCCAACCCATTCTGTGATTTCGAAGGATTTGGTTTTCTGCCTCAGTGTCTCCCCCACCACCATCACCCTTCTCTCCTGCTTTGTCCTCTGCACCTGATTAAAGCCCAAAACAAACAAAGATTGGCTTGATGTTAATCCGCGTTGAGGACAGAAATTCTCATTAGCTGATACTTGAGGTTTCTAGCCCATTATCAAAGACAAAATGGGAGCATCCACCTTTGCTGAAGAGCATCCTTGGGGCTGGCACAGTCACACTCAGGATCCAGCTCCTCCTGCTGAAAGCTTTCCCTCTGCCAGAAATTGTATTTAGCTATTAATTTTACCGGTAATATTATTTTTCTGTCGTTCTGGTGAAGAGGTGAAAAGGAAAAACACAACCAATCTCGAAGGGCTGCAAAATGGAGATCTTCCCAGGGGCTGTGTGAAGAAGACAAGATTTTATTGAAGACAGGGAGCTGAATTATTACAGATTTATCTTCTTTATTGCTCTAACAAAATAGAAAAGAAAGCCAGGCCGTATGTCACTGTCAAAGGAAACAAATACATTCCCAAAAACAGTGTGGAAAACAAAGCTGCCGGCTGCATCCTCTTCAACTTCTGCATTTCTCCCCTGAAAGCAGCAGCCTGGCTTTCACATGACATTAACAAACTCCAATACTCTTCCAAAAAATGCTCCCGAGCAGCTCAGCTGAGATGGGCTCCCACAGGTCAGTGATGTGTCTGGACTGGGAGCATCTTTTACTGCTCCCACTGGGGATGGAGGGATGAGGAAGGGCCTTGGAGGTCTGATTTTTCCCCTCTTTTCCACTTCCTCATTTTCTAACACTGCTCTTTTTTCGGAAAGCAGGGGGAAGTTGGGCAGCTCCGCACCCTTTTCCCAAACCTGCACATTTTCTTCCTAGCACGCAAACCAGTGCATTTGCTGTCATTAAACACAGAAGTGACTCCCACTCCATGACTACAGAAAATGCACTGGTTTGCACTGCTGAAAAAAATCATTAAATACAAAAAAAAAAAAAAAAAAAGAAAGAAAAAAAAAAAAGGCTCTTCTTGGCATTGCTGAGAAATGAATGTGCAGGAAAAAGGATCCCAGTGGGATTCACAGGGGAATGTTTACAACTGGGGTGTTTGTAGGAGGTGGATGAGCTGTGCTGGGGTGAGGGGCACTCACCTGCCATGTACCTGTGGTGGGAGACGGTGACATAAACCCTGAGCTTGGGCTGATCCATTGTTTTTTATTTCCCCTGGAAATGTGCCTCATTTGTCCGTGTCCAATCTCTTCATTCTGCCCACAGGGTGTTTTAGGCTGAGGGAAGATCAGCCCCAACCCCACAAGGTGTTCTGAGGGCCGCTGAGTCTTTTCTTGCCAAATTTTAGGTTTTCTCATTTCAATTCCCAAGGACTAATAGCTGCCGGCACTGGAAACCTGCTTAGAATTGTTTAAAATTTCTACTTTTTGGCTGATGAAGCAGAGCCAGGAGGAGGCAGCAGCTCTGCCACACTTTACACAGCTCCCTGTCCCACACAGTTCCCAACCCTAAATCCCAGCCCCTCTATTTCCCCCAGCTCCAAAAAATTCCTTTTGCAACTGGTACGAGCAACACTTGGCTGGCATTTTTCATCAAACCCATTGAAATAATTGAGAAATATACCCACAGCTGCACTCTGCTACTTTTCAGCTCAAAACATCCTTCCTTTTTGGATTTGGGATGTCTCAGGGTGGCTTTTCAGGGCGGTGAAGGGAGGTTTGGTTATTTTCCACTAAAAGTGGGAGTCACAGATAACTTGGAGCTCCTTCCAGGCTGCATCAACACTGAAAGAGGGATTTTGCTCCCAGGTTTAGCACGAGCAGCTGCTTGGCTGGATGGAGGAATATCCAGCCAAGCCAGGCAAGCATTAAAAAAAAATCAATGTTTGAGAAAAAAAAAATCCCAAACATGAAGAAATAGTACATGCCCATTTATTTTTAAAATGTAATAAAAAGTTATTTTAAATGCAGGAAGATTAATAATGCTCTAATTCAGCAAAGTACTTCCAGATGTGCTGGACTCTGAGTGTACTTTAGTGCTTTTATGAGTCTGGGCTTAGGGAATGGGCTTCAAAAGTACTCAAAGAGGTTTTTAAAGTAAAAGAGCGGAGATTTAGATGGGATATTGGGAAGAAATTCTTCCCTGTGAGGGTGGTGAGGCCCTGGCACAGGGTGCCCAGAGAAGCTGTGGCTGTCCCTGGATCCCTGGAAGTGGCCAAGGCCAGGTTGGAGCAGCCTGGGATAGTGGAAGGCGTCCCTGCCCAGGGCAGGGGATTGGGATGGGATGAGCCTTAAGGTCCCTTCCAACCCAACCCATCCTGGGATCCTCTGAGTCTAAGCAGCCCCTGAATCACACCTGCAGCTCCCACTGCACATGGAACTCCTGGCACATGTGACTGGAGCATAAAGAGGGATAAAAGTTTCCATTCCCAGCCCTGTATTGTCGCTGTTCATGGAGAGGTTTCCAGGACTGGGATCAGGTTTATGTACAGCCATCAGTGGGGATGGCTTGAGCTGGGCAAATTAAACTCTGGAGTTGCAACAGCCTGGATTTGATGCTCCAGGGTGGGGAATAAACCCCAGGAAAGGAGGAAAACTCTCTCTAAGGTTAGGATCAAGCAGGTATCACCTGAGGGGGTGATAACTTTCAGGCTGGAAAGTCTCCAGCTGGCAAGTGAGTGAGGCTCTCAAGCAGCCACCAAGTAGAAATAGCAGAAGAAAGAGCAGCAGGTGTTTTAAAAGTAGATTTGATAAATAAATTACAGGAAAAATAAGATGTGATTGCTCATAATGGTGCAATAGCAAGATTAGCTTATTTGGAGGAGCCTCTCACTCCATGTTTCAGGGGTTCAGTGCCTAACTTAGGCTAAAACAGATTTTCTTTTCCTTACTCCATATGAGAATCTCTCCTATTGTCTTAATTTTCCACCATGGCATGTAATGGTCTTGATTCACAGTATCACCTAAAATTTAGAGAGCAGAATTGCATTTAAAAGGATAAAATACTTTCAAATACCCTGGCAGCAGCTTAAAGATATGGTACAGGCTCCAGCTTAATATGTAACACTCCCTAATAAAGACCCTAAAGGAATTTTTAAAAGCAGAGAGGTTAAGTAGCAGAATGGGGAAGGCTATTAGGAACAAAAAAAGATGGCTGTCAAAAATGAGAGAAATGGAATATAGCACAAACACTGGCAAATACAAAAGCACAGCAAGGCAAGTGGAGAAGGTATTTCAAAGCAGTTTACCAGAGGCATAAAAATGCTTATAAAAACATAACAGAGGCAGAAAGTCAACCAGGGACTCACTGGGACCAGCAAGCAGTGAAAGTGAGAAGTTTGGGGTGAAATAAAACACTGGTGGGTCGAGTAAATGAGCTCCTCATGTGTCTGGGCTTGAGACTCCCACAGAGAAACCCTCCTTTCCTGCAGTAGCTCTGAGGAGCTTCTTAAATACAAGGATCACCAAGAAAATTTTGGAATAAAAAGCTAAATTGACTGAGGAGGGAATTTCCAGAATGAGACGTCCCTGGCCCAGGACTTGGATTCAAATACAATGATATGAATAACTGTATTTGTATAATTATATTCTATAAAACATTGTATAAATGTATTATTATATATTTGCATTTGTACAATTCTGTGAGGGGTTGCACTTGTCTGCAGCATGAGAAATAACAACCTTGCCAAGTTTGTTAAGTTTAAGAACTTAAACTTTAAGAGCCAAAGTCTGACCTGCACTACACAGGTCAGTATGTTTTCATTTCGTATTTCATTTTTCAAATGAAAATACAATGAAGTTCTGGTAAATATGGATACCTGGGATGCACTTGGAAGATCTGATACACCAGGGAAAGGGCAATAGAAAGTTTTTGCAGAAAGAAGTCAAAGTTTATAACGCATTCACACCCCTTAAAGCAGTCAATGAATATCTTGGAGGAGGTGATTGCATGTGTATCACATACCTGGGGTTCAGCAAAGCTTTGGCACCACAAGAGCTGTCAACGAGATAAAAGTTGCATGAGATAAAGAAAGGGCTGCATGGATTAGCAGCTGAGACAAGAGAAACCAAAGGCTGGAAATCAGTTTTCATTTTCACAGTGGGCAGAGGTTATTGCTGGGATTTTGTGGTATCATGGGGCCCTGGCCAGGCTGCTGACTTCTAATGGGAAAGTTTGCTGACAAGCCAAAAAATTTTAAGCTGACTGCAAGGAGTTCTAGAAGGACCCAGCAAGAAAATGTCCAAGTCAAGTAGATACAAGATGACCTTAGCCATGTCTGTCTAATGGCTGGCTGTAATTGAGCTATTGTCATTCCAGAAAGGCATCCCCAGGTGTTACAGGCACTACAGGTCCTTCTCTTGGAAGAGAATGATGTAAATCTAAAACACAAAATGTGTTTTAGACATTCTGTACATCTTTTACAGCAATGTGGGTTATTCCAGAGGGATGTTCTGAGTCCCTTTTCCTGTGCCCCACAGCCCACCCCCGTTCCTGGAACACCAGCTCTGTGCACTCACTTTGCAGCTCGATTGCTGGAGGACTTATGTTAGCTAAGGGGGAATAAAAATAAACACCTTTGGAGTGTGTCTGCCAAAATCAGAACACTGGCATCCCAAATCTCGGTGTTGCCTTTATTGCACTTTTCCCAGGAGGATTCAGGTCCTGCCACAGCTCCAGCTCCTGCTGAGGACCTTGCAGCCCAGAGCCAAGTCCCCTCTCAAATCACCACATCCCTCTATCCTATCCCTCTTGCTGTTTTGGGAATGGACTTTTGCTCTTCAAGATGTTACCCCTTTTTCTTTTTAAATTTTGGCTCCACTGCAAAGTTAACATGAACACAGTGGTGGGATGGCAAAAGCTGGGCACAGATTCTCTATAATGTACTTGTACCTAATTTAGGGGAAATTCTGCTGCTCTGACCTTTATCCCAGCAGACAAAGCTGGTGAATATGGATCCCTGGGCCTGGACCACATCATCCTCCTGCAGGAGCCATCCCTGGCAATGATGGCCCCCATCCCCCAGGGGAGCAGCTTCCAGAGCAGATGGCTGGGTCCCCATCCACAAAGAGAAATTCAGCCATCCCATAAATCAACCAGGCTTCCCCCAGTCAGACATAATGAGAACACCCAAATCATTGCAGGATATGAGGCAGGAGAGGAGCTCTGCTTTCCGGGCACTGGAGCTCTGGCAAAGCACAGGTCTGTGGTCTCAGCCTGTCTCTGTGTGAAAGGCTGCCTTGGTCAGGGTTTGTCATCCAATTGTACTGATCCCTGAAAACCTCCTCTAGCTGCTGGTATCACACAACCAATTTTTATCAGCCAAGAAATCCACTTTTCAGGGGATTCTTGAGGATGATGGGAGCCATCACTACCAGCATGGTGAACCTCAGACCCAAAACTTCCCCAGTCTGCAAGTGCCAAAATACCTCACCCACCAGCAACGTGTGAACACCCACAAAGACACTTTAAAATCAAACATCGCTTTCACACGTTTCTGCTACAAAGAATGAAATGCATTTTAGAAATTATTGCATATTAGAAATGAGAGACATTCCCCCGGCTCCCATTCAGCCAGCAGATAATCAGCAGGTTACAGAAACCTCCTCCACATCTCCAGTGTGATCCAGCCCGGGCTGTTCCCCAGCAGGATTCAGCTCCACAGCCAAAAGCACGAAGCCCATGGGAGCCCATCCCCTTGTCTCCCCAAATTCCTCATCTCTGCCTTTGGCAATCTTTGCAGCGCTGATTTTGGAGGAGAAGGAAAACATTCTGGGGCTTGGTGGGACGGGAAGGGCTCTGGGATCTTGGTGGGACCTCGTGTTCTTTGAGGAAGGTTTTATGATGGGGGTGGTGGAGCACTGAACAGGTTGACCAAGGAGGTGTTGGGCAACCATCACTGAAAACATTCAAGGCAGAGGTTGGACAGGGCTCTCAGCAACCTGCTCTAGTTGAAGATTATCACAGGTTAGACAAGATGACCTTTAAGGGTCCCTGCCAGCCCAAACTACTCTGTGAGTGCATTCTGTGGTTAACGACAACTTGGGAGTTCTGTCTTCGTGGGCACAAGACCCGGCAATTCATCATTTCCTCCTCCTCATCTTGTTTGGGTAAAGAGATGCCAGGTCATACCTGAATATGTAATAAAAGCAGCATTTGGCCTCCAAAGTGTATACACCAGCAAAGCCTTATAACTCCCTCCCAGCATCCGACATTCTTTTCACTGCTGTAATTTACTGAGTGCATTGCCAGGTGCCCCTGGCAGGCTTCCAGGCTGCCTTCAGCCAGCCACTGCATAAACTCAGGGAGGGGGGAAAAAAAAGCTGCTGCAGCCCCCAAATCCTTGAAATCTGAGCAAGGGGGGAGGGGAGGGGGGGGAAGGAAGAAAAAAACCCCACAACAAACGCACCACCAAAAAGCAGCGACCACCATCCACGCGCAGATGTCAGGAGGATGTGGCAGGAGGAGCGACATCCTGCAGCATCCTCTGAAATCAACGCGCAGCGGCAGCTCCCAAAATCCGGAGCGCTGCCTTCCTGCCGGCTGTGGGGGCTTGCGCTGCAAGATTATAGATGGTCACTTCTCCTCCGTCTGGGTAATTAGTAAGGCATTATCTTTACGAGCTGAAAGGCTCGCTGTTGTCGGGAGCGGCCGCGATTCCGGTCGACTTGTCTTTGTTATGGGCTCTTTAGGAGATGGAAGGCTGGAACGGGGCTTCACAGCCATCGGGTAATGGCTGAGAAACACAATCCTGGTGCGCCCCTGATTGCTCCTGGGATCGTTCGGAGATGGAGATGCCTTGTACCTCATCAGATAATGCCTCTCCTTAACAGAGGAGCCGAGTTATCATGGCAGAGGCTGAGAGCTCCTCGCCTTTTGGGCAGGGAAAAGGCGCTCACGTGGCTGAGGTTTACCAGCTCTGTTAAAGAGGGGAAGATTTTGTATGGAAAGCCCAGAGGAATCTGTGAAAAGCGTGTGGTACGTTTTTTGGTCCAAAAAGAGTGCACACATACCTGCTGTTGCCATTAAGAGACAGAAGATGAATGAGGAAAGCCTTTGAGCTGAAAGAAAATCAACATGAATTCATTGCTAAGGGTTAGCAATCATATACAGAGAGTACATCCAACCCCAGCAACAGAAAATACATCATTGAAGGAATCAAAAGAACAGGAAACCACTCGCTAATAAAAATCACCATCTGCCTTCTGGAGTGAAGGGGTCCTCGGGTCAGATGTTTCAGTGAAATCCAAGCATCCAGGAAAGCAATAGCAACCTTATAAATCCAAATCTGGTGGTGGCAAAATCACAGGGTTGTGGAATGGCTTGAGTTGGAAGGGCCCTAAAGCCCATCTTGTTCCAGCCCCCTGCCATGAGCAGAGACACCTTCCACTTGCCCAGGTTGCTCCAAGCCCCGTCCAACCCGGCCTTATCCCAAAAGTTTTCATTTCACAAGATTCATTTTATGTACTCTTTTATTTATTTTGTGTTCTGTTCGCCTGATTTTGGGGAAGAGATGGGAACAGAGCCATAGGAAGCCTCCTCATCCACGAACTGACCCAACCTGCAACTCATTAGAGAGGCCCTCCACAGCCAAACCCTCTGCTCATCCCATCTGCAGCAGCCACAGCCTCGGTGACCTCAACCTCCCCACCTGGGATCCCCAACCCTGCCACGGCTGCTTATAAATCTTTACATTTGAGACCAAGGGCAATCGATAATTCCAGGATGCAAATGGAGCATATGGAGACGATAGCAGGCAACACAAAGGCAGAAGCCACAGGCCATTTCCATGACCAGAAAGAGAAAGAGCTGCTAATTATGCAAAGGTCATTGGCTGAGCATGGTGCTACATTTAAATATTTCAGCGTGTCTGCACCCGGATCCTCTCACAAATGCTGTGTGCATGTGGGTAAATGCTCCTCTGTTTTGGGGGAAGATAA
The DNA here is from genome assembly GCA_013400495.1 of Nicator chloris. Classification (NCBI taxonomy): domain Eukaryota; kingdom Metazoa; phylum Chordata; class Aves; order Passeriformes; family Pycnonotidae; genus Nicator; species Nicator chloris. The sequence goes on along the minus strand of WAAE01006235.1, from coordinate 492,545 downwards.
GGAAACAGAAAAAGTGCAGATCTCTCTGTTTTGTGCCACATGAGAACTTTGAAGCAGACTGAGGGCTTTGGGCTCCTTTTTCTGGTTTGGTTTTTTGTTTGTTTATTTACTTTGTTTGTTTGTTTGGGGGTTTTGTTGTTTTGGGAGAGTTGGGGGGGTTTTGTTTGATTTTTGTTTTGTTGATGTTTGTTGTTTGTTTAGGTTTGGTTGTTTTGTTGGTTTTTCGTTTAGGTTTGGGTTGGGTTTTTGTTTGTTTGTTTGTTTTATTTTGGTGGGGTTTTTTTCCTCTCCCTGTATTTAGCTATTCATGCTGACTTCTGGTTACTCTGCACAGTTTCCAGAGTGAAGTCAAGACAAACATTTCCACCTCCCAAAATTCGCATCGTCTCTGTGCCTTGCTGACGGATGCAGTGATGGCAGCTTGGTGCTGCAGGGTGTCACCTCCACCCCAGCCACCCTGTCACCTCCTCTGTGCCCACAGGGCATGGCTGGCACGGGCAAGGCGAAGGAGACAAAGTTTGACTTTTATTCTTTCCCCTCCTCCTCTCTGCCAATGTGTAACAGAGAGAAGGGACATTGTCCGCAGGTCCGTGGGAAGCACAAAGCCATGGCTGTGCTGACCTCCTGATAAAAATTCAAGCCTGTCCTCATTTTTCCTGGAGGTTTTGGTGGTTTGCACACACGTATCTTTGTCCTCCCCACACCCCCAGCCCCAGTACTGACCACTCCAGCAGCCTCCAGTGCAGCCCAGCCCTGCTGCCCACACCAGCAAATCCTCACAGACCCAGCCGAAACTTCAACAATCAGGGAGAAATTTTGAAAATTCTCTTTGTTTGGAAAAACAAAAACAAAAACAAAAAAACCCTGCTTTTATTTCCAGTGATGCTGCCAGTTCAGTTCAGTGAAGCTCAGCTGCCTGTGCTGACAACTCAGCTTTTCCCAAAATCAAGCCCTTGAAGCCACTCTGGCCAGTCTCTCATCACTGCGAGCACAGGGAAGGGTGGGATGCTGGGTGTGTAATTTGGAGATTTTCACTTAAATAGATTCTCTACGACCACTGAGGTCCCTGGCTGGAGTCTGTGAATTTTAAAAAGGATTAATGCTGTGGCAGCCTTCATCCAGATGCCCTCCAAAGAGGTTTTGACCTGGCTGTGTGCTGAGTACTTTGCCCTCCTAAACCTAGTGCTTCAAATCCGTTTTGCTTTCCCATTTCTATCCCTATTGTTTGGGGGTTTTACCCTATTTCAGGCATTTAAATATTGAGCTCACTACTGGTATTAAAACTTTTTTAGAAGTTGTTGATTTAACAACCTCACACATATATTCTTACATATCATATTTTTATGTCTCTATAAAAAATTGTATCTTTTTATATTGACTGTGATGTTTATACATTATATTTATACTGAGAGAATGGAAGCCCACAGTTACACAAGGGAGTTCCTGTTCATGGGGTAGACTGAGCTTCACCCTGGGATTTCCATGAAGGGTTCTCACCTCTCCCTGCCTCCTGGCAGCATTTTTGGATTGATGCAGGGTTGTTCTGCTCTGCTCCTCTCTGAAAATTTGGGATTTAAGCAGTATTTGGGGGTTACACCATTGGTAAATACGTGGGACACGCTGGGTTTCTTCCCCCAGCCACAAGCAGGATTAAGGCCAAAGAGCTGCTTCCTGCCAAACACAGGGAGAATAATCCTGTCAAGAGCCATTACTATGGAGCTGTATTGGCACTTGGCAGCAAACCACCAAACCCACAAAGTTGTGTTTAATTTGCTGTTAGAGGACAGGCTGAGTCTTCTTCACTCAATTATACCAAGACGACGTTTCAGCACCAAGCCCTGGAAAGAGGCCACCCCTCAGCTCCCCATGACTCCACATCTCCATCCCAGCATCACTGGCATTGCCTGTCCATTGCTGCTCTAATGGAAATTCCAGGAGCTCCTGTTTGCTGGGATGGCCTTTGAGCAATAAATCCCAGGGTTTTCTGTTCTTGCCGATGCTGCCGTGGGAAGCAGAAGGGGTTTTGTCCCCCAAAGAGCCAACCCAGCCCTGGCACCCATCTCATTTTGGCCCCATGCACATGGCAGAGCAGCAAGAACAAGCAGAAACCACAACATTTCCCCCCAGAATAACGGGCAGGTTGGATTTTTAACTTCCCACGAGGTTTGTTTTCCCTCCTCCCATCCCAGCCCGCGGGTCCCCGTGCGAGCTGAGCTCCCGGATAGTGCTGGGCTTTGCCTGGTCACTTCCTGCCTTCCCTGGCTTCCCATCGGACACAAAGCCTTCCCCCATCATCCAGGATGTCGTTTTCTATTTTTACTCAAATCCCTTTAACTTTTTGATATTTTTAAGGCAGCAGCCTGGAGGAAATAGATTATCCCGTCAGTGGTACTGCACAGCTCCAGCCCTTGGTTAAGAAGATAAAACTTCTTCTCAGGGTTCATCACATTCCTGAACTGTCCGTGACTCCTAAATCACAAAAAAGTGAATAAAATGCCCGTGAGCTTTTGTTCCATAAAATTTTATGATTAGTCATCATATCCTTCATGTGCATGGGGAACAACAAGCAAGGAACGTCTCGTTTTAATACAGACAGCCTGGGAGACAACTGCAGCCTTTTATCTCAGCTCCTTGGATGTCTCTTGGCTTCCTCAAGTCCCATCCGAGTGTGGAAGCTCTTTAGCTGTCCTCACATTGTGTGGGGACACGAAAAGTGTGGCAAAATGATGTGCTGAGGGTCTTTCACAAACTGCAGTCACCGACGAAGGGACCACGGCTGATATTTTGTCAAAGAATGGTTTGGGCCGGAAAGGACATTAAAGATCAACTCATTCCACCCCCTGCCATAGGCAGGGACACCTTCCGCTATCCCAAGTCACTCCAAGGCCATCCAACCTGGCCTGGAACACTGCCAGAGTTGAAGCATTCACAGTTTCTCCAGGGAACTTGTTCCATCATCGTCCTCACTTGTGCAGAACCAGAGTTTGATATTTCCTTCTTTTGGTTCTCTAACTGCAGGGGCCAACCCAGCTTTTAATTTTAGCCTGTGTTTTTTGCCAAACAAACTTGCTGTAGGTCTCACTATTCCTTTGTTTCCAGCACCTGGAGATGTGCAGAGCAACCACCACCTTAGGAATATTTTGAAGCAACAAGAGGAGAAACTCCAGAGCGGCTCCAGGGAGAACGCTCCCACGTTCCTGAGATTCCTCTTCCAACGCTCTCAGACAGACTCACAGTTTTATTTGCAAAAACTGGGAATGCTTCCAAATCCCAGCCTGTAAAGCCTTTCACCAAAAAAAAATAAATAAATAACAAACCAACAGAAGAAAACCACTTTCCCCCAGTGTGGAGCAGGAGACCCTTGCAAGCAGCAAAGCCCCTGCAGACGTGTCCCTGTGGAGGGAAGTGTGCTGTGAGTGTTCACCACTGATCTGATGCTTTCCAGGAAGCATGCAGGGCCCAGGATTTCAATTTGCAAGCACAGCTCTGGGTTGTGTCTCCAAGGATAACGTGCTCTTCATCCGCAGGAAAAATTCAAGGTGGGAATAAACAAGGTTTTCTGGGAGCCCTGACAGGGCAGGGTCCCTTGGCAGAGCTCTTGAACACTTTCTTCTTGTGTTGGTGCCCCCTGCTGAATCCCATGCACCTGGATGACAGACTCCTGGATTTGCCCCCATTTTCCCAGCAAGTGGAGAAAATAAGATAGAAAAAGAGGGTGTTTCTGCTTGTCAAGGGTAGGACACAGGTAACTCCTCACACCTGCAGCCAAGCCAGCTGGGCAAGCACAGGTGTGATGCCAACACTTGGACTGATGCGAGCAGCAGTGGAGAAACCTCTTTTAGAGGTGTAAATTTGGTGGGCTCAGGGTTTTGTGGCAGAGGTTTGACTTTTTGGTCTTTATTTTCCCGTCGGAGCTCAGAAAAAACATTGACCTTGAGCACGCAGTTTCCCTTCTCTCCCAGATCTCCTCTCTGTCTTGGTCAGTTACTGCCAGTGACACCAACAGAAGAGGGGGAAAAAAAAGCTGGAACAATATATATTACATTGTTTTAACCTCATTTTGCACATCCTGAGCACTCATTCTACTGGTCAGGGAGACAAATGAGCGCTGCCTTTTCAGATCTGATCTCCAGCTTGCTGCAGCCTTTCCTGGAGCTGCGAACTCTCAGAGACCCAGGGGTGGCAGCTCCCCACCCAAAGGACGGCAGATGGGTGGCACCGATGGACAACCTGCTTTTCAAGGACAGGCTGATCACAGAGGAGCTGAGACAGGGCCAGAGGCACCTGGGTCTGTCTGCTGAGCTGAGCAGCATCACCACCAAAAGCAATTAGCGTTCGTGCAGAGAGGCCTGACAGAGCCTGTTCTGGAAATGCTGAAGTGTTGACACTTCCCAGCAAGGTGCACCTTGTGTTACTGGCAAAGAGGAAACTACTCTGTTAGATTTGCAGGTTTTTCCTGCTACATCTTCCTTCTCTAACTCAGGAGCAGCCCGGTGCTGATGTCCATGCTCAGATCTGCTATCAGAGAATTGTGGAATGGTTTGGGTTGGAAGAGACCTTAAAGATCACCCAGTTCCACGCCCCACTCCTGGATAATGTAGTTGTGCCTCGCAGCTATCGGGCTGCACAAATATGCAGAGTGTTGCTGACAACTCGCCGAGGGAAATCTGGAAAACGGAATCTGCAAAGAAATAATTCTGCTTGTAGCTCCTATTTTATGTATTTCTGTTTCCTTCCTTCTTCACCCCCAGCTTCCCCCTCTCCCCCTCCCAGTCCCATTTACATCTAAATGGGGTCTTTGTTTCTTCTGAGTTAATGTTTGGTCACTGGTTCCCGCTCAAGGCTCCGAGCTCAGTTTCTCAGAGCAGAGGCATTCCCGGGGGGAGCAGGCTCTGAGCAGGACGTGGATCCGGTGCCACGCAGCCCCTCCAGGTATTCAAGGACCACACTGGAAATGCCTTTTACATATGGGCTTGTAACTGAGTGATGCAAACTTGTTTATTACCAGCACACAGACATAAATAGCACATCCTACATCACAGAATCGCAGAATCATTTAGGTTGGAAAAGACCTCTGAAGTCATCGAGTCCAACCTGTGACTGTCACCACCTTGTCACCCAGACCAGAGCACTGAATGCCATCTCCAGGGATGGGGACTCCACTACCTCCCCAGGCACTCCATTCCAATGCTTAACAACCCTTTCCATGAGGAAATTCCTCCAGATTTGGTATAACAGAAATCCAGGACTGAGCCCACTTTAGAGGTGATTTATCTGATGTCACCATCAGGCTGAAAGTTCGCACAACTTGAGTTAAAGAGACACTTCCCAAAGACCCTGCTCAAACAAGGATGTATTTCCAGCTAATCATTTTAGATCCTCCCAGAGAGTTGCATCGACTCCAGGAACAGTCAAGGGAAACTGTCCAAGAAGGGATTGATTTCCACTGAGGTATCAGCTCCTCTTTGTTCAGCTCCTGTCAGATCAGCCGATGGTGCTTCTCTGATTTACAGGACTCCAGCTCTCCTCATCATGACTTTTTCTTGCCTTTTGCACTGAAGCTACAAGAAGATATAGTTTACTTCTAGGCTTGTCTACATGCAGTAGTATTGTGGTCTTATCTGCCAGCTGAGCTACACCAGCTGGAACCCAAAGCTTGTCGTTATTTCAGTGTAAGACCCTGTTACATCATATCCCCTAAACTGGATTTAATTTCTGTTTGTAAATAAGCAGATACTTTAAGCAGGCAAAAAAAAAAAAAAAAAGATATTTATAGGCTTAAGTGAAGCATCTGCTTAGACTGACACAGAAATAAATACAGGTGGGTTACAACCTATAAACACAGCAGTTTTTCTAACCAGGGACTGTAAGGTGACACCTCAGACTGATCCCATCCAACCTAATTCACACAACTGCACAGACTTTTGGGGTTTGTTTTGCTTGCTCCAAGCATTTCTTGCTTTTGGTCAAGTCAGCACGGAATGGGATTTGGCTGTGCAGCAGGATCCGACTTCCCATGGAGCAGCAATGGTGGAAAATCCAGGGATGCAGAGTTGGGTGCAGCTCTCAGGAGAAGACAAGAAGGATCACCATCTGACTGCCTTGCCTGCATGGCTTGGCAGAATTGTCTGCACCTTATGCCAAGAATTGCCAAGAAAATAGAAATACTGGAGAGGTTATGCAGAAAAATAGATTAATCTTTGGTATGGGAGCACCAAGAGTTGCCCATGCCACAGATGGTCCCTAATTATCAGCCCACACAGCACCAGGGTGGAGGTGGGCTTCATTGTGACCAGGAGAACAGCAGGAAAGAGCTTGAGAGGAGAAAGGGAGGGGAAGACACACACAAGGAGCCGTTGGGTGCAGGATACACAGTGGAGGCCAAGGAGCTCAGGAGGGTTTGTGAGAATTTACAGTCATGGAGTGGTCTGGGCTGGCAGGGACCTTTAAAGATCATCCAGCTCCAACCAGTCCCAATACTATCCCTTGAGGAACACCACTGGATGATCTCCATTGAGACCTAAGGCATTGGCTACAACACTTTGGACGTGATGATTTGGGTAATTCCTTCTCTTAGGGAGTGGCTGGGTTTGTGCTTGTCTCAGGGACAAGGTGTGATCAAAGAGGAGGGACCCATGGTCAGAGCTCTCTTGCTTAAATTGCTGGTGGAAAAAGGGTTTTCCAGGCATGTTCTTCATTGGCATCCAGCCCAATCCTCAGCCACCCAAGACCCCCACCAGGCCCTGCTTCCCTCTGTGGGACCCCTCTCTGATGGCCAATGCCAGCAGAGCAATGCTCTCTTCTCCCTCTTTTCAGCATGGCTACGTTTCCTTGGCACAGCAGCATTTTTCAAACCAGAAAAACCCACTCCTACATCCCCTTTCTGTGGGGAGATTTAGCACAAACCACAATGAGATGCACCCACGTCCCTCAGCTGAGCCCTGCTGGGCACACACACAGCCTTAGAGACCCACATATTTAATTCTGACCAGGAAAAAAAGCTGAATTCAAGATTTAAGGACATGGGGCTGGCACTTGGCTCCAAAGCCTTCCTGCCTCCTCAGCTGTTGACCACAGCAGGATGATTCCACAGCCGGGCTTGGTGTAATTATTCTGCTTTCTGTCTTGAAGCCACGCAGAGATGGAGTTACATAACAATACTGCTTAAGCACTTGCAAAATGCACAATTTGATTAATCTCAGCAATGTGCCGGCTCCAGGATCTAAAAAGACAGCCATGTGCATTTTAACCAAGTTAAAGCCCAAAGCTTTTCATTTCATCCTAATGGATAGCAAAGGTCATTCTCCATTTGATAGATGATGATAGCGCTGCTGCATTTGTCTTCTGGCTGGCAGGGCTGGATCCCTCTGAAGTTCGTGTTAATGAGATTCCTCCTACCACCACAGGCACGAAATTCTCCAGTGAGGCATTGGCACTGGATTTATCGTGGAGGTGCCCATTCTGCATCCCCACAACAGGATGAATGCCACTTCCCATCATGCTGATGAGGTGCCCATGGCAGCTACGCCCTGATGGAATGGTGTTTTCTGTGGCATAAATCCCAGGTGGTGGCAACTGACTCTGCACCTAGACACATTCCTTCTCCTCATGACTCAGTTCAGCAACATTTTTCAGGAAGAACAGGTACCAGCGAAGAATTAAAGTGTAGGTTCTACGTTTTCTCCTTGGGAAAAACGCCTAAAATAAAGCTATCAGCTCGAATCCTGAAGGGATGATATTTATTTCACTTGCAGAACCACTTAGCAGCATCCAGAAGCCACGGAGTTCCCAAGCTGGACCATAAATTATCAGAGATATGTTCACGTGCTTAATGGTGCTCTTGTGTCTCACACGGTGAGAGGTGGATGAATTAAAGCCACAGGAGAGGTAGAGCCTCCCTTCCAGGAGCTGTGGTGGGGAAATGGGACCAGACAGCAGCACAGAACACGAGACTCTTCTGCAGAGGAGAAGGATGTGGTGAGAAGCTCAGGAGCAGACATGGGTGCTGCAAAATCCTCAGAAGAGCAAGTGCTATGTGACAGCCTTCCTCCATCCCCTCCTCCTCCTCCTCCTGGTGCTGAAGGAGCCCAGCAGGCCATCAGGGAGGCAGTGGAAGGAAAAGCCCAGGAGATGAAATCTTGGAGAAGAATTCCCAGCAGGAGCAACAGCTGCTGAGCTGGGCACGAGTGCCTGGATCCCAACAATTTATCCCAGCACTGTGGGGCTTGAGGGCTGTTCCAACAAGGAGACAGACCTTCCCAAACGCATTCCATGTCTTCACAGGATCACAGAATGGTTTGGATTGGAAGGGAATTTAAAGCCCATCTCATTCCAACCCCCTGCCACGGGCAGGGACACCTTGCACTAGCCCAGGTTGCTCCAAGCCCCATCCCACCTGGCCCTGGACATTTCCAGGGACGGGGCAAGAACAGATCCCCGATATCCCGGGCGCTCACACGTACATGCACATAACCCTTCCTTGGAGGTGGAGATATCCACCTGTCGTTTGCCTCTGGAGGCCCCTATGTTTTCCATCTGCCTCCTTCTGCAAAGGCAGGAGGGTCCTGACTGCTGATGAGGGACTTGAAGTGATTGGGAATGCTTCAAAGACAGGGGTTTGTCCTTAAATTACACGGCCCATTAACAAGCCTAAATTAAAACAACACTATTAGCAGGAGATCTGAGGGAGAAGGTGGCTTCAATTTTCATACAAATGACACATAACGAAATACTAGAAATTTAATATGCCAATAACAGCCCTTTAAATCCAGTCTTACCAACTGCAATTATTAAAGTCTACATCTAGGCCCCCAAAATCTTAAAATTGACACTGGAAAGATCAGCAAATCACAGAAAGCATTCACTTTTTTTTTTTTTTTTAATTTGACATCAGTGTTTTGAGATTTCATCTTTTGAAACTGCTCAGTACCTATGAGAAATTAATAATACAATTAAATACCCCATGCAGGACAACTTTGCAGGTAGTGGAGGAATTGAATTAGCCAAGACGCCCAAAAGGTTTCTTTAACATACAGAATCATAGAATCATGGGATATCCTGAGTCCAGCTCCTGGCCCGGCACAGGATAACCCCAAAAGTCACACCATGTGTCTAAGTGTCTAAACATTTCTAGAACTCTGACAGGCTTTATGCCACAACCTCTGCCCTAGGGAGCCTGTTCTAGTTCTCAGCCATGCTCTGGGTGAAGAATTGTCCTGGTTTGGAAAGACAGGTGTCTGCTAAGGAAGACAGGAGCCTCCCTTGAAACGGAGAATGTAAACCCCCTTTCTCTGAATTATTATAATTTTGAAATTAAGGGGTTTTCAGGCAAAGATATGGGAATAGGAATAACAGTTCTTTACTAGGAATATTAAAATAATCATGCAGTAGTACAAAAAAGCAAAGAAACAAAAAGAAAAACACTGACAGAGTCAGGATACAACCTGACATCCTGTTGGTCAGGGTGTTGGTAGCAGTCCAGTTAAGTCCTCCTGGAGTGACAGATGTGGCTCTGTTGGAGCAGAGAAGATCCTGTAGCAGGGTGTAGTTTTCCTCTGAAGGTCCAGTGGTGGTGAGATGGGTCCAGTCTTCCTCTGGGAATCCAGTGGAAACAGGCTGTGCTGGTGTTCTGAATCTCAGGTTTTATCCAGGTAGGAATGCTGGGCTCCTCCTGCTGGGTGGAGCATCTCCCAGTGGGATGATGAAATTTTATCAGCCATGCAGTGATCCTTAATGGCCCATTAACAGAAGATCCCCCTGGAGGGAGGATGGGTCCTGGAAGAGATAAAGAACACTGCCCCACCTGGTTTTAACAGATGATGATAGAATACATACTTTTGGTTACGTCTTGCATTGCAACCTAAGACAAGAGTCTTTTCCTAATTTCTAACCTAAACCTCCCCTGACCCAGGCCTTGTGCTGCCTTGAATGATCACACTCTTGTGCCAAACCCCACAGCCTGAAGCATCCCTGGGCTGTTTGATGGGCTGAGCATCACCCCGAGGATCAAACAAACCCCTTGGTCCCAAAATCAAAGGTCAGCTATTGTGCTCAGGGCTGACACATGATGAGCCCTGCTGGATGCCAGGCCCTTCATGTGCTGGGCAGCAGACGAGCCCCCACAATGGTCCCTTTCATCCTGACCTCCCAAACCCCACCTCATTTTGGGCCACCACAGAGCCCTCTCCATCCGTGTGACTTTGCCGGCTGCCTTTGCCTCGGGACAGGCAAAGAAATCACTACAGTGACATTTAAAGAGCTGCCAGCACCCAAAATTCCTGCTTATTAGACATAATCATAATCCTATAATGACAATATAGTACATTATAATTTGCAAGAGAGGGAAAATCTTGACATAAATTGCTCGCCTCTGATTCACCGACCCGAGTGCAATTCTGGCACACTGGTTATGGGGAAGAGATTCTTTATCACAGAATCCCAGAATATCCTCAGCTGGAAGGGACCCACAAGGATCATCAAGTCCAGCTCCTGGCGTAGGACAACCCTAAAAATCACACTATGCAATTTATTTGTAAGCCTGAGAAGGAGAGGGCTTGGTATGACACTCCCCTCTCCCACCGTAAAGGACTTATTTATGGAAATTTCAGCACCCACCAGACTCAGCCCATCATGCTTGAGGTCATTATTTGCACCCCAGAAGGTAAAAATGTCCCACTCACAGGCAAGGACTCACCTCTCCAAGCCATTGTACAAATAAATGGAGCCAGAAACGTGGCACTTGGGTCATGGGTGAGTGGTGGGGTTGGCAGTGCTGGGTGAACAGTTGGCTGGATGACCTTAAGGGTCTTTTCCAACCTAAATGATTCTGTGGTTCTATGCAATCAACCTGTCCTGCGAAGCACTGAGAAAAGCGAGGGGCCAGTTTTGAGCCAGAAAGGTGCCTTTTGGTCCTCCCTCTGACTGAATTTCTGCTGCCTTTGGGTTGCTCCAGGGCCAGACACTCCATTGCAGGCACAGCCTCAGCACCACACAGATCAGCTGGGCTGGTGCTGCAGTGCTGTGGCAAAGGCTCCCAGAGCCACTGGAGCTTTTACGCCTTAAAACACAAATAAGATTTTCTGGGGGTTGCTGCAGTTTGAGGAAAGCTGAGTTATGGGGCTCCCTCCCCATGGAACGTGGCTGCTGCTGTAGGAACCGAGTGCATTTCTTGGGGGGTCTCATTGGAGCCCCCAGCAGACACCTCCACATTTCAGACCCCAGCACTTAACCCATCCTGGTCCCTGCTAATAAAACACTTAAGGAGATGAGAGAGCCCCCAGGACACGTTAAAGGTTATCCCAGCTCCATTACTCACCCCGGAGGGGAGGGCAGAGGGAAGGACCTGACTCACATCACATCCACGGAGAGAGGGGCTGGAGACACCGGAGCCTTGGGGCCGCTCCACGAGCACAGACTGTGATTTTCGTCCACAGCTTCTCCTTTTCCTGACTGCTCTCCCCAAACGATGCTCTGACAAGCCCCAGAGAACCTTAATTTCCCCTCTGTGTGTGTGGATGTGTACCTGCAAGGGGATACTCCCGCTTTTCCACCTGGATATCAACGTCTCCCGCAGTCTCCGCATGCCTTGCGTAGCCTTGGGGTCTGAGCCTCTTTCCAAAACTTCCCCCACACACTGCACATTCCATCTTTACCCCAGCTCATTTCCTGCTCTTTACTAAGGGAAAAAAAACAAAAAAACAGCTGTCAAGCATGTACAAAAATTGCCCCAAAGCCACGGAGGCTCGTATCAGAGACAGAAAACCCCAGACACCCTAAAGGACGTGCCAGAGCTCTCCCCTGCCATGGGCAGGCTCAGCCCCGCTCCCAGCATGGTCCAGGGGAGCCTTGGCTCTGCAGCACAGTGGGCAAGGAAGGCTGCAGGCAGGAGTACTGGGAAAAGGTCATTTCTTGGTTTGGCACTGAGTCAGAGCTGTATTTTCTGCCTTTTGACAGCGTTAACCAAAACACCCAGATGTCCAAAGTATCTCTGCAGGAAGGAGCCTGTAAAGCTGACCAGTTCTTTCTTGGTTCAGGGCATGGCCAGGGTGTAAAACAGGCTCCTGGGGGCTGTTTATACCCAAGCCTGACCTTTCAACCTTTATTACTTTATAGCAGCCATTTAAAATCATCCCCCATATCCATGCAAACACCATGGGTAACACCTCCTGGGGATGGCATGGCTGATGGGGAGCTGGGAGAGGGCTGCAAAACAAATGTTTCTTGCCTTCCCCATGAAACAGAGCAAACTCCTCTCCCAGCAAAGCAGCTGGGAGAGGAGTTCCTTTTTTTTTCTAGCCGTCTGTGTTATTTTTGTGTCATGTTGCTGGTTAAAAATACCCCTTGCCAGCATGAACAGTTATTTGAAGCACCCTTCTTTATCTTTGTTTGGGAAGAGCACACGCCACCATCAGCTGCTTCCTTCCTCCTAAAAATCACCTTCTGCAAGAAAACAACATTGATCCTGTGCCTACTCTGTGGCCTTGGAGAGATGATTGTGGCCATGAGGGGCTTTCCAGGCCTAAACTCTCCAACAAAGGAACAAGGACAAAAGTGCCTGTCACATGTAGGGTATGGGAGAGACCTTCCAGTGTCCCCCTGGATGTCAAAGCTCGTGGCTTTTGAAGGGGATCCTGCAAGCACATTCCTGTCTGCAGAAAAAATTATTTTATATATATGTATGTATGTATGTATGTATGTATGTATGTATGTATGTATGTATGTATGTATATGAGCCTGGCCATCAAGATGAGCTCACTGGGAGGTTTTTGCTTGTGGAGCATCTCCGTGACACCAAGTATGAGAAGCCAGTAATGATCATGAATAATTTGTGAGTGAAGCTGGACTCACTGATGGAGCCAGCACAGCCCCAGGGCCTCCCCTGCCCTCTCACAGCTGCCACTTCAGAGGAAAAAAACCATGGGCAGAGTCCTCACAGCACCTCTCCATGGGGTGTCCAGGAAACCCAAAGTCCCTTCAGGATCCTGAACAAAAACAATTCGATGGTGCCAAAAGCCCAGGATATTCATTAATAACCACAACTGTTAATAGTGCCCATGGAGTATCTCCCAAACTTCACTCTCTCAGAAAACATCCTATAACTTGTTTAAGATGGGCAAAACTATCTCCCTCAATCTTTAGCAATCTTTGGTTGTTTTTATTTACTGCAGGGTATTCTGAGACCCAAAAGAATTCCTGGGGAAACTGTAGCACCCTGTGCTCAGCAGCGCCGTGCCCTCGTCACTGAATCGGGCCTTTCTTTTCTCCCTTTTTTTTCCAGGTTAAAGTAATCAGGGAGTAAAAGGCTGGAATCCAACCACAAGGAGCATGAAAATATTTGAACAAGCTGGTTTAAATCAAGGCTTTGACTTGCCTTTGTAATGGTGTCTTTGGTCAAGGCTTGAGCATGCTGCTGCATTTTGGCATAGAGAGCTGAGGATGGGTTTGCTCCATCTGCTCTCCGGGTGAGTGTGGAGGCAGAAGCATGGCCTGTGGTCTCCAATATTCCAGAGAGAGAAAGGAAATTCTTTAATCCTGTTTGGGTTTTTGGTTTGTTTTTCTTTCGTAGTTAAGCTGAGCAGGGTGGTTTTGATCCAGCCTATGGCCAGCCAGGCTCACACTGTTCATCCCTCTCCATCCTGCAGCTCCCACTGAACATGGGACAGTGTGGAAGAAACCCAGAGCACCAAAGGTGACACTGACCCTCACAGTTACTCCAATTTCTTCATTTCATGGGTTTTTTCCTGTCTCCATGCACCCAAAGGAACCATGTGCCTCCGTTTCCCACTGTCCTCCCTAGACAACACATCAAAGCCCAGCCTTGCACTCAGCAAAGGCTGGAGCAGCCCAGTCTCCTGCTTTCCAAGGTAAATAATGACTTTGATTAGGAACTATGCCTAATTAACCATGTGGAGCTGATGACTCAGCTGACTGTCAAAAGCTTTTTCGCTCTGGTTTCCAGTTTTCACAGCTTGACCCAGCGCCTGCCCCTGTGTGCATCAGTACAGACCCCAAAGCTCGGGGAAATCCCGGTTACACCAACCAGGCCCTTCAGGCTGGCCTCAAGCTGGGACATCTCTTCGAGTGAGTTTGGCAAAACCCCTCCTGCAGGGGCCTGCCGGCCTCCTGGAAAGGAGATTATTTTTGTCCTCATTTGAATTTTGGAAAGCAAACAGGCTCTGTTGATTCAGACACCACACTTAGGCTCGGGGCGGTAAATCCTGCAAGGTTTGCTCTTTTTATCAGCTTGCTCGGGAAATCAATAGCAGGACTCAAAAATGTATTGTCATCATAAACGAAGGAATTCATTAATGCCTGTTGTTTGCCTCTGTCTTTTAATGGGATACAGAGCAAGTACATCCAGAGGGTGTTCACTGAGGCCGGTGGTACGAGCCAGGATCTCCAGCCACTTGGAATTTGTCTGGGAGAAAGAGGTGATGGAGGTGAGGAGGTGGCAGACCTAGAGGCCTGGGATTTGCATCTCTCTGCCTGTGCATATCCTGAGGGAAAGAAATTCATCTTTTGGACATGCCCTCCAACACCTCCACTCCCCAGGAGGCATTTTGGGAGTGGAAGGATGTGTCTGGCTGAGCTCTCACCTCTGCAGAGCCCGTTATCTCACCTGTGGGAGAGATTTCACCTCGTTTAACGCCTCTGGACAAAATGTGAAAATTGCATTGCTTTAAATATTCCATGCACCCTCCAACAGCCCTGTTCCCTTTCCATGAATCGCCAGGACCCAGCCAGAGCAGCTGTCCTGGAGGTTATATGTGCTCAGCAAATACGTTTTTTGGCACCAAGATGAGCATTTTCCCTGCAGCACTTTTGAAGTGTAAAAGGGGAAAGATGCAAAGCGTCAGCTCCACTGCCATCACACAGCTCCAGGAGCAATAACCCATGATCCCATCCAGTCCCACGAGCCTCTGTCAGCACCAGGCAGGAGTCTGGGCATGCCAAGAGGTTTATGTGTCCCATTTCTTAAACAAACCCTCCTTCCAGGCATGTTGGGGAGCAGGGTCAGGTCCAGACACAACGTGGCATCCAGCTCTTGTACCTTTGTCCATGTCCCATGGATCCTCCTGGGACTTCAGCAGCAGGAATGAGGGAAATCCATGGCATTTACCCCACATCCAGCTACCTCCAACTGTGTTTGGCTGGAAGGCATTGCAGGTATCTTAATAGATTTTAGAATCTTTTAAAGTTTTCCTCCCACTTGCTCAGCAGCAGAAGTGACCAAGCTCAAGGTTCTGCACCTGGATTGGGGCAACCCTTAGTGTTACAAGCTGGGGGTTGAAGGGATTGAAAGCAGCTGTGCCAAGAAAGATTTGGGGTGCTGGTGGATAAAAGGCTGGGTGGACATCACCTGGCAATGTGCACTGGCAGCCCAGAAAGCCAAAAGTGTCCTGGGCTGCATCCACAGCAGCTCAGGCAGCAGGTGAGGGAGGGGATTCTTCCCCTCTGTCTCATTCTCATGAGACCCCACCTGCAGTGCTGCATCCAGCTCTGGGACCCCCAACAGAAGGACATGGAGCTGCTGGAGCCAGTCCAGAGGAGGCCACGGAGCTGCTCCAAGGGCTGGAGTCCTCTCCTCTGGAGCCAGGCTGGGAGAGCTGGGAGGGCTCCCCTGGAGAAGGCTCCAGAGAGAGCTCAGAGCCCCTTGCAGGGCCTAAAGGGGCTCCAGGAGAGCTGGAGAGGGACTGGGGACAAGAGATGGAAGGACAGGACACGGGGAATGGCTTCCCACTGCCAGAGGGCAGGGATGGATGGGATATTGGGAAGGAATTCCTGGCTGTGAGGGTGGGGAGGCCCTGGCACAGGGTGCCCAGAGAAGCTGTGGCTGCCCCTGGATCCCTGGAAGTGTTCCAGGCCAGGTTGGACAGGACTTGGAACAACCTGTTCCAGGGGAAAGTATCTCTGCTCCTTGCAGTAATTTTGGAAGGAGATGGCCTTTAACCCAAACTCTTCCATGATTCTGTGACCCTTCTGCTGTCCCCGTGGTAAATCATCCTGGCACAGCCCCTGCACGCTCACATGGGGATTAATCTGGCCCCATATAGCGCCTGCCTCGAATGGAGCCACCGCCAAAAACAAGCTCATTTGCACATATTTCTCATCAGGAAAAAAATAGCCGCTCACTGATCCAGAACATTCATCTCTAAATATTTACAAAGCATTATTTATCCCAATAAAAGAGACATTTTTCACTCAACAGACCAGGCATATGGTAGCGGCGTGCGGTAGGAGACGAATTGCGCTGAGTAATTCTGAACAGATTTAATGCCAGCAATAATTATTTTTAATCAGACAGAAAGTTCCCTGGGTGATAACTGAACATGCAGCATTTGAAAGCAATTCCGTCGACCTGTGTTGTTGGATATTATTTGTTCAAATGTGCTTGTTGTGCCTTTTGGTACTTCAGTGCAACTTCCACCCGCCTTCCCATCTCCCTTGGGGAAAAAAAAAGGAGGGGAAAAACCACAAACCTCAAGCCCTCTGTCATTTATTTCAAGCATGTCTTTTAATTACAGCGCTGCATTTAGATAGTGTACAAAATATTCCGGGCTGGATGCCTGTTTAACAGACTCCCCAGTTGCTGCTTGAAGCTGCTCAGCAGAACACAGTGTGAATCATTATGAAATCTTTCACTTCAGTACCAGAGAAAATGGAGAACCAAATGTACTGATGGCAAACATTTAAGAAAGAATGGCACAGGAGGAGGGATTTTGCCAGGGTTTGGTTTTTTGGGGGACTTTTGATAGATGCTACAGGTGAATGCAGAAGGTTCCCAGCCCCAAATCTCTCCCTGCTGTGCTGCAGGACGAGGTGTTTTGTGTCACCCACCTGTCCCCATGTCAACATGCTCAAAAACACCCTCCCCAGGGGTTTTTGTAACACTGGGAGAGCACAGCTGGAGAAAATACAGAAACCTTTGGTATCTCTTGCAGTCAAATCATAGGTTCATAGAATGGTTTGGGTTGGAAAGGACCTTAAAGCTCATCTCATTCTATGCCCTGCCATGGGCAGGGACACCTTTCACTAGCCCAGGCTGCTCCAAGCCCCATCCAACCTGGCCTTGGATGCTTTCAAGGATGGGGCATCATTTCTCCATAACCTTGAGACTGTGACCAGTGCCACATTTGGGACATCTCTCAAGCCCCAGGAATGGGTATGGCCATATCCAGGTTCCTCACCAGTTATTTCCATCTGAGAAGGTGAGGAACAATGGAAACAGGATGCCAGGAACAGGCTGGGCTGGAAACACAAGCCCTGCACCAGACGAGGATACAGCCAGAGGTGAGCAGGGCACACAAATGAGGCCAATGGCATATTAATGAGCAATAAGATCTACCTGGCAACAGCTCGTCCATCTGCTGAATAAGCCCCTGTAACGAGCTTACCTGGGCTCTTCGTTATGCACTGGGAGGGAGCAGCAGCACCCAGACCCTCCCTGCCAGCTCTGGGATCAGGATTGATCCCCTGCCACCAGAGAAGAGCAAATCCCCACGCTCAGCCCTCCAAAGCAACAGCTCAGGAAAGATTAAGTTATGTTTCTGGCAGGGCTCAGGGTTTCCAAGTCCCCTGCAATTACAGTGACAATTACAGGGCTGCCAATGGCTGCAGTTGGAGTCAGGGGAGCAGTGTGGGAGCTGCTGGAATTTGAGGGTTGCTTTGTGTAGTTTCCAGCTCTAGGGAAAGTCAATTCCTGCTGAGGGGTGTAACCAACACCAGGACCTCATTGCCTAAACCTGCACTGGCTGTGGGGGGTAATCCTGGCCCTGACAAACCCACAGTTAGAGGGTAAAGATGCAGGAGGGATGAGGAAAAGCAGCGTGGAGGCAGCATGAGACACCTTTCATTTCTGGCCCAGAAGAATATGGGCCCAGAAGGAAAATACTTTGCATCTGATGGTCTCACAGATGCTCAGGGCATCAATCTCTTTGTCTCAAGGGAAAGATATCAGGAGAACCATGAACATCTACATCACCTGGGGATATCTGACTGGAGATGTCTCTCAGAGCTTAAAACCTCCTCCAGGAGTGATGAGGAGCTCAGAAAATCCTTTTCAGCCTCGCTTGGGAGATCCAGCAGAGATTCCATAAGGACAGCTCCACTCCATTAATCCCCAAGGCTCTCCCCATGCCTGTCAGCCTATTTGCAATAAACCAAAGGAGGTGATCACCAAATTCAGGAAGGCAGCTGATAAGAAGCAAGATTTTCATCTTCAAATGCAAAAGTGGTAACAAAAAAATACCTTATTCAGCAAAATTCATCCCCTGCACCTGAAAATTGCCCTAACCTGCTTCTAAATGGGATGGACATCTCTGATCCTCCAACTGTTTCCATTCAGGAAAGACAAATGGGATTTTGCTTTCATCCCTGGAGCCTTTGTGCTTGGCTGAGTGGGAGCACATAGCCAGCACACACAGGTTGTTTCAGCAAGGAGAGAGCTCAAGGAGAATCATCTTGAAGTGCTATTGTCAGGCTGAGAAGGTCTAAGGCTCGAGGCATAATAGTCAAGGTTATTTTAGGCAGGAGAAAACCAGCACTGCTTCATCCCAAGTGCAGGAAGTAACTCTGGACTTGTTCTCCACCGTGGCTTGTGGCAGGCCTGGGTGCTGAGATGCTTCTGGGGAGAATTTTGGGAGATGCTGGGAAGAACCTCCCATAAAACCCTGGGCTTGAGCATAAGCACACCCAGGAGAGACTCACCTGCCCATGCCAGCCCCAGCAGGGCCCTAGACATGAACCCTGCCAAAAACCTCCACCAACACTGACCATAACTTTCAGCCAAACCTCAGCCCCTGGGCCTGATGGTGCTTTTGCCATATCCCCAAGCAGGTTAATTTTGGGATGATGCTCAGATTTACCAGTGCTGGACTCAGAGGTGAAATGACTGCTCCTTATTGCCAGCATCAAAGCCGTGCTCTCCCAGCGTTCCCAGCAGTTCATTATCCCTCCCACCCTCCCAACCTCCTTGTCCTGCCATAATAAGGCAGGAGGCAGAAGTCAAAGGCATCATTCCAGGGAAAGCTCTCAGGAACTGTTCATCAAACTTGCCCTTTTCTAATGAGAGCCATCTCATTTACATGCTCATTTAATGCTACACTCCACATCTAACAGCACATTCCAGCCACCTCCTTGCTTTACCTAAAAATCCCATTTACAAAAACACCATTTCCCCTAAATCCTAATTAGGCCACTGTGACCCCACATAAGCTTCAGCAAACCCCTTTTGTATCCAAACAGCACAGCCTTCCAAAGGCTTTATCCCAACACCCTCATCACGAGGTTAATTCCAGCCCAACGATTTAACAGTTCTGAGAGCTTCGTCTGATTAACAAAACTGAAATGCCTAGGGAAAAAAAATAGGGAAATCATTCCTGGGTCTGTTCCTGCTGCAGAACAAACACCCTGCTGCCCCAGGGGAGCCTCTCCCACCTCCCTCCCAGGACCCTTTCCAAAATCTCAAGTGTGGCTGGCAGCCCACAAATCTCCCTGCAAGGGCCTATCCCAAAAAACACCGAAAGCTTTATGAGCCATCTGTCTGGAGGCTCTCAGGTTGCAGGAAATGCCCAGATTAACTAAGAAGAGTACATTTTTGCCCAGTTCTGATCTGCTACCATAAGGTGCTAATGCAATATTGTGGTTCCCATGATAGGAGCAATATGCAGCAGCTCAGAGTGGGTTTGTGCCCACACATCCTTGTCTGAGGCAGGGTTGAGCATCCCCCACCAGGAGCATCTTCTGCTCATCAGCACAGGACCCTCACAAGCTCCTTTGTACCTACAGCAGGGACCTTGCTGGAAACCCCCGTGCTAATCCTGATTCCCCTCCAGCCTGGTGCAAGGAGACATTTTCAGATATTCCTGTATTAATGTCAAATATTCTTTTTTTTTCCCCTTACAAATAGCATAGG
Source organism: Nicator chloris (assembly GCA_013400495.1). Taxonomy (NCBI): domain Eukaryota; kingdom Metazoa; phylum Chordata; class Aves; order Passeriformes; family Pycnonotidae; genus Nicator; species Nicator chloris. The sequence goes on along the minus strand of WAAE01006235.1, from coordinate 472,633 downwards.
ATAGGCATGGAAAATACAAATAAAGAATCCTGTAGTGCTGTGAATAGTCCCTACTCCTGTTACCATGGGCTCAGGGTCACTGGGATGTTGTGGATGCAAGTCAGGGAGCTCACAGTAATTCACCCCCAAAGGGATTTCCCAGCTCAGCCCCCACCCTGCTGCCAGCAGAGAACAGCCCTGTCAGATCTTTCACCAGTTTAACAAGCTCTGCCTCAAAATTAGTTTTGAGGTCTTTCACCCCCAACAATCCTATTAGCCCCAGCCACCCCAGGATCCCACAGCCATGTGCTGATCCCCTCTCAGATTTATTCCTGCCCGGTTCAGAGCGATTTGGTTTTCTGCTGACAGAGCCTTTCCAGTTAAATCAGTTTGCTTCCCTCCCTGGTGTTTACATTCCCTCTGTATTTATAGACAGGCATCACGTCCTCTCCCAACATCCTTGGCCAAGCACAGATTATATTTTTCAGCTCCTTGCCTAAAATAGGCCCTTTTCCCCTGCCCTTCCCGACACCCCTGTGCTGCACCTGCTGTGATTTATTGGGAGTAAACACCAGAACTCTGTGGCACATTCCCAGAGAGCATTTAGCAGAGCCCTTAAATATTTCCTCATCTTTATTTTGCTCATTACGCTTTAGGGTCCCATCTTCCTTTTTCCCAGCAGCATCCCATGTCAATGGCACATAGGGAGTGCACCAAGGTCTTTGTTCTCCTTTTAATTCCCACTCATGAGCCCTCTGTTTAGCAGAAAATCTGCTTCATCTCGCAGATTCTTGAGCCCACCCTTTGCAATATGGCATTTGCCCTGTTTTACATCACCTCTAACCCACCCCCTTGCTTTCACAGCCCTTCCCCAGGCCTCAGTAGCAACACTGAGCCTCAGACTCCCTCTGCATCCTCCTGCCAGCACACGGTCAGTGCTTTAGGGAGGGCAGGCAGACTCCAGACACTGCATTTGCCTTGCCTAGAAACCCTGCTCCCTTTCGAAGAAAGAAATCTGGTGACAGCAGGTTGGCCTGGCATCATCTGTGGCAAAATCCCATTTTCTAGTACCTGCTGGCAGCCAGCAGGGGAAAAAAAACAAGGGGGAGCATCCTCATAGCGAGTTCTCCTACCAGGGATTTCATTTTCATAGAGCTCATTAACTCCCCCAGCAGCAAGCTCGCTGCCCACACTTCATAACTCCAATTATTCCCTCCAGCCCCTTTCATCCCACGGCCTCCCAAGCCTTGCAAGCTCAAGAAAACGAAATCATCTCGATGACTAGCTCTTTTTATCTCCCTATTTCAAGTCTTTTCTGTTCTCCAGTCAGATGATACCACCTCTGACTTCTCTGTCCACAAAAGGCTACCTTAAGTATTTGATGTAAATGCTGCAGGGAGAAAAACTCGCTCCATTTGGGGTTATTATCTCACCAGAATGCCATATATTATCCAGCAATCTCCAGCCAAGCAGGGGCTCTGCTGTATCTCTGCATTATCTTGTTTGGAGCACACGGATTGCTCACTATGTGGTTCTCACCACTAAGAATACACAAAAACAGATTAAATAGAAAGCATCCACTTAGGCTGCTGATATTATCCTGGTGAGGAAAAAAAAAAGAAAAAGAAAGGAGCGATTGCTAATGGCCCAGGGTTCAGCCTAAACACATAGGATGTCCCAAAGTCTGACTGTGTAATACTTGGTGCCTGTAATTCCCCATGTGGCTCTGCACAGGTGTGTGTGTCAGAAAGGGAAGCTGAGATCCTGAGCAAAAGGCAGAGTTAAAACATCAGAGCTGTGTGAATACACCAGGGGATGGTGCCTCTCTCTGTATTTCCTCTTGGAGCTCAGAAACCACAGGGAGGACATGAAGGTGATCACAGGGCTGGAGCCCCTCTGCTCTGAAGCCAGGCTGGGGCTGTTCAACATAGAGAAGGTTCCAGAGTGTCTTCAGAGCCCCTTCCAGTGCCTAAATGGGCTCCAAGAGAGCTGGAGAGGAACTTTGGACAAGGGATGTAGTGACAGGACAATGGGGAGTAGCTTTTAGCTCAAGGAGGGCAGGTCTAGGTGGAATATTAGGAAAAAATTCTTCCCTGTGAGGGTGGGGAGGCCCTGGCAGAGGTGCCCAGAGAAGCTGTGGCTGCCCCTGGATCCCTGGAAGTGTTCCAGGCCAGGCTGGATGGAGCTTGGAGCACCCTGGACTAGTGGAAGGTGTCCCCGTGGCCATGGCACGGGGTGGAACTGGATGAGCTTCAAGAGATCGCTCAAACCCAAACCATTCTGTGATTCTGTGAATCTAAGTGTCTCAGTATCTCGGTGCTTCCAGAATGTTTAGGTTTGGAAAGTCCCACGTTTTCAGGCCAAGGGGTAGAGGTGAACCAAGGATAACCAGTCCTGGTGAGCTGAGACGCACCAGCATCAGCCTCATCCCAGCAATTTAAAAGCTGCCCTGGTGTTCTCCACCACTATGGACAAGGACAAGTCCTGCTGATCGGAGCAACATGGAGCCACTTGAGACAGAAATCACAGTTCCTTGCTGGAGAGGCATCAGGCAACAGGCACAGCTCCCTGGATTTTGTGTTTCTCAAGGATAGTGACCCCAGCAGCAGCTCTGGTCTCTGGCAGAACACACCTCAGGGACTTCTTGGGTGTTTCATAACTACATCAGCGTGAGTCCTTTATAGACTTAAAGAGATAAGACATTTTTCATGGCCACAATAATCAATTCCTCTGCTCAATTAGCCTTGCACATCTAAGAAAATATGAATTTTTTCCTAGACAAAAAAACCCCAGCATTTCTACAGCAAAGCTGCAGTGGAGAAGGCTCCACAGCAGCAGCAGCAGCATAATGGGCATCAGCCCTTTGCCCTCCAGAGAGTGACAGGGTCCAGGTGCCAAGGAGGGCAATAAGGTGGGAGCAGGGGCAGATGGAGCCAAGACCCTGCCCTGGGGCTGGGAAGGTGTTCAGGTTGTCCATGGAGGCAGGAGAACACTGTGCAGACCCCGTGCCTGTCCCCAGCCTGAGCTTTACCCATCATTTGCCTTTGCTGGAGGGAACGACTCGGAAAAATCCATGTCCATGTCCTCTGAGACCACAGCTGGGGACAGCTGGGGCTGCAGCTCTGCCTCCAGTGGGCATAGTGCCAAGGGAAGAGGGAAAGGGATTTAACCTGCCAAATACGAGCTGCCAGGGAGAATTTCAAATACAAAATAAATGCAGAAAAGTGCTTCTATTCCCTGCCTTGATCCCCTCCTTGAGCTGGCTGGACTTTGTAAGTCTATGTCCATGCTCCTGGACAAGAGGTTGGGCCAGTGTGATGTCCCAGCACAGCCAAGGTCTCCGAGCCCACTGTCCCCACCACGTCCCCAGTGTCGCGGCTCACGTTGCAACCTCAGCCACCAGCCCCAAATGCAGCATCTTCTGGCGGCTGCAACTCAGAACCAAAAAGAAATAATGAAAGCCTCCAGCTCACACAGAGCTCACCCCACAGCTCAGAACACAGCACCCATCACAGTCCCCTTTGCTTGGCAGAGAAATAGGGAGAAGAGGGAAAACACTGAGGGTGGAGGGGTGTCTGCCTGCTCCCAGACTTCTTACACCTCCCCCAGAAACATTTGGCTGTGGCCAGTATCAGTGCAAGGAGCTGGCAGTGTCCAAGGCCAGGTTGGACAGGACTTGGAACAACCTGGGATAGGGGAAGGTGTCCATGCCCATGGCAGAGGGGTGGAACTGGATGAGTTTTAAGGTCTTAACCATTCCATGATTCTATGATTCTATGAAAACAGGAAGATTGATAATGCCACCAGCTCTTCCATTACCTGTAACCATTGCAGTTCCAGGTTCTCTGATTTTCCACTACAGACTCACACAGGTTTGAACAGGTCATACCTCAGCCTCAGGAAATCCTAGCATTGGCTGGATTCTTCAGTGAGTCACCTTCATCAAATCTGACACCTCTTCAACCCCCAAAATCCTACCTGAAAAGCATTCAATGCCCTGCCTATGTCCCTCTCTCAGATAATTATCACCATCCCTGTGACTCCATAGCCAGAGTAGTGGGGCATCCCCATCCCTCTGTTCCACTGGCTTCAAAATTCAGCTTTGGATGAAATAATCCTGCATTTGGTTGGGAAATAATTGGTGCCACTCTGTTTGTGAGCTATTGCTTTTGGTAATGAAAGCCTTTGTTCCAACCCAATTAGCATGATACTCCAAAAAGGCAAAGGACAAAGCTATGATAGCTCAGAGATAAAAATAATTAGTGGATTTGGATTGGAGGGGGGAAAAAAGGAGAAAAAAAAGTCCCACAGACATCATAACCTTTTGGCAGACCTTGTCCCTACTGTGTAATTCTGGACTGAGAGGAGAGAGGATTCACCAAGGACCTGAGGGTGATGGAAAAAGGCTTTGCACCCTGTGGCAGGGATGTATCCCACATCATTCCTGCTGGGATGTGCACCAGGACTTGAAACACTGACTGAGGGGAGACCTCATTGCAGCCTTCAACATCTTCCCAAGGGAAAGCAGAGGGGCAGCACCAGCTCTTCACTCTCAGGACCAGAGACAGGACCCGAGGGAACGGCTGGAGCTGAGTCAGGGAAGGTTTAGGGTGGATGTCAGGAAAATATTCTTCATCCAGAGGGTGGCTGTGCACTGAACAGGAATGGTCACAGCCCCGAGGCTGCCAGAGCTCCAGGAGTGTTTGGACAACGCTCCCAGGAATGCCCAGGGTGGGATTGCTGGGGAGTCCGTGCAGGGCCAGGGGTTGCACTCTGATCCTGGTGGGTGCCTTCCAGCTCAGGGTATTCTGTGATTCCATGAAATGCCTTCTCCAGGCACCCTGCACTGAGGGCGATCCTCGGGGAGGGAATGCTGGAGGCTCAGCTCCCTCCTGTATTTGCGGTGGGAGCAAAACCCCACGGGGCCTGAGGCGTTGACCCCCGCGGGGCCTGAGGCGTTAAACCCCGCGGGCCCTGAGGCGTTTAACCCCTCGTGTGAGCGGCCTCAGGGCCCGGCTCTCACCCAGGGCTGCCAAACCTGCATTTCCCGGGGGTTATGGGGCTGTAATCCCGGCTGCAATCCCGGCTGCCTTGCATAATGGGTTGCATTACATGTAATCCATCCACTAATAGGCTCTGAGCGGGAGCCAGAGCCGATATTGGACTGTTTTCCTCAGAAAAGGCGCTCGGCCTGCTGCAGGCGGGAGGCTGGGCTGTCCCCGAGGACAGGCCTAGGGGGATTCCTCTGTAAAATAACCCAAACCTGGGGGGTTCTAAGCAAAACCTTGCATCCCTGGGAGTGTTCAGGGCCAGGTGGGATGAGTTTTGGAGCAGCCTGGTCTGGTGGGAAGTGTCTCTGCCCATGGCAAGCGTGTTGGAATGAGATAGGCTTTAAATTCCCTTCCAACCCAAACCGTTGTAGGAGTCTATATAACAATTATGGAATGGAAATGTGTTTGGGATGCTAATATATGGCTACACAGCACTCAGGCCGTGTACAGCAGACAGAGCATATATAACACAGGCAATATATAGCACAAAAACAATATATAGCACGTAATATATAGCAAATTTCTGTGGCTGCGTGGAAGGATTTACACAGGGAAGGAGTTTGAAGGCTGGAGGGTGAGGGCAGACATTCCCTAGAGCAAACCCCAACCACAGATCCAAGAGGATTCAGAGAAAAAATCCTAGGGAAAAAAAAAAAAAAGGCAAAACAAATATAGCTAAAACCCCATCCGTGGCAAAATAAAACTGACCGGATTTATGGATAGCTTTTTAAATTAAAGGCTTTGCATAATGCACAGGGTTTGTGTTTTATTAGACTTGCAGCCAGAAGCAGGAGAAAGTCGTGGCAAGAGGGAAGAATGGGAGGACACAGCTCAAATTCCCAAACCTGCCCACCCCCCATCCAGGCTGGGAATGTGAGGGACACCATCCCAGTGTGAAACAAACGAGCTGTGGATGATATGGGAATGAAGAGCAGGAGATTTAACTTGCTTTGAAAAACTTGTTCCAGCTGTGAAAGCTCCCCGTCCGTGCCTCGGGGGGCAAAGTGCTGCTCCCATCACACCTCCTCCACAGGCACAGCCTCTGCATCCAGCCCGGCTCTCCCCGGGATGAAAGCAGTTCTGTGCCTTCATGGCAAAGGCATTTGGAGCCAAAGGAACCCAAACAAACGCTCTGATGATCCCAGGAGGTCATTAGCACTTTACGACCTAAATTATCCCTGCCACCACCCACCCCCAGTTTCCCAATACTCCCGTGTCATCTTGATAAGATCAGCCGTGTTGGATTTTTTCTGCTGATCCAGGACCAAGTGAAAACTTTGAGGCTAAAGAAAAAATTCCTAATTAAAGAGCTCATTTGAAAATAACATCCCCCACGATTTTTATCGAGGGAATGTGTTCCGTGCGGTGTTTCATACACCATTAAAACTGAAGAATTTTTGACCAGCCAACAGTTTTGGTTGGGAGTATTGATGTTTTGCTTATATCTGTGTTTACTCCTATGAGCCAGCTATTGCCATCTGGAAACAGCCTTTTACTACAGTGGATTTATCACACACAGAAATAAGCTCAGTTGTCAAATTCTCTAATAAAGATGAGAGACTCGGTACAGATCTAAAAGCAAAATGCTGTCCCATATTCCCTATTAGGCTGAATACTGTCAGGTTTCTCCTGTGTCTCTATTTGTGTTCCCTTCTCCCAGACATAATGAAAAAGAAACTGCAGAGCTGGAGAAAAAAAAGGAACAGTGTTGCTTAACCTGGAATGAAAAGTCGTTTTTCTTTGCAAGGAAGCACACTTGGCGAGTAGTTCAAAGATATTAAAGACTGGGAAGGAATTATTGGCTGTGAGGGTGGTGAGGACCTGGCACAGGTTGCCCAGGGAAGCTGTGGCTGCCTCATCCCTGGAAGTGTTCCAGGCCAGGCTGGACAGGGCTTGGAGCAACCTGGGATACTGGGAAGTGTTCTTGCCTATGGAAAGGGGTTGGGACAAAATTATCTTTTAGGTCCCAGGTTAGAAAATGCCTGACCTTTAACATATATTTAAGGAAAACCTGTCTAGTAAAGCTGAAATCACTGGGACTTCTGCATGTGCTCCAATCCATACTCTAGAGCCAGAGCTTGCACTGCCACAGATCTGGAGAGTCCCTGGAAAAGGGGTTGTCTTCCTTTTATTCACAATACCTGCATATTTCATAGCCCCAGGATGAAGCAGTGAGGGCATCTGCTCTTAAAGAAAACATGTTTAACACAGAGAGATTTGTAGCTTAGGGCAAAAGCAGCCTGTGTCATTTCCCAGACTCCCCTGAGCTTCTTGCCCAATTTCAGGCTGCTCAGAAAATGCCAATATAACAGAAAATAATTATAATAATAAAACCTCCGTCTTCCACTGCACTTTGCAAGACTGTGATTGCGTGTTTAATGGCTAACATATATTTAAAAGTCTTCCAGTGGGCAGCTGTGTCTTCTGGTTTGCTGCACAGAAGTGTTTTCTTTCAGCAGTGCTTGTCCTTTGTGTTCCTGAAGCCACGGAATCCTCTCTCCCATTTCCCACAGCTCTGTGCTGCAGCCGGCCCAGGTGAGAGCCCAGGCTGTGCCACAAACCCAAGAAGCTGTGGCTGCCCCTGGATCCCTGGAAGTGTTCCAGGCCAGGCTGGATGGGGCTTGGAGCAGCCTGGGATAGTGGAAGGTGTCCCTGCCCATGGCCGGGGGCTGGAATGGGATGGGCTTTAACAGCATATGGCCAGACATGCATTTCTTTATTTATTTTGTTTCTTTGTTTGTTTGTTTGTTTGTTTGTTTTAAAGCCCTATTTTAGTGGTCTCTTAGTCACAGACTCATCTAAAATCACATTTTGTGTGACTGGCTAGCAGCACGGACAGTGAATTGTGTGTCCTTGCCCATAAAGCTCTTTCTACACAAATTTATGCCAGATTGGCAAATCTTCCTGTGATTATCTCATTTGTTGAGCTTCTGTGGCTGAAAACACAAGGAATTTTGTGAAATGTAAGCTTTTGGGGCAAGGCCACGTTGGATGGGGCTTGAAGCAACCTGGGATAGTGGAAGGTGTCCCTGTCCATGTTTGGAACAAGAAGGTCTAATTCCAGTTCTGGGATTAGATGATGCAACTCTGCTGGAAGGACTAAAAGGATGGGCCACTGTTGGATTTCAGCTTGGCTTCACTCCAGGTTTACCTTGGACACCTCACCAGAGGCTCCAGGAGAAACCCCAATCCCAGGGCCATGGTGATCAACTCCTCTCTGACCTCAGTAAGGTTGGGATATCATCCCATATCCCATAAAGATGTTTCAGCCCCTTCCCAAATTCTGTATCAGCTTGATTTGAGATTCACTTGCCGGCCCCAGACCTGACCTCCCTGGCCCTGAGAATGGCTGGAAAACATCCCACCTCCACTAAAGCCTGGAAAAGCCACTTGAGACAGAAATCAGGCTGCTGGGGCTGAGTTCAGAGCTGATTCCCCAGGAATGGGAGGGGAAAGCTGAGTGTTTGCTGGTGTGTGTGCCCAGCTTTGCCAACCCAGCTCGCCTGTGGCAGCAAAAAGACAGAGATTTGCAGTAACTGAATGGAATAATACACTGGAAATTTTAAATGCATTTTGTTCAGAGATGAATTAGTCTGTAATTAAAAGGTGTCAATTAATGAACTGCCCAATGGATGATAATTGCTTTTTTTTAAGAGGCAGTGTGGTAATATCTACTCATTCCTAAAGGGGTAACGATGCTGATTTAACCTAGTGGAGGTATAAACAGCCACCCGTGTGTCACAGCCCAGTGCAACAAACCCAGAAGTTCACTTTGATCACAAAACTACACTTCATGCATCCCCTAATCCCTCTCCTGTTCCCACCCAAAGTAGCCAGGAATTAACACTGGTTTCACAGGAAAAATGTGGATCTTGCTCCTTTCCTGCCCCCAAAGCTGAGGATGTTTTCTTACAGGGGGTTTTCTTCAAGGATGCAAAAGGGAAAGGGAACACCTTATCCTTAGCTGTCTGCTCTGTATCCATACAAGACCCCCAGTTAAACCAGTAAAACTACTGGAAACCTAGTGCCAGAGTTTCTGAAGAGCCACAAAGAAACCCATTTGGATTTGTGGGTTTGTGGTGTGAAGCTTATCCCAAATTACTCTCAGGTATCCCTCCACTCTGCAAAATCCTGCAGCCGGAGCAGAAAAAGCATTTCCCCAAATTTTAAGGGCTCCCTGTGAATGTGCCCTCCCAACCAGCTCCTGGAGTCCCATATGTGGGATTTTCCATCCCCCTTCATCTCTACCCCTTCCCTTCCTCCCTGCTGAGTTAATTCCCCTCTCTCTGAGCTGCCCTCTCCTTTCATCCCTCTTTTAATGAGCTAAGTTGTAGTTAACGATTCTCCTCTTTAATGCAACAGGGGTAGGAACCAGGTTAAAATTCGGGGCTGTTCCCTCGGGGGCCCTGCAAATTCAGCCCAAGCCAAGAGAGTGAATTTGCTACAGGTACTGGAGGTAACTCGTGACATGACTTGTGGCTACACCAGCAAAGGCAGCTCTAAAAACATACTGATTTTCCAGGCAGCATCACTTCCCTCTGAGCAACTCCAGGTTTACTCACTGTCAATTTTTCTGCTCGTTTTTTTTTAGTTAGACTGGAAGTTTATTTTGCAAACTGAGCAGCTGAGGACTTGTGTGTATATATATATATATATACATATGTATTTATTTTTCCATGTGTGTGCGTGTGTGTATATATGTGTGTGTATATATTTTTATATGTGCATGCACACACATATAAATGTGTATCTTCAGGATGGCTATTTGAGGAAATTTTTAGATCTTTGCAGCTTACAGCACCCATTGCCTCCAGCCCAAGGGTGCAAGCTGGCACGAGGTGAACCCAAAACTGAGCCCCTGTTTGGAGAAGAGCCATGGTGTTCCCTCAGTGGCTGAGAGGAAGGATGGGGAGCAGCCCTCACCAGTTAATTTTAACAAAGCACACATTTTCCTGGCTCCGTCATGGACTTGCATATTTTAACTCCTATCTTCTGTTCAGCAGCTAAAAAGAGACTTTCATTCCCGTTTTGGCTGCTGTGCCTCGTTTCCCATTCCCGGGCTGTTACACAGGCTCTATTCTTGCAGCCACCCAGTGCTGATAAGGGGGGAAGGACGAGACACCCCAGAGCTGCTCCTTCAAACAGGTGGGGGTTTTCTGCAAGCACCAACTTCCACAAGCCCATCACTGTTATGTCTGAGGCAAGCAAGGAATATGAATCAGCACGGAGGCTGAATTAGCTTTCTGCCCACAGCTCTTCCCAAGGAATTCTTACAGAGATATATTTGTATTTAAGACAAGAGATTAGAGAGAGCCATATAAATGCAATCCATCACCCACAATTAGGAATAAATGAGGGCAGGGGCAAGAGAAAGTTTCTGTCTTTGAGTCTTTTTCCAGGACTAGATATATATATCTATATATATATATACACGTCTCTGTGTGTGTGTGTATGTTATCTGTATAAATATGTTTGCTATTATATGCATGTATAAATATGTATGCTATTATATGCATATAAAAATATATGTGCTATTATATGTATATAAAAATATATATGGTTTTATGTGCTATTATAAATATAAATATATATATAGACACAGGCACACATATATACACACATATATATTCATATATTCAAGAATTTTTGTTAAAATTTCAGCTATACACTATACATATATATTTCCATATATAACATGCACAAATCTCTTTTTTTTAGATATAGGTATGGATATATAGATTCTATAGATACCTGCACACTGTACATGCACAGAAGCAGCCAAAAGAAGCAGAGAACCTGCTTGCCTTGCCCAAGGCCTGACACAACATCACCCAAAGGAAGTTTTATCCCAGAATTTCACCTTTTGTTTTCCCCTTAAACACCCAGCTCCAGGAATCGAGCGAATCTTTTCTAACCACAGTTTTCTTCCAAAAGGCAATTGGAAAAAGCTGTTTAATCAAAAATTATATTCTCATTACCATTCTTTCATCATCAACATTTCACCATCAACATCCTGGTGCCTCTCTGGGCTCCAAACAGGAGCAGGAGGATTCTCAAGGGACCCTCCTCTATTGAAGGAGGGAATTGATGCATCAGCAAAAAAACACACCTCAACTTAACCAAGACATAAATCACTGCAAAACTCAGATTTCCACACCAACGTGCAGCCCCAGCACTCCTCTCACTCCCTGTCCCAGGAGGAACTTTCAGGAGCACTGAACTTACCCCAAACCATTTTAGAAGACCCTATTTGTTAAGTTCCTTTAAGAAGATTTAAGGTGAACACCATTAGGAGTACATTGTTCATTCAGCCCCTCTATCCATGACATGAGAACAAAATGGTGTGATCTAAGCAAAACTTCTGGTTTCACAGCAAAACAAATTTTTTTTTTTCTTGGTGGGGAAATATAATGCAAATCAGTGCTTAGGTGCATCACTTGTGACTACTTTGTTTCCTGTACTAGAGTCTGTTGAAACACTATTAAAATATAATTTAACTAAATGGCTCCCTGGAAAATAATAATAATAAAAAAAAACCTTTCTAGTTTAAAAGTCGAAAAATGCCCAAGTGGATCGTGCATGAAAAATAAAAATGCTGTTTAGCTCTTACATAAATCTTTCCATGAGATCTCATACGAATTTTGGAAGAAAATAGTGTGGATTGCTCTTCCCTAGTGCTGGGAATCCAGAGCCATGTCTTGAAGAGTAGACATCTCCACTAAATCTGCTAGAGACAGGTTATTTTGTGTTTTGGATCACAGCAGGTCTTTCTGAAATACAGATTTGGGGTAAAAATGCCATGCTGGGTGTTCCAGGCACAGAGCAGACCTGAGGGATAAATACCATTTTTACAGGTAAAAAATAATTTCTTATGCAGATGTTTTCAGCCTTGATCTGGAGGCAAGCTGGATTCGTAGTCTTCAGTCCTGACAATGAGTGATGGCTAAATTTTATCTGACTCTGGCAGCAGGAGGAATTGGACCATGATTTTCTGAGCAGTTCATTTATAAGCTACTTCAAGGACCCCATGTCCCAAGCAAAGCAAAATTTGGCCAGACCTTAATCTTGCCTTTCATTTTTGTTTCCTGCAAAATAGGAAAATAGTTCCATCAGGATAATCAAATCTATGAGTCGTCAGAGCTATTTTATCATAAGTCCCTCTCACAGGCTTCTAGAGTTTCCCTTCCCCATTGGGAAAATGAGGCTAAAAGGGTTTTGGGGTGATGCTCAGATGGGGACAACCAACTGGTGTGACAACTGAGGTCACACCAAGTTCTCCACATCCCCACAAACTTGTGTCCAAGTGCTTCACTGCCCTTCCCCTAAGAAAAAATGCTCCAGATGTTTAATCCAAACTCCCTGGCTACCATTTAGAGCCTTTATTTCTTTTCATGTCCCTGATGAGCAATAACCGAGAAACATTATCACATAATATAAAATATTAAACACCTGTTGTAAATATTAAATTATATACAAATACAACATGCTAAAGATAATACTTGATATATTGTTTACATTGCTTACATTGCTGCTGATTAATACTGGAGATTAAAATTAATACACAACATAAACATCAACATGCTTTTAGCATGCAATTAAGCCAAACAATTTCATCAGCACAGGATATTCTCGTTCTTTCAAAACGAGGCACTAAAAACAAAGCTGCCTTGAAAATAGTATTGAAATCAAACTCCAAGTGCAAAACATTTGGATCATTAGAAATTTTTTTATTTTTTCCCACTTTGGAAATGCTGCTTTCCATACTAGAAGGCCACGGTTGGAGACAGTCAGAAATGAAGAAAGAGGGTGGGTTTAGCTGGGATATTGGGAAGAAATTCTTCCCTGTGAGGGTGGGGAGGCCCTGGCACAGAGAAGCTGTGGCTGCCCCATCCCTGGAAGTGTTCCAGGCCAGGTTCAATGGGCTTGGAGCAGCTTGGGCTAGTGGAAGGTGTCCCTACCCATGGCACGGGGTGGGACTGGATGGGCATTAAGGTTCCTTTCCAACCCAAACCACTCTGGGATTCCATTCTGGGTTCTGTGAAATCCCACCATGATGGACAGATCCTCATCTTCTCCATCACAATGTCCATCCATCTCTTCACTGCTGCCACAAGGCCATGAGAACCACTGGTATCTTCTTTCCTGAAAAAGCCATTTTAAAAAAGGGGTCAGTCGAGACAATTGTTGGATTTAAGGTACATGAGGTCCTCCTTCAGCAAGGCACACTGCTGGAAAGCAACCATAGGAGAAGGGTGCAAACAAACTGATCAGAGTCTGAAGGGTTGAGACAAAAGGTGATCAGAGGTCGGGAAAATCTGATGTCTGAAGGAAATGGGAGAAAAAAGACTGAGGGAAGGGCTTCCACCAGTCCTCAGAGGTACAATAGTCCTTCAGAGACAGCTCTCCTCTGCAGGCAGGACAAGGAGGGCTGAATGAAAGTGCAGCACAATCGAGGGAGGCTTAAGGAAATCTTTCCGATTACAAGGTTAATTAAGCAGGGGTCTAGATTAGCTGGGGAAGCACGGGAGTCCACGTCACTGGAAATCTTTAAGAACAAGTTGGATGAGCATGTAAGAATGATGTGGAACAGAGTGTCACCTTGGAACTGCTGATGTGTTAAACACACATCCCTTTGCTCTGATTGCTCTTATCCCCTGCATTTTATCTCCACAGGAGTCTGTCCAGCTGGCTTTTAGCCACATGGGAGCTAAGAGGTGCATTAGCTCCTCAGCAAGCCCTCAGACATCAACCAGCACAAGAGGAGACAGAGCCCAGGAGATGCCCACAGGCACCCCACTGTCCTTGTCTAGGATGTCCCACTGCTCTGCTGGAGCAGCACCCAGTGCTCTGCCTGAAAATCCCGTGGCCGATGCCTCTGCAGGGAATCAGGCAAAACGTAAAGCAGAGGAGACCAAATGTGGGTGTGTAATTAGGTGACAGCACATGTCCTGGCAGATGATTGCAGTGCTAAAGCGTGCCATATGCTCCGGCTCCTATGGAAATCTTCCTCGGCTGACATCATTATGGAGCGTTTGGGAACATACGCCGGTCCCTTATGTTTTCTCTGTCCTTCCTAAATGTTGCCAAGCGCCAAATACCTAAACACAATTAACCTCTGACATCACATTGAAAGGATCTGCAGCAGCCTCAAAGAACAGGGAGCTTCTCCCAAATATCCCTGGAGTGTTCTACCTGGAGAATTGCTCTCCAGAGCTGGGACAAATCCATAGGTGTTGTAGCAGCCAGCACTGGGAGCAGCACTCTGCCAGCCAGCCTTCACCCAGCAAGGAACTGGTAAATCAGATGTGCCAAACTGGTCCCAGTTTGGGGTCAGCAATGGCAGGACAGGACAGAAATGAGGTGGAGTGTCCAGGCAGTGCCCAAGGCGTCCCAGCCATGGCCTGGATCTCAGTAGCCGGAAAGCTACGGGTGCAAATTGTTAAAGAATTTAGAAATATTAGATCAGAGGGAAAGCAAGGGAAGAGAAATTGCCAACTGGGATTTTGCCAGAGCAAATTCCTGTCAGTTCTTCCTGCTCTTCGACAGGAAAACTGGCCGGGAGGATGGAGGGAAGGGAGGATGGAGGGAAGGGAGGATGGAGGGAAGAGAGGATGGAGGGAAGGGAGGATGGAGGGAAGGGGAGGATGCAGGGGAGCTGGAGCTGTGACAGAGCCTCGCTCAGGGAAGGCTCCTGGCACCGTCTTGGTTGACGGCTTTGCAAACAAACAAAGGAAACCTGATCCAGGTGAGGTTATAAAGGGGGGCACAACAGAGGGGAGGAAACCTGCACCCCTCGAGCTGTTATCAGGCATTCCTTGCCAGGCTGCAAGGGGCACCTGCTCCCCATAGATTCAAAATTTGCATTAGCAACTCAATGACAGTCTCGAGAGTATGTTAGGAAGTGTGTGGATAACCCTGGGCTGTGAGAAGTTTTTTTGGAAGCTTTTTGGAAGCCAGGTAATTAGAAACAATAAATTCATGCCATTTATTTCGAGTGAGCTACACAAAATTCAGTAAGAGAAAAGAGGTAAAGGGGCTGTGTTTTGGATGGATAAATGGCACCCAAATCTAGACTGGGGAATAGCATTTGGATAGGTCTAAATCATCATAAAAACAGCTGAGGAGGTTGTGGTGGGCCCCAGCTTGGGATGATGCTCAGGAGGGAAAGGGCAGGGCAAGGGCCACCTTTGGGTGCACCCACGGGTGGTGACAGAGGTGACAGCTCTCCCTGGGCACAAGGCAACACTCCACAAGGCTTAGGGATCATACAGATGAGCTGGAGCTGGTCCAGGAAAGAGCAACCTGACATGGTCTGGAAACAACAGCCAACGCAGAAGGGATTAAAGAATTGGGGCCTGCAGACTTTTTACCATCTGCTATTTAAAAAAAAAAAAAAAAAGAGAGAGAGAAAACAAGCTCAGGTTTTGTCTGCTTTACCCGGAGACAGGGTGATAATTGGATACATTCAGCTGCCTGTTTCACAATAAGCAGCTTCACAGCAGCGGTTGGCTCCCCAAAGTGGGTCTCTGGCTCCTGGGCTGAGGTTTCCCAAGCAGCACCTTCCCTTTGCAGCGATGCAACCACGCAGCACACAAAGCCTGGTCACGATTGTCCTCCATCATGCTGGTCACCCGTGGCTGCTTCTTAACTCCTGAAGCTCACAGGGACGAGATTCTTTTCTTTCTAGTAATTTTACAAAAGTTGCACTGTGGACACCTGCGTGTGTTTCACTGGCAATGTCCCGGAACAGCCACAAACATTGTTCTTTAAATTCCTGCTTTCCACCTTTTTTTGCAAAGCTGTTTCCCAAAGCACTTCTTCGCAGTAGTGCATTTTTTTGTAGGTTTTTTTTTCCCTCGGGTGGGTTCTCTGAATATTTTTTTTCATTCCCAGTGGAGGTCTGGGCATCCTAGGGAAGTGGGATAAGAGTCCCCATCACATGGGGTGGGCAGAGCAGACATGGGACCCATTGTTCTCTGCATCCGCCGCCGCTACGAGAGGAGGAAGTCGGCTTTATCTGAAGCAAAGAAAGACATCCATGAGGAAAATTATTGGGAAAAACTTCCTGGCAGTAGCAGAGCAATGCATGGGAACAGACACCTCAGGCAAGGGCGGAAACAGCCGCGGTTTTAAGGAACAGCCTTGCAGGAGATGCTGTCCATACACAGGGAGGGGACGTTGTCACCCCGTGGGACACACCTGATCCTCTCCAAAGGGTTCCCCTCTCTCCCTACCCCATTATATCACTTTTCTGCAGCGATGCAATCCCCCCTCTGCTGACAGCACCAAGCTCCAGGGTCTCACCCTCACCTCTCACACTGAGCACCCCTGATGAGGCTGAGAAGATTCCACACTTCCTGAAGGGCAGGGAGAAGGGCAGGGTTTTTTACAAGGCACTGAGGTGGATGGGGTGAGGGTGGGGATTGCATCTCCTCCCAAGAGCAGCATTTGGGGAGCGGGGGGTGCCTGGTGCTTCCACTGAAGCCCCCTGCCACTGGCACTATGCAGGAAAGTGCTGCAGGGTCTGATCTGGAGCCCGCCCAAGCATCCCCTGCATGCAGGAGGTCCCTGCTAATGGGAAAGCCACCTGTTATTCCCTCAAAACCACAAAAAAATAAAATCCAGTTTTCTTCTCTTGGCCCTTGCTGAGCAACCAAAACCCCCAAAGAGCTTCAAGCTGCCTTTTAACCAAATTATTCCCCCTGAACAATATTCGAGAGGAGAAAACAGAGCAGAGCCAGCCCAAGTAGCCACAGCCACCACAGCTTGGCACACGGCAGCAGCCAACACCAAGAGCAGAGAAAGCTACTGTCTCATAAATCTCCTGTCTACTGGGTTTTGCCTATTATTTTTTTGTTAGGGGGCAGAAAAATCAAGCAATGCAATCTGTTGGCACTTCTCAGATGTCTCCCTGCCCCTAATCTGGGATAAAAGCTGTGGGGTGCTGATCTGTAGCACACATCTGAGCATGGAAATGTGTGTTGGGATGGGTTTCTCCGGAGGTTCTGCCACACACCATGAGGGTCTCACCCATGAAAAGCCAGGGAAAAAAAAAAAAAAAAAAAAAAAGAAGAAGAAGAAGGAAAAAAAGCTCTTCCCTTCCACCTGTGTCCTTGCTAATCACCTCAGCGGATGTCTCAGCCCACCAGGAGTGGTGGAGGGAACCCTTCCTTGTCCCAGCAGGTCCCCAGGCCTCGTGCTGGGCACCAAAGCCGTTTGGATGCCCATGGAATGGCACGAAGCCAGGTGGCTCCGAGCCAGAGCCCAGGCTGGCAGACCTGCAGGCAGGAGGGTGCCACCAGGGCTCTGCCAACAAGCTGCTCCTGGCATCCACTGCTCCCCAGCATCCCTGCCCTCCCCACAGCCTTTCTGCTCCAATATATCCCTCTCTCCAAACCCAGAGCTGCACTGACATTGTCGCTATCACAAATGCAAGGTTTAGGATCTCTGCCCTGAGTTAATCCCTAGTGGTCCCTGATACTCCCTGCTTTGCTTCCTCATCTCTCCATTTCCAGGAAACAAAATGACACTTCTCAATTCCAGCTGGAAAAAAATCCCATTTCAGCCTCTGGGCTGAGGCTCCCTGGGGCCTGGCAGGGTTGGGGCAGCTCATGTCAGGGAAAAGTCACGACCCACAGAGGAAGGAAGCTCCAGCAAAGAGGTGTATTTTTGTTACTGTGGCTGTGCTTTAAGTTTCTATAGCTACCAGACTAGACTTGGCAGGAAATGCTGCTGCTCCCTTCTCCACACACTGCTTTGGAGTGGAAAAGCAGGAAAAGGGGCCCGTCGGAAATTGTTGTAGCTTCCCATATTTAAGCAGCTCTCTTCCTCTTGTCTCCATATGCCCTTTCTGGGATGGAAGAGCACATTTGGGGATGCTTCACCAAGCTCAGCAATCAGATTGCAGGGCCAGATGCAGCACAGTTTTCCTGCAGAGCTGAGTGATGGTGGCCAAGGATCGCGAAATCCGCTGGGAAGCAGCGTGCCAGGCTGGGCAGGGGATGCTGCCAGAGGGTTGGTCCCCAGCCCTCAGGTTTCCAGGTCCTGGGCATGGATGTTGCCTGCTGCTGAGCATCCCTCTGTGCCCTGCAAGGACCCTGCAGAAATGCAAACCTCACTCCATTTTAGCTCCTTTTCCCTAATCTTTGGGGTTTACAGATAAATGAATATGGCATGCAGTGGATAACCTTTAAACCACTTATAATTCTGTTTTCGAGGGAGTCCAGCCCTCAGAAGAGAAGGAAAAGGGCCAGAGGAGAGTCACAACCTCTCAAAATCCAGAAGCATCCCTTGGAGCCCAAGCTGAATCCCGAGGCCACCTTTACATTCTGGTGCTTGCATCCACAGCTTACTGCTACAGCAATAAAATCCACCTTCCTCCTTCAAACAACAAGCCTGCCTTCCATGTGTTTCCAGGAATATCATGCACAGTGTTCCACACAGTGCCTAAATTGCTCTGGTGTTCACAGGGATGCTCAGACACAAGATGACAAAAGGAGTGTAAAGACATTTCCTCAAAGCGGCTGAGTCCTACCAGGAACAAATCCCACTTTGTTCAGGGCTGGGTGTGTTTCTGGAGGCACCATCCAGATCCCAGGTGCTTCTCCTCCTTCTGCCAAGTGTTGGGACACAACAGCAGCGTGTTCACAGCCTTGGAAGTTCATTTTCTCTAACAATTTGGGTGTCTTTCCACGGCGCACACAAACACGCACACAGATGTCCGTGCAAAAATTCCATCTGTACTTGTGGATCAGTAAAATGTGAGGCTGGGGAGGTCAGGGCTTGGGTTCGTACAAACATCCTGAAGTTCAGCTGTTTCCCCAAAGCTTGTCTGAACTGTGCGTGACCTCCTCCAGTCTGGAAATGAGGCAGCCGGTGTTCCTCGCCACGTTACCAGCACATCATGAATCTGGAAAAGTCTGCAGCACCACCAGCAAAAAGAGAAACACTTTCCTTGGAGTATTCATCTGATGCTTGGCTTCAGCTGCTGAGCAGCACCAGAAGGGCTCTGGGTCAGAGACAAATGCCAGACAGTGTTTGGACAGTTTCCAGCAATGTGGGCATGGATTTCAGGTGTTCCTCTGCCTGTTCTTGCTGCAGCCCTTGAGACCAAGACACAGAAAGTGGGCAAAGTTTCCTAACGACAGAAAAGCTGCCTCTTTATCCTCGTTATAAACTCTGCCTCCTGCCCACAGCAGGGAGATGACTCGGGGGCTGAGCCTGGACAGAGGATTTTGCAGATGCTCACAAATGGGAAGGAACCCCAGGATCCCGGTGGATATTTTGCTGCCTGCTCACTGACATTACAAGGCATTTCACAACAGTAAAATCACTGTTCTTTAGCATAACTCACAACAAAACAAAGGTCACAACACCTCAGGTCGGTGTTTTAGTTTTAAGTTGCTTAACAGCAAACGATATTTCTGCCGTTTTCTCTAACACAGATCTTGCTACATTTTGATGTTGTGTGAAATGCCAGGAGATTAACAGCCTCTCTCTCCTGGGGTCTGCAAAACCTCCTTTTACCACTGAAACTAATTATGCTGTTAACCACTAATGGCCACGAAGGAGAGCTAATGAGTCGCCAGCCAGTGGGTGTTTTATCTCCCCTGCACAGGGAGCTGCAGCCACACAACACCCAGCACCAACAAAAACCTCCCCTGGCAAGACTGATTGCCTGGCTGAAGGGAAAACCATGGAGGAGGTCACACAACTGCTCCCAAACACCTCTCGTGCCTCCATCACCTGCAGTGCTCAGGGAAAACAGCGGTGCAGATGTAAATGAAATGATGCCCCCGTTGCTTTTACACCTCCCAGGACGTTGTCAGCCTTAATGAGTTAATATTGTTAAATCCTCCTGTGCTCATCAGCTGGGTAACACGGTAGGAAAGGTGCTTTGTAAAGGAGGCCCTCCCAGGACAGCAGTTGTGTATTCCCATCTCCTCCAGCCATCTGCTGCCTTTCCAGATCCCCCCAGGAGACCTGTCCTGCCGTTGATGCTGGGTTTATTGCTATTGTCATCATCACTTCTGGGTGTTGATATTACAGATGCAGCTTGGAGCACTAATCATGGTCCCTGCCTGTCTCAATAGGGCTGGAGCCATCTGACAAGCGAGCAAAGAGGGGATGAATTTGAATGGACTCCTCTGTGAAGCTCACTTGGTGGATATCCAGGGAAAACTTTCATGATTTTGTTCACCCTCAAACCTCCAGCAGGAGAGCTCTCTGGTGGGGCAGAAAGACTCCTCAATGGGCTCAAACATAACCAAAAAATCTTGTTCATCAGTTTCTCCATAGGGCTGACAATGCTTTCCACTGTCCTTAGGATACCACAGGAATTAAATTATCATTGTACCGTGGAGCTCGGAGGTGAGAGATGACCACAGGAACTGGTGATATCACAAATTTACCGTAGACCTTCCACCTGGAGCAGCCAGTTCAAATTCTTCCTTTTCCCCACATCACAAAGGTTGGACTCGATGATCTTGGACGTGCTTCCCAACCTTAATGATTCTCTGTGACCAGCACTCCTGGGAGCAGACCAAGAGCTGGGGTGCATCTCCAAGAGCCCAGCCCAAATCCTTGGGGTGTTGGACACCTTAAACTCTGCAACCCACTTTGTGTTCACTGCAGGCGTTAATACTTATTGGGAGTCATGCCATGGATCATGTTTAGCGACTCCAATAAAAACAAATCTTCCTTGACCTCAACAAAGCTCCCAGGAGCAGAAAGAGACACTCTGGTTGCTGGTTCCTTGGTGGGCAAACCCCAGGACAGGAGTGGGACAAGACCGGGGTGCCCAAATGTGCCTGGGAGCTTTCCAGCTCTTTTTCCATCTTCAAACAGCTAAATCTGCATTCACACCTACCCTTTATCACCTCTCACCTGTCCACACAGCAGGTGATTTCCCTGCATGTCACCAGGTTTTGACCCACGTGTTCTCATCGTTAATTATGTTCAGGGAAAGCGGCAGCATCGCTGTCCCAAACCAGCCTCCACATTTCCCTGCCTTCCTTCCCGATTCACAGAGCTCCTCCAAGCCCCTCATGGCCAACTTTCTCTGCTGTGCAGCCTTCCCCACCTCCCCCAGTTTCGAGCCTAAGAACATTTTTATATCTCCTGCTTTGATGGATCATTCAAAGGCTTCAATCACCGTGTCTCGGGTTTTGTAGCCTTTCCTGAGCGCTGCTGTTTACATCAGGGACTTTCAATTGCACAACGGTTCCTTCATGAAAACCTCACTTCCTCACACTTGGGTTGAACTTGTGGCTTGAAATTGTCTCTTTCTGAGTGTTTGTAAACATTTTCTGTGTCTGCTATGGCCAGGCAGCAGCTCTCTGCTTCCAGGGAAGAAATTGCTGCTAAAAAAACATCCCCTGCACAGCTATGATGAGTTCTGAAGGCAGAGAATAAAGTATAAGCTGCCACAGAGGTAGAAAAAAGGAGGTCAAAAAGCTTCAGAGACTCAGGCAAGCCTGGAAAACTTCTGGAAGTGGAGCTGGGCGTGGGGAAAACTAGCAAAGGGAAAGTTGTTTTCCCCTAATTTTGTCTTCTCCTTTGAATTCTCTTTGCTCCCTGTGGAACTATAGGGGGTTTGTGCCCAGAAAAGGAGACTGGGCCCATCACAGGCCAAACCCGGGGACAGAGGACAGGGCATGAAGAGCCCCCGGGGGTGAACTCGAGTTACACGTTTGGGAGATACTTTTTTACAAGGCAAATTCAGCATTTTGGGGAATTCAGGGGTAAGCAGCAGTACCAGTGGAGACCAACCCACCACAGACACACCCTTGGGGTTTCACAGCAGCGAGCTGGGACCTTGATTTATGTCATCTGCCACTGCAAAGGTCTGTTGGGGCTCCTCAGCTTCCAAGCTGCTCTACCTCATCCAGGGCAGCTGTCCCGTAGGAGGTAGGTGACATCTGGAATGTTGTCCCCTCTGATCTGGGACCTCTGGAGTCTCTTCTTCTCCACAGGGTGGGTGGAGCCCAAGCGACTTTCCCTCACTCAGAGCTCAACATCTGGTGGAATCGCCATCCCTGGAAGTTTTCAAAAAGGTTGTTCATGTGACCCTTGGGAGGATGGTTCAATGGTGAACCAATTGCAGCCTTTCCTCTTCTCATTCCTCTTTTTTTCTTTTTCTTTGAATCACAGAGCTGACTTTTGGCCCCTGGGCTGGGTTCCTGCCTGGTCTCAGCAAGCTCTGGCTCCTCTCTACTGACTTCCAGCAGGTTCATCCCAGATCCAGCAGCTAGCTTGCAAGATGCTGCATTTCTCAGATTGCTGCCATAAATGCACAAATCAGCTGTTACAGTGAGCACTGAGTGGCCACACACCTCCTCTGACCCCAACCAGGAGCATCGAGTTCCCTGGGTCTGGATAAATCATGGGGGTTTTGTTGTGGGGTTTTATTCCCACCAGAATTTATTTCACCATGCAAACCCCACCCTGGGGTGGGCAGGGACCCGAGTGCCACCCTGGGAGAGCCCTTTGCAGCTGACTGAAGCCTCTGTTGCAGCTCACAGTGGCACCTCTGTGTGAGACACTCCTTTTGTGCTGGCTCCCCTGGCCCAGGGTGGCACAGCCACCCTCTGATCCCCTCTGGATGCTCAGATCCCTGGGAACAGATGTGCAAGCATCGGGTCTGAAGCCCTTGTGGAGTGGGGAGGAGAGTCATGACTGATTCCTGCAAAGCCTGGGGCTGGAGCAGGGAGGCAGGGAAGTCATGGGCACTGAAACCTCATATTTAAGAAAGAATTCAGATCTTTGTCACTGGTCCTGCCTGTTCTTCTCCCAGATTAACGTGCTGGGGCCGCTGTGGCTTTGGGACAGGCATTGTGACAGAGGTGGGTCTGCCTGTTAAACACACCCTTTCCCTGCCCTTTTCCCAGCCCCCAGCAGCCCTTTTGCCAACAATCAGTCTGGTTTTCATGGATATAGCCCAGGGCATCCACAGTGCAGGCACAGAGCCCCAGGCAGCAGCCCAGCTCAGGCCCAGTGGGCAGTGAGGGGCTGGGTGTTTGGTCACCACCATCCCAAATATCTCTGTCTCCTCTGGGAACCAGACCTGGAACCAGAGGAAAACGTTGTGGGTGGGCAGACTCCTGGTGTGCCCAGACTGTCAGACACAGCTGAACACCTCCTGATGGACAAGGAAATCAAGCCCAGCACTGCAAGTGATGCATTCCCTTGGTTTTGGCTGTTGACATTTTTAAACCAATTGGTTTGTCAATGCTGGATAAACAAAACGGGGAAAAGGCAATTACTGAGGAGAGCAGCAGCAGTGATTGCTATTAGTGTTATTGCCCTCTTCCCTCTGAGCCTTATTAGGTGCTTATATGAGAGACAGACTTCTGTGAAATGTCAGTGAGCACCAGATACTTGAAAATCCAGCCCCGAGGAGCTTCAAAAATCTTGTTGATTACTTTAGACATTGTATGAACATGGGAAACTACAGCAAGCATGCCCTCAGGTGAATCCCAGCCACATCCATCAGCAAGAGTCAGGGATCAGTGCAGCGAGGGCAGAGGGGAGCTGTGCTTTGCAGACTTCTTCCCCTGAACCAGCCATGCTGGGAGC
This sequence comes from Nicator chloris, assembly GCA_013400495.1. Taxonomy (NCBI): domain Eukaryota; kingdom Metazoa; phylum Chordata; class Aves; order Passeriformes; family Pycnonotidae; genus Nicator; species Nicator chloris. Next base: position 449,027 of record WAAE01006235.1, on the reverse strand, counting down.
ACTGCACAGCAATCCTTGGTGCCAGGGGACAAATCCTGCCACTCGCTTCCACAGAATCACAGAGTCATGGAAAGGCTTGGGCTGGAAAGGGCATTAAAGCACGCCTTGTCCCACTCCCTGCCAAAGGACACCTCCCACCATCCCAGGTTGCTCCAAACCCCATCCAACCTGGCCTTGGATACCTCCAAGGATCCAGGGACAGCCACAGCTTCTCTGGGCACCCTGTGCCAGGGCCTCCCATCCTCACAGTCAAGTATTTATTCCTGATATCTACTCAGTTACCCATTTCAAGTAGGGAAAAAGGACCTCCGTGCATCCTCACCCACATCCAGAGTTCCCCACCAGCCTTTATTCGAGATGGGTAAAGCAATGACCTTATTTCAAAGGGAAGACAGATTTCCCCCACTGTTCTACAAATGCCAAGTGGCTCTAAGAGCAGCCCCTGAAACTGTGGAGCTGAGCAGGGGCTTTCCCAGCCTTGGGTCTCTTCGCAGCACGTGGAAATGGCTGGATCTGGGGGTTTCTTTGCATTTTAGGTGTGTGGAGGAACATTCAGGGAGACAGTGCCAGCCCAGGAGAGCCTTTGGTTCAAACAGAGAAAGAGCAGGGTGAGGAGCCAACACCTTGGAAGGCAACTGGGCTTGTTCCCAGTGACCCCACAGCTCTGCTCAGGGTTGGAGGAGCACTTCCAGCACCTTCTGGTTCCCAGTCCAGGGAGCTGTTTATGGTTAATGCATCTTTTGAACTCTCCCTCCTTGGAGGTGACACGGCCATGGGTAGTTGTGGATTTCTCCCCTCAGCAGGACGTCGGTGGGTTGAGTTTTGCAGACACAGTGGGCTTGCTGTCTCCTGGGGAGTTATATTTACTCTGCCTTTCCTTGCTGTTTTCTTTAACCTAAAATAAGATGTCCCAGACTGGGAAAAAAAAAAAAAAAGTGAGCATGTTTTGCTCCCAGTGTCTGGATAAACATATCACTTCCCAACCCTTATATAGAGTTAATGGGATGAGCTGTGGGGAGCTCATTGAGATGCAGCAGCTTCAGAGGCTGGAGAGAATTGTAGAGGTGATGGGGTCCTGTTTTCTTTCTTTTTCTGCCTGTTTTCCTTCTTTTTCTGCTTGGCCATGGCCCACACTGTCAGGTTTGGGAAATCAGCCCCCATCTGCCTTGCCCGGGCTCTCCCGCAGTGCTCCTCGTTAGGAGTGTGTGGCTGTAATTAGCACAGCCCAGGCCTGCTCAGAGCTCCTCCTCGGGGGCAGCTGCTGCCTGGAACCATCTATTTTTTGCCACCACGAAACAACATTCATGTGCCAACTTGTCATTTGCTCTGCCCCCGACAGGGCTCCATCCTCCTCCTCCTCCTCCTCCTCTCTGTGAGGTCTGGGAAGGTTGGGTTTGCCTCAGAGGAGAAGCAGTGATCTGTTTCAGCCTTTTGACAGTGGAGGAGTTAGTAGGTTTTTTTGCTTGGATGGGCTTTTTGTCTACCTCAGACCATCTCTGCCTAGATTAAATGCAGTGTTTAAATGTTATCAAGTGCAGATAGGGCTGAAATTACATCCTCCATCAGCTGCAGACAGGCCTGGCTGATTAGCCTTTCACATTTTGTACGCATTTAAGAATCAAAGAGAGCAGGAGCAGGCTTGATATCCCTCACAGGCCCTTTCAGAAACATCCAGAGGATGAGCTCAGAGGAGATGAGCGTCCATCAGCTCTCAAAGGTGTGCCAGGCAGAAAAGACCACGTGGCCCATCTGAGTATCCCAAAGAAGACCAAGAAGAGGCACCTGCACCATGCTCTGCGCCCTGGGTCCTCCTGTGCATCACCAGCCCTTTTCCCTGGTTTTGGGGACACTAGCAAAAGCAAATTTTACTTGAACAGGAGAACATTCCTTCATTCTCTCACCTCCAGAAATGATCACAGAATCATTTAGGTTGGAAAAGACCCTTAAGATCACTGGGTCCAGTCGTTACCACAGGATTGCCAAAGCCACCACTGACCCAATGTCCCCAAGTGCCACATCCACACGGTTTTCAAATCCCTCCAGGGATGGGGACTCTGCCCCTGCCCTGGGCAGCTGTGCCAATGCCTGATCACACTTTCTGTGAAGAATTTTCTCCTGATATCCAACTTAAACCTCCCCTGCTGCAACTTGAGGCCACTTCCTTTCATCCTGTCACTCGTTCCCTGGGAAATGGGTCCGTCTCCTCCACTGCAATGGCTAAAGCTCTTGTCCCACATAACCAAAACACTCATTTTCTACCACATGATCAGAGCTCAAAGTTACCAGTGCTCAGCAGCCAGACCAGCCCACTACTCCATTTCCTTTACAACCTTGCTTCTGCCATCAAAGGTGCCCATTAAGGAGTCACAAATCCATCTCCACAAGTGACACAGGGGCAGATCAAGAGGAGAGTCTCCTCTGTGCATCAACATTCAGCCATTAAATCAGCCCTGCAATGTCTCTCTGCTCTTTTTGTGTGACTTTTTTTGGTTGCCTTCGTATATTTTTTCAGACTAATCCCCTTTTAAATCTGGCCTTCTGAAAATAACCTTGCCTCTGGACAAAGAGCCCATCATCTTCTGCCCTCATGAGCCTGACTTGCCCCCTCGGGAGGCTGTGCCAGCTGGAGGGGACCTCTGGCTGCTCTTCCACCTCCAGGCTTCTCCCTGACCCTGAGCCAACCTCCTGGAGGTGCTGCAGAGAAAAAAAGCACATCCAGCCCTTGGAGACTCCCAGGAACCAGATGTCACCAGAGGCTGCCAGCCCAAGACGTCTTGGTTGACAGCTCAGAGATGTTCCTGCTGCTGATGGGAAGTGACCCATGGAGCGAGGGAAGCTGCTGGGCATGGGAAGGAGCTCAGCAGAAACACCATGAGTCAGCACCAGAATGGGAAGTGACAGGCAGGGAGAGGGATGATGGATGGGGAGACACGAGCAGCTGATCCTGAAGCACCTCTGGAGCAGGGAATGGCTGCAGGGATGCAGGAGCTGCTCACGGAGCTGCTGCCCTGGGGACCAGCCAGCCGTGTTCTACCTGGAGGAGATTTTCTCTCCAAAGGGGAGAGGATTTTTTCTCCTGCCCAATGACAAAATCAAGACTGTTGTGGAGGGAACGGGGCATGGGTTAAGCAGCCTACCACAGTGCTCCTGATTTACCATTTATTTACCAGTGGGATTTAAATAACCTGCTCAGGGCTGGATGTGGAGTATGACTGAGTCAGACAGACACAGCTCAGCGGGTGAAAGCCTGAGAAGAACAAGCATCATTTCCTTCAGCTCCAGGGTAAAAGTTATTTAAGGACAAGGACTTATCCAAGGAGAGCCCCACAGTGATCTCCAAACTGTCCTCACAGCCAGTTGGCTGGAAAAGAAACCATCTCATGCATTCCTGAGGATTAGGAGCCTTTGGTGCCTGGTCCACTCTAATTTTCAAGGCAGAAGCCCCAGGGTTGTCCACCCCATTTTATCCCCTCCCTCCCATACACATCCCTGCTGGTGGAGCTGAGAAAAATCAGAGAAAATGTGTGACATTCAAAGGCCTCATGGCATCTACTGCAAAAACATCTACAGCACAACATCTGCAACATCTGCACTATGTGCTAAACCAGATATCTGAGCTGTTCCTTGCACGTTTTCACACCACAGAACTATTCAAAGGCTCAAAAATTTTTGTCCAGCCATGCTGGATAGGGTTGGCCCCTGGACTGAAGACCTTGCTGCAGGGAGGATGGAAGGACTGTAACCTCCATTTCCCTGAGGGAAACCAGAGGGGCCAGAAAAAAAATAGGTGACCTCAGTCACTTTATAGCAGAGCCCTCATGGTTTGGTAAAATTTCATGATGTTGTCTTAAAATAAAATGGTCTTTTATTAGAGATTTTCTTAGTGCAGCAGCAGGCTGAAACTCTTGTCATTGCACAGTTTAAAAGCCAGGCTGTAAAAGCAAAATGATACATCCCTGATCATTAATGCATCTCCAAAAAGGGCTCTCACTCCTTTGCTTTGCCTTTCACAGCCTGGATGAAAAAAGGCTTATGTGAGCAAATCTAAAATTAATCACCTGAATGTCTTACAGATTCCCAGGTAACAAGGGCAGCTGTGAATCATTGTCTTTGCAGGATGCAGAGACATCAGAGATCATCTCCTCTCTCCTCCTGCCCTTTCCCTGGATTTGTTGCTCCAAGACAAGAGCAAACTTCTCGTCCTTACATGCAGGTCTTGGAGGCAGAACCTGGGCAGCCTGGCATGGAAGGGCAGAAACTTGCAAATAAATACAATTCTGCCTCTGAAGCAGGTTGTGGATGGCAGGTCCCTTCCCATGGCTCTGCCCCATCCCCATTCCTCTTCCCTCCTGGGCTGTCAGGAAGAAATGGTCCTTCCTGAGCAGCCAGGATGCTCCAGGAATGGTTCCAGAGTCAATGGGACAAACAGGAGCCAACAGCTTGGATTGCCACCAGCAATACCAGAATCATTTCTGCAAGTGAGATACCTAGACAAGCTAGGCCTTGGGTTTAAGTCAACAATTTCACCTATGGAAAGGAAATACCCCTGGTGGAAAACATTCCTGGTGAGAGAGACATGCCTAGGGTCCATCTGGTAAAGGCTTACTGTCTACAAACTCTTCACTGACTCCTTTGGGAATGAGAGAGGGATAAAAGGGTATTTAAAGTGTGAGCATCAGCGTTGGGGCAGGCTTGATCCACATCCGTTGGAGTCCAGAGGATTTTCCATTGACTCCAGGCAGAATCCAGCCCAGCTACACTCTGGGAATCCTTACTGGACTAAGGGGCAATCTCCAGGCTAACAGCAGAGTCTTTCCAAGCAGGGATTAATCTGTAAGGAGAGCTGGGAGCTGCAGTTGTGCTGCAGGGCACTGACACAGCAGGGCAGCTTTGGTTTGTTCAATATTTATCTGAGCAATAGCTGCTTTTCCTCCAGATCCTGACTGGAAAACCAGTGGAGAACCTGATCTCCAGCCTGGCAAAAGGCTGCCCACCTGCACAAAGAGCATTCCCTGGGATTCAGGCTGGAATTCACTATATCCTGCCAGCCAAGATGCCAAGCACCTAGCTTTTATCAGAGAAAGGGAGGAGATCCCTTAACCAATGTCTTTGGTTAGGACACCCTTTCTGGAGGTTTGTTTCCCATTTTGTTCAGTCTCCTCATCCTGGTGCTGTGTTTTCCACCCTTCTGGCTTTCCCAGAGATGTGAGTCTGTGCAGACCTCCCAGATCCATTGTTCCCTCTCTCTCCTCTGTAACTGGAAGTTTATCTTTTGCAGCCCATTCAAAGGAACCTTTCCAGGATAAGGAGAACACCTCACCACACCTGGAGCTTCTTCCACCCATCCTGGAGGCACTGCAGAGTGTACAACCAGCTCTGCACACTTTTCCTTACCTTTCTTGTTTCCTGACCACAAAACAGGCAAATCAGTGTTGCTCTGGCTTCTCATGGCAACAAAAGTCCAGGCTGAGAAAAATATCAATCAAATTTGAGGCCAAAAATGAAGAGACTGAAGGAGCTGTAAGCAGAAGGGGAATGTTTCTCCACAGTCAGTGATGTTCATTAGCCCACACTCAGCATAGTGTGCTTGGGGCACAGGGGATTGGCTGCACAACAGCAATGCAGGAAGGCAGGAATAAAGATAAACCAAGTGGATGGAGAGAAAAAATTCTGATTTCAACAAAATTAGGCTCTCCTGCCATCAACTCCCTTTTCTATGTGAAGGCTGGGGGCTTTCTAGCCCATCCCAAAGTGACTTTCTGTGGCCAACAAGGAGACAGGATGCGACCAGCATAGCCTGGGACAACCTGCAGCCTCCCCAGCCCTGGGACCACTCAGTCCCTCTGCAAAGATATCTCTGCTCTCCATTCACCACCCTCTGGGAGTGGTTTTAAACCAAAATCCAGGGCTCCCTTGCACACAGGGTGCTGCACACCACGTGGGTTCAGGGTCAGCACAGGTGGTGATCACTTATGTTTGGTGTCCCCCTTTTTTCAGAGCTGAACAAAGATCAACTTTCAATCAGTGCTCAAACATCTCCCTCAGAGGCTCCTTGAAGGCCCTGGGCAGGGGCTACACAGCCTTGCCAGCTCCACAGGAGGTATTTACCAGGGGAAATGCTGTGTTTTTTTAGTCTGAACTGGTAAGTCTGGGAAATCAGCTTAAAGCATTCCAGTTGGGGGACCTATTTCTCATAAACTCCTGAAGTCCCTTTCCTTCCAGCCTAAGCCAATCCAACACACTTTTTTCTAGGCTAAGATCCAGCAGAGAGCTTTCTTTTGGGTGCCAACAGCAAATTTTTATGACCACAGAATAAACCTTTAAATACGATCTGTTTAGATAGGCTGTGAGAATGCTGAGAGGCACTCGGTGATCTGAATCCAGAGGTGTGAACAGTTCTGCTTAAAGGACATTCAAAAATAATGGCACTGAGGTTGTGCTGCCACTTCCAGGAGGAAACAGGTCGTGCTAATGCTGGTTTGAATCGTGGCTCTGCAAAACCTGCACAGGAGCAAGAAGAGGTGCATTATGAGCAGCCCTGGAGCAATGACAAGGTCCCAGGGAGGTCAGATCCCAAAGACCTGCCCCAAACCTGCCTCCCAAGAGCTCCTTTCACAGCTCCCCAGCAGCACAACTGGGTGTATCCTGGCTGCCTCCTGCCAAACAGGAAGAGAAATCTTCCCCCACACATCCATGGCTAAGTAGCTCTACGTGTCCTGGTGCATTTTTTTCCAGGCATTGTGCTTGAAGGGGTTCCCATGACTCCAGATGAAATGTTCAACTTATTCCAGTGCTTGACCTGCTCACCACCACTGCTGGCATCATTAACCCTGAGGTACCCAGTTTGGACAGGATCATTCTTTGTGTAAAGAATACTTGTCTGAAAGCAAAACCGAGGAGCAGAGATTATTTCCACAACTCCCTGAAAGGAGGCTGTAGGCAGGTGGATTCAGTCTCTTTTCCCAGGTAAAAAGTGATGCCTCAAATTGGGCCAGGAGATGTTTTGATTGGATATTAGGAAAAAAATGTCCCCTGAAATATTTGTCTGGCATTGGAACGGGCTGCTCAGGGCAGTGATGGAACCATCATCCCTGGAATTGTTAAGAAAACATGTGGATGTGGCTGCTGTGGACAGGGTTTGGTGGTGAACACTGCAATGCTGTGTCAGTGCTGTGTGGGTTGTCACTCCTATTGCAAAACTCCACAAATACCAAAGGTTGTAGCTGAATATTAGAAATGCTCAAAACGCACCCAGAGTCCTGGTGGAGACGGAAAATGTTGGCACCACGTAGCCCTAAACGGAGCGATTCCTGGAGAGGAGGAGTCTGCTGCTCTTTGCACAGTCAGGATATTCCCAGGCTCCTGATTTCCCATCCATGGTGAGCTCAGCCACCCTGGCAGCACCCTGTGATGGTTCCCATCATCCCAAGGACAAACCACCCTGCCCAGACAGACAGATGACGACAGACAATTCAGCTCAGGGCTGAAATGCAGCTGTGGCACAGAGCCAAGCCCGAGCCATCATCAATTTGGAAACCCCAGGGAGCTGTGGATATTTGAACTCCTGTCCTCAATCCCGCCCTGTCCTCCCTTGGGGACTGAGGAAAACCACTTAAATCTTTGAAGCACCCCATGGTCAGGCTCCAGACCAGCTGAGCAAACCAGTGAGCAGCTAAATCAGCGGCGCTGCTGGGAGAGGGGCAGTGGTCAGCCGTGCATTAGCGCTGCTTTCCCGGGGAAGCTGTCAGTGACACAGGTGAGCTCCTCCAGGAGCCCTCACAGAGCTCCCTGTGGCGTGCAGAGGGCGCTTGGCAAGGCACAACAACACGTCCTGAAATTAACAGAGACACAACAACACGGGCGGCTGCCGCTCGCGCTCCCGGGGGAAGGGATAACGCGGCAGGTGCCGGACACCTGGCTCCAGGAGGAGCAAAACCTGGGCTCCACAGCTTTCCCTGAACACTGGCATCACCAAAGGTGTTGTGGGGACAGGACCCAGTGCTGCCCACCCTCCAGCTGAGGTGGGAGTCTCAGCACGGTTGATATTTTAATTAAAGCCCCAGGTTCTGAAGTCGATGTTGTGATGGAGGCGGCTCCACTCTTTTATATTTCGACCAATTTTAGCCCTGATGCCTTCACTGAAGCTGGAGACACAATTCCTGGAATATTTTAGCAAATCCATATTTTGAACACATGGCCAAGGGCAAGCTGGAAGCCACCCTGATGGGTTGTATTCAGTCACCCAGACCCCACGGATGGCTCCAAGACACGTCAAATGTCCTGCTCTGGCACTGAGACCCTGCCTGGGTTTCCTGAGTTGTGTGTTAATCTTCGCTGCGAATTTTTCAGGAGAAAGAACCCAGGTCTAGGACTCCTCTCTATTTTTATCACGTTCCATCACTCCCAGCAAGAACCAGACAAACAACCCCAAGAAATGGCTTGGAAAGTCTGGAGGACAAAAATAAATGCCCGGACTGTGGTTAGAGGGGCTGAGCTTGGCTGAACCAGCTTGGGCTGGAAAACAAGCAAGCTGTTTTCCTCTAAAATAACACTGGTGCCCAGAGAAGCAGAAATGCCATCTCATGGGGTCAGGAGAGCATGGATCCATGAGGCAGGAGGGAAGGACAGCCCTGGCCTCAGCATACCCAGAGAAGTGCAATCCCTGTGCTACATTAAACAGCTCCTTTCTCTCCCTGTCTGCCCCCTCCTTTCTCCTTGCCTCTCAGCCAAGCCTACATTGGGATGCACCAAAAATAACCTTGGGAATCCTGTTTTGGCCCAACCTCAGCCACCCATGGGTGGGGATGAGGAACAGATGTGGGACGTGGTGGCTTTGCAGTGACACAACCCAGAGAAGATGTGAGTTCAGTCTCCTGCTCCACCTCACCGAGCTTCTGCGCAAGCCCGGGCAGGTGAGTGGGACACATCATCCTTTGGAGCATCTCTTTCTTCACATCATCTCTTTATTCACCTTATGACACCACTTGCTGGCAATTAGCAGGTTGAAATAAATAAAATGGATACTCTGCTCTGGTGAGATCCCACCTGCAGTGCTGCATCCAGCTCTGAGGCCTCCAACGTCAGAAGGACATGGAGCTGCTGGAGCAATTTCAGAAGAGGCCACAGAGATGTTCTGAGAGCTGGATTTCCTCTGGAGTCAGGCTGGGAGAGCTGGGGGTGTTCACCTGGAGAAAGCTCCCGGGAAGCCTCAGACCTCCTTCTAGTACCTAAAGGGGCTCCAAAACAGCTGGAGAGGGACTTGGGACAAGGCCTGGCATGACAGGACACAGGGAATGGCTTCCCACTGCCAGAGGGCAGGGATAGATTACTGGGAAGAAATTCTTCCCTGTGAGGGCAGTGAGGCCCTGGCACAGGGTGCCCAGAGAAGCTGTGGCTGCCCCTGGATCCCTGGAAGTGTTCCAGGCCAGGTTGGATGGGGTTTGGAGAAATCTGGGATTGTGGAAGCTGTCCCTGCACATGGCAGGGTGGAACTGGGTGAGCTTTGAGGTCCCTTACAGCACAAACCGTTCAATAATTCTAAGAAAAGAGCCGAAAAAATAAAACTTGTGCTTTCTCCAGACCTGATGGAAACAAAGAATCACCCCACCAATGCCCTACCAGCCAATACACTGAATTAATCTGGGCTCTGGGAAGGAGCAACACACAGACCTGTCAGGGCATCAGGACCTTTCTGGAAGGGAATTTCTGTAAATTCCTTGATCCTGTCAGAGTGAGTAACCCGGGTGTGTGGGTGAGATGTAACCCAGGAGCAGGTTTTCTGGAAACTGAGATCAAAAAAACAAAGGAGAGTGGAGGCACCAGCATCTTTTCAGCAAGGAAAAAAGGCTTTCTAAATTAGTAGGCACTAAATTCCCTGCCAGCTCCTCTGCTGAACTCACTTTTGATCTACAGCAAACAGGAAACTGTCTTGAATGGAGATGGGGATGGATTTGCCAAGTTTGTATCTACCCCTAAATCCTGGTAAAATAAATATCTGACGTAGAACTCTGGACCTTAGTGAAGGATCCAGGAGGCTCTGACTGGAGGGCCCAGCTCTGGCTGGCCTTGCTGGCAGAGCAAAACCCTCCTGCTCTTTACCTGCTGTAAATAAAGACACAGCCTGCCTCGAATCTTCTGTATTCCTGGCAACTCTTCGGGAATTCCTGCAATCCTCAGTGGTGAGAATAATGCGATTGCCTCCTAATGTGAGATTTCCTTTGCTGGGTAAAGTACACCTAAGGGCTGCTGATGTAATTCTCTCATACTAAGCTGATTAAATGCTGAGGAGTTAGAGCCTTTTATAATTTTATTACATTAGATTCCAGAGATGAAATGAATAGAAATGACCAGACAGTGAAGGAGGCAGAGATCTGTGTCCGCAGATTTTAGAGACTCCAAATTACATTCAGACAATCCAGCGAGGTGTCTGCAGGAGCAAATCTAATAACAGAGTGTCCGTCTGTTCCACAATATGGATAAACTTGGGTTATCAGGGTTGTACAACATTAAAAGGACAATTACAAGCAGAGAACACGTAAAGGTCTTGATGTCCCAAGGATTCACGCTGTCCCTTTGAGGAAGACCAGCAGCCATTAGCACTGCTTAGCAACTCTGGCTGCAGGGTGTTATTAGCACCACTAATGACTTGGAGTGAGACAGAAAGGTTTCTTGGGCTGGACAGAGGATGTGAGAAATCATTTATCCATACCCCAAAATGTCTGAGCTGGACCACGTTTCTGTATGGAACCTCCTAAAGGCTCAGCTGAGTTGGAGGAGAAATCAGGATTGAAGAAACCTGGATAACTTTAAAAATCCAGGCAGAAACAGCAAAATGCTTCAGGATGCAAAAAAAAAAAAAACCAAAAACCAAAAAAAAACCCAAAAAGTCCCTGTGTCATTGACTTTGGGTCAATTGGCTCATTTCAGCCAAACCCTTAATTTCTCTCTGGCTTAGACAAGTCAGCTGGGACAGAGATCACCATGAGGCATCTGCTTGCTGAGCTCCCTCCTGTTTTCCTTCACAACGAAAAGCTGGATTTATGAATGGCTTCCAACCAGGTCTTTGTGCACACCCTTGGGCCATCCTGGCCACCCTTTGGAGTTGTTGGGCTGGGTGATTTATGCCCCTCACCAACAAAGCAGCCAGTGAGGGCCACACGACCTCAGGCACAATGTGAAATTCAGGGGATATTCATGCACCGATGCTTTACATTTTTCTCTGGGCACAGCCGTCAGCAAAACGCTCCAGTATTCAGATGAGGGTCCTGCAAAAGGTCAAACCGAAATTTGCTTGCATATCTGAGCAAATATTTGTGAACAATTTCCCCCATTATTCTCTAAGCTTTACATATGGCCCGCCCCAGAGAAGCGTGCTCCTTGTTAAAATACTTCTGGGGGCTGCAGTGACTCAAAAAACTGCCTGGGAGCAATTCCTAGGCTGACTATTCAAATGCATTTTCTGCAAACAAAAGTTTATTTGCTATGTATAGATAAATGCTGTCAGTGGGCTAATTTGGAAGCTCTGTTGATTACCCATTGTAATGAGGCCTATTACATAATTAAAAGTGTTTTCTCCTAACTGCATTTTGCTGCTAATTAACATTTTATGCCATCTACAATGGACACTTTGGGCTGCATCAAAGACATTATTATGCAATTTTATCCTAAGAGCAGACTATGAATTATTAATTAATATCAAATCTGTTGATTAAAGGAGAATTTGTAAGTAAGCCAGTCATAGCCAGGAACATGCTTCACCCATAAATATTCCCCTGAAACACAGTCCAAAATTATACAGAGTAAAGAAAAGGTAGAAGACTGGGAGTGTGAAAGATGGGAGACTGGGATAATTTATGAGAACCTCTGATGTTTTTCCAGAAATTCCTGTTGTTAGTGTTTTAATTAAACAGCATCTTCTAAAACACTCTGTCATGTCCCAGCAGGATTCACAAAGGGATAAACAGTGGAATCCTTGCTCCTTGAGCAAGTCAGACAACAGGAACTCAGTGTACGAATTCACCTCAGCCTGGAAGTTCAGATCAAAAATTTACCCAGTTTGGGGGTGGAAGCAGCAGTTGTTGGCAGAGATTGAGGAACACCTACAGAAATTATTTTGCTGTGGCATCACCTTGAAAAACGAGATGTGGGTGAGAGCAAGGCTGCAGTGTGAACGTGGCGAGAGTTTCCTGCCCACTGCTCACTTATACAACTCCCTAAATCGGCACAAATCTATACAAATGTCCAAATTTAGGTTCAGCTGGTCAGAGCAAGCTGGAAATGGCTACTGGATAAAATCCTGACTTATTTGGGTCGAGCGTGGACTCCTTTGAACGTGAGCCAATTCATCATCTGAATTGCTCACCATGAGTGATAATCAATGCACAGCAGGTCCTGGAGCACCACGTCCAGCCCATCTGCACCCCCTGACCCTCAACCAGGAGGAACTGGGAGTTCCACAGGGCAGAGGAACCTGCTGGGAGCCACAGCCACTCTAAAAATCAACCTTGGGGCTTCTTCCAAGACCAGGCATCCCTTGAAACTAGAGTGGGACACTGTGGAGTGTCCACCCCATGCTGCTTGGCTGTCCTGGAGTCAGAGCTCATCAGTCACAGGCAGCAGGACACAGAATCATCCCAGGACTCAGAAATGAAGGAGCAGCCTGATGCACCCTCTGCCAGCCCTGGCACCTGCTCACTGCTGCAGCAGCCTGGTTCTGCTCTGGGCTCAGGCCTGAACTGGCTGCAGCTCATCCTGAGCACAGGAAAGTTGGTATAATAATAATAATTAATAATAATAGTACTAGTAGTAGTAATAGTGGCAGTAATTATTGTTGTTGTTGTTGTTATAATAATTTTAATAGGTCTTGTTGTTGTTATACTCATTATTATTACTATTAATGGTGCTGGTGATGTGCCTGCTGGAGCAGAGCTGGAGACACCTGAACTGCTCTCCACATGCTGCACAGATTGCATCCAGGCTGCTTTCACCCAGCAAGTGCCTGTTGGGAAAAGCTGCTTGAGCAGCCTTGTTTACCAACACGAGCAGGCTGCAGGAGAGCCGTGTGATGGCACACACCACAGCCAGGCTTTGTGCTTGGATTGGAAAAGGGGAAGGGGAGAGGGAAGTGCAGGGAGTGATGGTGGTGTTTGCAGTGTGGGGCAGCCCCAGCTGTGCTCGCCCCGTTTCTCAGACCCACTGTGATCAGAGTGGCACCCAGGTGAGAAAAATAGGAAAATAGGTCATAAATTAAAAAATAGGTCAAGCAAAGAGCCACACTTCAGGTCTTGGGCATGCACGGATGTCCCTGGATGGAAAGGGTTTCTCTGCAGGCTAAAAGGGGACCCATGACATCCCTCCCTCCACATCAACTCCAGAATATTCCTGCCCCCAAAAAGGCAAAAATCTCCCAGATTCCCGGTTCAAGCACAAACCCAAGCTCAGGGGTGAAGGCCCTCTCCCCTCTCATCACAAGAGCTCTGTGTGTGGACTACCCCCTGCCCACACTCAGCCTGGCCACGGGCACCTTGCTAAGTCCTGCCAGACCCAGGAGCCTTCATGAAGCCCAGGACCACTTAATTAATTGTTGTCCTCCTTGCAAGAACAGTACACAGAGAAAATAATAATTGGAATTCATAAGCCCTTGGATACATGATGGTTAATGAGAGCCTCTAACTATAGAGACCTGTAGGAAGATGCAGCTCTGTTTACAGCAGCCCTTTTCATTATGTTTTTTCTCATTTTGACTTCTCTCATTATTGCTGGAGGATGTCAAGAAGAGCTCCTTCAGACATGCAAAAATGAAGCCAGACAGCACAGAGAGGGTCTGGAAGGTTTTTCTTTACAAGACTGGGTAATTCTGAAGGCAGACTAAAGGAAAGGTGTGTTAACATCACTTTTTTTTTTTTACACTCTGTGTTGCCACTTCACCTTTAGCAAGAAGTTTTGCACTTTGGGTTGGCTGACAGGTCCTGTTTCAAGTGAAAACCCCAGTGCAGGAGATGTCACTGATAGCAGGTCTCCCAGGTTTAGATACCACAAAAATCGTGGTGGTCCCCAAAACTGAATGTCTGTGCCCCTCAGTCCCACACCAGCTCTCATGGTTTCCTTGTAGGGTTATGTAGAAGATCTCTTTTCTTACACATTTCTGGCCATCAGGACCGCAGAGGAAGCATGAAAGCATTAACTGGATGCAAAAAAAGAGGTCAAATGATAGAAAATCATCCCCTTCATTGCTGTTTTCCTCAGGCTTTTAAAGCAGCGCCTCACCTGGCTAATTTCTGCTCTTTAACCACCAGCAGGCGGAGATTGTTGGGGTCCCCCATTCACCACCCAGTGTGACTCCAGCCTCAGCATTTCCCCTCCTCACTGATGGTCCTCACAGTGAAACCCAGCCCCTCATTTGTGAAGCTGTGAAAACACGGAGGACATCCATGATTCCACCCTGGAAAACCCTCCAGGCCATCAAAGCCATGACATATTTCCTGCTCCCACCACACTGGGCTGAGGACTTTATGACCCTGGCCACTTGCAGAAAGCCAAGCCATCCAATGGGCTGCAATTTTTTTTATTTTTTTAATAAACACGTCACGTTTGAGAGCCTATCAATATCCAAGCAATTTATTGCAGATTTCCCACTCTCCATTTTTCTGATCTCAGCGCCGGGGCTCAGAGTTCAGCCCCAGCCCGAGTTAATACACAGCAGCAGCTTTGCATGTCAATTAAGGGAGAAGGTTGTTTTCTGGCTCGACCTCCGAGATCAAGTGCTAATGCACTCCAGAAAAAGGCAGTGATCTATCATCCAAACCCCAGCCAGGACCACTTTTTTCCCTGGGAGAAGGGCTTGCAATAACTTACTCGACACCATCAGTCATCTCTTGGCCGTCCTCTCGGGGACATTCCCAGCCTTACTCCAGGAGCAGGAGCCTTCAGCTCCAGACACTGATTGAACACAACACCTTATCACTCATTTTATGGCAGCAGCTTGGTACCCAGGTCATGGAGTGAGAGCCAGAGGGGGGAAACAGCAGCTCTCGTGCCCAGAAGCTTTGTGGTTGGAGGGTAGGCCACGGTTTGATGGTGGTGCCACAAACGCTCCTCCCTTTGGGGGGGTTGCTGAAAAGGGCAGCAGTAATGGAAGGAGAAGTGACCTGGCCGTGAATTATGTCTGGGAGCAGTCAAAAAGCAATGTTTTCAAGCCATTTCCCTGGCTTTTGTTGTGTGTTGGAAATCACAGTCTGAGCTGTTCTCCTGCACACACCAAAGTGGGGACACACAGCCAAACGGGACCAGAGATGAAGCTGTGACCCCAAAGGATGAGGGGACACGAGAAGAAAGAGCTTCCAGAAGATACCCTGGAGTGTGGCACAGCTCAGGATATTCTTTCAAAGGCAATATTTGAGGAGAAAAATGATTTTTTTTTTTAATTCCCCCGTAAAGAATTTTGTTTTCCTTCTCTTTCCCTCCTCTCCTTCTTTTTTAGAGGGAAGATTTTAGGCTGGGAACAGGTGAAGAGCTATAAAGTCTTCACCCCAGCACAGAGAACTGATGGCAGCCTGTCCCTGTGGGCAACGTGGGCTGGGAAGGATGCCAAGAGCCTGGGAAATGTTTCCAAATACCTGCCATGGAGTGCAGTCAGTGCATCCCTGGGGAAAAACAAATCTGCTCAGCAGACGTGCTCCCAGGAAAACAGCTCTGGGAGATGGGTTTTGGGGCAGGAAGGACCTCTCTGGACAGGCTGGCCCCTCACAGCACACAGGTGCCTCTGCTTCCAGGAGCAAAGCGCCGTCCCAGGTGCCCTTCAGGGAGGCTCAGAGCCTTACTTGCCTTTTTTCCCCCCAGCTGCATATTCATCTGCTTAGTTTGTAAATCCCTGGAGCCTCGTTTGTCCAATTAGTGCTTGCTGAGTCTCTTGCTGCTGGCAAATAATGGGCTCTTCTGTGCCCTGCTGCATTACCCGGAAGGAAATCACTTGGCAGCTCAGAACCGAGGCGCCTTAGTGCCACGAGGAATTGAGGGGAGGGGAGGCAGCTCCTGCACCTTCACTGGCCCTGACAGAAGCCCTGAGTGGACAGGAGGGCTCAGCCCCATCCCTTGCAAGGTGTGAGGTCCTTTTGGTGCTGTTTCAGTGTGCTGGGAACTGGGCTTTGAGAAAAACCTGCCTGATCCACCCATACCCAAAAGTTTTGCAAACGAACCACTTTACCTTGGCTCTCCTAAGCCTTCACTTTACAGGTGCTGCAGCATCCCACAGCTCCTCAGTGGCATTCCTTGCTCTGCTCCCTGTTGCACCTTGCTGCTGGTGAAAGCTAATCCCCTCCAGCCAGACCTTTTGCAGCAGAATAAATCATCCGAGTGGGATAAAACAGATTCCCAAGCATTTGAAGAATGAGGCTGTATTTTTAGCATCATCAACCAAAAAAGGAAAATAAAAAAAAAAACCAACTCTTTTTTTCCTCCTCCTTTCTACTGGTGCTGTGCATCACTCAGAGGGAAGGCCGTTGACATTTTCCACTCGACAAAGTTGCTCCAAGAACCATGCAGCCTGACCTTGGACACTTCCAGGGATCCAGGGGCAGCCACAGCTTCTCTGGGTACCCTGTGCCAGGGCCTCACCACCTTCACAGGGAAGAATTTCTTCCTAAATACTAACTTAAATTGCTCCTCTTTGAGTTTAAAACAATTCCCCCTTGTCCTGTCACTAACGTGAGAGCAGAGCATCCTGTTGGAGACAAATCACTCGTCTGGGGGGGAAAAAAAGAAGGGACATAAATTCAGCATCCAAAAAAAGGAGCAGAGAGGGATGTAACTGATGGAATCACCCACACTGGGATGTAGCAGGGCCACAGAGCCCAGGTTTTCTTTACTCCAGCCTGACATTTAGGTTAGGCATAAATATTCCTTGACAGAGGTTTGTGAGCAATTTGACCTGGGCTAATCCTTTACCCCCAGCTGGGAGAGAGCCTTGCACCAGAAATCAATCTGCCTTACCTCCATTTCTTGTCTGGCTGCACCCAGTTCCTTAGGAAGAGGCAAAAATGTCCCTCTCTGATTCATCATACAACTTTAATAAGTGCATTTGATAGTTCAGGTCGTATCCTTTCATGAGCCTCATTATTTCAGACTGGTTTTATAACAAGGAAAATGTGCCATTCAAGTGTCTTTCTCCAATGGACTCAAGCAGCCCTTCAGTTTAAGCCTCCCTCACGGCTTGGAAAGCTGGAATTCTGTTTGTCAATGCTGAATAAGACACCAAGATGATGGCATGAGTGTCTAAAAGGTGTGTAAAGTAATCGTGGCTGCAGCTGGAGCCTATTGAGTGTGGCTGGATCATCACTCATTCCCTCAGGAGAGGTTTGGAAGTGCTGCTTATTTGCTTGCCAAATCCTGCCCCTGGGGGAGGCTCTGTGCCCACAGCTCTGTTCTTCCCTTGGCTCAGTTTTGGCTTTACAGAGGGGTAAAGGAGAACAGAGCTGAGCTTGGACCTGCTGGAGAACTCTCCATCCCCAGGCCAGGCTGGCACTGAGAGAATTTAAGTCTCCATCAGATTTCAGTGGGCATTGGGTCAGACCTTTAGTTGTTATCCAAGTAAAACCAACATTAGAACTGGAAATAAGCCAAACCTGGAGATATTTGCCCAAATTTTAGAACAAGCTTAGTCTGAACCCAGTTATTAAAACCTGAAGTTAATTAAAGCAGAGCTAGATCTGAGTATAGACTCTGGAGCAAACTCACCTGGGTTTTAGGGACAGCTTGCACACATAAGCTAAGCCCACCCTTGCCAGATAAAAACAAAAGTCAAACCATCCTCACCTGCCTTTTGCACAGGGCCAGTGAATTCCATTTCCCTGCATTGCTCCCCAAGCCATCCCTCTCCAAACAGACCAAATACCCCAGACTGAAACCAAAACCAAACTGAAATTCCCTTCCACACAGACGCAGGAGAGAGGCTGGCACATCCTTGTTTGACAAAGCCCAGATATTCAGGCTCTGCCTTCCACCTTCACTGATTTCTGCTAAAATCTGACAGCCCCAGTTCTCTACCTGCGTGGCCACACCTTGTGCTCTCCAGGTGACTTCAGCAGGCTCTACTCCTCACCTTAGGCTGTGTTTAGACCTGGGCTTGCACTTCTGGGGGTTCTCATTGAAGGAGGACTTCATTTGGGGCAGCAAAGTTTGGAAAGTTTGGGAATGACCAAGGCAAGGGGTCAGCCCTGAGCACTGCTCAGCACTGATGGAGGAAAATGAGATATATGGCCATGCAAGGGACAGCCTGGAATGACACAGTGGAGCAAACAGGAGCAATGCCTGGCCCCAGGGAAGGAAAACAGAGCTGGCTCGTGGCTGCAGTGACAGGAGCTGGTCCTGGAGCTGGTTTTGCAGATTCTGGGTGAAACATCATCCTTGATCTGACACAGGTAAAGCTGTCAGAGACAGCCACTCACCTGTGCTTAAAAGGTGCTGCCTGTGACAACTGGGTCCTTGCTCCACAGCAGGGTTAAGACAACCTTTCCCAAGCAGTGGGAAATGCCCCACTCTTGCTTTAGCAGACAGGAGATCCTGTATTTATTTCTATAGCCACTTAGGAGAGAAAACAGGCAAAAAAGTTCCCATATGAACTTAAAGGGTATCGATACACTCACCCCCAAATCCCCTCTCCTCAGCAAAACCCAAGACATCTGCTGCTGAGCTGCACACTCAGCACCACACAGAAATTATTCCTTCTGAGCCCAAAGAGGAACCAAGTGAGTCACGGCCCCATCACGGAGCCTTTTTTCTCTGTTTCACAAATATTTGCTGTGAATAAGTTCTCCATAAGTTCTCCATGAGTTCTGTCATGCCTGCAGAGCAGTCTGTGTATGTGCAAGGGGATGATGTGGAGCTGGGGCATCCAGAAGAGCTCAGTGAGTGACTGCACAGGTGAAATGGTGCAGGATGTGCTGCTCCAGCTCACAAATCAGGCACTGAATCCTGGCACTGACCCCCAACAGGGAAAACTCCTGAGAGCTGCCACCCTCCCTCTGGAGACTTCTGCCAGCTGGAGTTTTAATCAGGTGAGTTAATCACTGCTGTCCCTCCTGCCGTGGGTGCCATCAGCTCTGTTCTGGCAGCAGAGAGGAGGAGAGGGTGGCTCCACCAGCATCAGATCCAATTGTGCATTGATGTCACGAGCCCCCCAGTATATTCCAGACATGGATCCCAAGATGTCGAGATCCAAGGCCCCAAGAATCCCAAGATTCCCTGCCCAGGTGATCCTTGAGGTGCCTTCCAACCCAAACCCTTCTGAGATCCCCTGTCAGACCCTGGTTTAGCTTGGCAAAGCCACAGCTCCGTGAAACCAGGAGCTGCCAGCCTGGATGTCTCAGCTCTGTGAGCTGCCAGGAGGATGAGCTGGAGCCAGGATTCCTGGCTGGATCAGCTCTTGGCTCCATGGGAAAGGCTGGGTGCTGTGCTTTCATGCCAAGGTGCCATACTCTCCCTTCACAAACAGCCCTTCCCCTCCACGCCTGACAAATCAGAGCTGCCTTTGTTCCCGGGAATGTTCAGATCTGCAAAGTGCCCTCAATCCAAAATATCAACGAGAAGAAGCTGGGAAAAGACCCAGAGGGGGTCTGCTGCCATCACAGACCCTCTGGCAGGGTTGGCCCAGGCCCCCTGAGCACCAGCTCATCCCCCCCAGTGACAGATTGCTTTAAGGAGTAACAAAAATCCCCCAGTTTGTGCAAGGAACAGAGAGAGCCTGTTCCTCAGCTTAGCTTAGTGTTGCAACAGGTTTTTCAAACATTTCTGGCTCTGGTAAAACATTTTAATAACCCTGATAATGTTTATCATGTGGTTAGGGTTGCTTGGGCTGGAATAAGCCATAACTCCAGCTGGCAGAAACCCCAGGAACCAAGTGGCTCCTGTCCCTGGGCTGTGAGCTGATGTCCCTCACTCACACCCTTCCCAGGCTGGCCCCAGGGATGGGGAACAGCACAAAGCCCTCAGGGAAAAGGGGAAATTTTTAATGTCCTCAGTGGCTTGGGCCACACAAGGCCAAGGAGGCTCAGGGCCAGGTGTTTCCTAGCAATTCCAGCACACCTTGCCATGAGGGTTTAAGCAGAGCCCCAGGGAATTACATGGCAGAAAAACTTGCAACAGCTCCTGGAGCATCACCTGGAGAAGGGACTGAGGGGGGTGGGGAGGAGGTGTTGGGTTCAGAGAAACCATCACAGCCCTGGATTCCACTACCCCACTCACCAAGCCCCTTCTCCAGACCCTGAGGACCTCTTATCCTGCCAGCACCTTGCTAAAAAAGCCTTATATTTATCAATTCCTTATGAAGAGGGTGATTTCAGCTCCCTAGGGGATGTCAGTCCTGTGTGGTGCCTGTTGGAATGGTGGGAAACAGGGCTTTGGGTAAACAGGATATTCCCTGCAGGGAAAACTCACATCTCCCAGCAAGCAGGAAAGAGGTGGATTCCTGCAGCAGGGTATTTTCCACTCACTGGTAGAAATAGGTGGACAGAGCCCCAGGCTGTGCTTTTCCTGTTTTGAGAGCAAAGTTTTAGGTGGATTACTCTTTTCTTTTTTTTTTTTCTTTTTCCATTTATTCCGGATTTATTTTGTTGATTTAGTCGAACATTCTGATTGTGCCACACCAATTTATTGAGGGTTTTCACCCTGGCTTCAGGATATGTGATGTTGTTATGTCTGCTTGCACACGTGCATCAGCCCAGGGTGATTTTTACGCTGCTTGCAAAGTGTAAAAATGGTTGGAAAGGATTCCCATCAAAAGTATCAGAATAGGTCCATGGGGTGGAGGAAATAAAGGAAATAGGAGTGAGGGGCTGCAGCACTTGAACCACACTGCAGTGCTCAGGAGCCTGTGCAGGAGCAGGAGCTGGAAGGCCATGGGAGAAGGAGCTCAGATGAACATCTGAGATGTTCACTCTCCCAGGATTCAGTGGTTGGAGCCTGCCCTGGGGAACCCAAATCCCTCAGGAAGGAGATTCACAGGTGATGAAATAGTCCAGCAGTGATTTAAATTTTCACTTTGTAGAATCACAGAATCGTAAAATGGTTGGAAGGGGCCTCAAAGCCCATCTCATTCCATCCCCTGCCATGGGCAGGGACACCTTTCATTATCCCAGGTTGCTCCAAGCCCTGTCCAACCTGGCCTTGGACACTTCCAGGGATTTGGGGCAGCCACAGCTTCTCTGGGCACCCTGTGCCAGGGCCTGCCCACCCTCCCACGGCAGAATTCCTTCCCAATCTCCCATCCATCCCTGCCCTCTGGCACTGGGAAGCCATTCCCTGTGTCCTGTCCCTCCAGCCCTTGTCCCCAGTCCCTCTCCAGCTCTCCTGGAGCCCCTTCAAGCCCTGGCAGGGGCTCTGAGCTCTCCCTGGGGCCTTCTCCTCTCCAGGCTGAACAACCCAAGTGGTACCTGAGCCAGGAGGGGCTGCAGGGGGGAATTACAGAGCTGAGGACAGAAGGATGCAGAATTTGCTGTCCTGTTTAGCCACGTGTGTGGTGCACAGCCTGTCCAGGAGCAGCACACACTGAAGCCTGGGCTAAGCCACTGACTCCTTTTCTTTATTTTTTTGATTTTTTTTCCTGCTATAAAAACAGGAACATTGCATGATGGATTATAGGACTTAAACAAGCACATGGACCCTATGGAGGGAATAAATTCAGTGGGAAGGTTGAGTACCAGGAGTCAGAGCAGTGACACGAAATTGGCTTTGGTGGAACTGTGCTGATTTATTGCAGCTGAAAATCCGAGCCCAGGTGGGAAGGAGCAGCCAGCAGAGAGGCATGGACAGACTTCCCTGCTGGAGGCTGGTGCAGCTTTGGAGCACAGGCCCAGGGTGGCATCTCTGTCTCCAGGGGTTTCCAGGGCTCATTCAGTCAACAGGAACCAGGAAAATCCCATTTCACGGAGCAGGGGATCACAGATGCCCAGACACACTCCCCTCCAGCACTGCTGTGATTCCTGATCCCGGGTGTGTGGTTTGCTCCTGAAGGACACAAGGGTCACTTTTTCCCTGTTGGCTTGTCCCCAGCTGTCCCAGGATGGTGAGGGGGACACCCAGCACGTTGGCACATGCAGACCAAACCGTGTCAGGTGTCCCCTTGCCAAGGCAGTGTCCCCTGTGGCTGTGACCACTGACCCCTGAACCTGCTGCCACCCCAATCATTGTCAGGAACAAACCCTGCAAGGAGCTGAGGGGTGGCCAAAACCCACCAAGGGACTTTCTCCCCACTTTCAGGGGTGCAAGAGTGGGGCTGGGGTGCCGTGGTGTGGACAGTGAAAAGCCCAGCACAGCCAGGGTCTGCTGCACTCAGCCTCTGCAGCTGGGCAATAGCTCCAGCAAAGCTCATGGCTGTGGCTCTGAAGGTTTTTGGGAGGCTCAGCTCCTCAGCCGGGTGCCCGAGGCTGCAATAGGGAAAGGAATCTGAAGGAGGATTGAATTTCACTGGGATCTGAGCCCCGGTTCCCCTCAGGGCCCTTTCCAAACCCCCCACCCCGGCCAGCAGAAGCAAACACAGCATCCATCAGGAGCAACACCTCCCACGGGCTGGGGTGGCACCTCAAACTGCTGCTGCCAGGGCAGCCAGCTCCACAGGACACCTTTCCACCGCGGGGCCAGGCACCCACAGACCTGCTGCTGCTAATTACCCTTGACATTAATGCTGTCAGGGGCTCCTAAGCCTGTAATTAGAAGCAAAAGGAGGAGATGGATAGGTGACAGGGGGGAAACTGGGAAGCACGAGCTGCTCCAGGTCAGCGGGCGGGCTGGAGAACATGTGCAACAAGAGACCTTCATGAGCATCATTAATCTGAAGCCTCTAATTGGGAGTTTGGAAGGAGCCTTTTCCATCTGCCTTCCAAGAAGGAGGGCCAGCGCTGCCTGGAGGAGGCTGGAGCAGGGTGAGCACCAGCCCCTGCGAGTTCCATCTTCCCTCTCTGCCAGCAGCCTCCTGCAGCAGGGACACTCGTCACAACCTGCTCCTGACCCTCCTGTGCTGGCTCAGCCCTGCAGCCTCGGGGGAGGATGAATTTCCATCACTGCTTTCAAGTCGTGCCGCTGGTTATTGCTTACCACCGTATCAGCCATCAAAGTTCCCATGAAAACACTGAATAGGACACAAATTGCAAATTAGGCTTTAATTAGAAGCTGGCACCTGCTTTCTGACCAAGAAATACAATGAAGACGTCTATATGTTGCTATGGCAGTCCAGAAACATAGATTTCTGTTTCAGGACCCTTTGAAGACAAATTTACTCAGCACTATAAACTTGTATGCCAAAGTGATTAACACTTTAATGCTAATATCAAGCTGGACCAGTTACACACATTTTATTCATTAGAAGGCATCATTTTTCAACTGTGTCTTATCAGTATGTAAATGAGATTTCGACTCAGTCATTGTCTGCTCCCAAAAGCGCAGCCAAAGTGAATTCAATTAATGCGATTTACATCCCAATGTGACACGCGAGGCTGTGCCGGGCGTGATAAGGGAGCCAGATGGGAGCTGGGCTCCCGGCACAGCGCAGCCATCACCCTCCTCCTCTTCCTCCCCCCTCCCGGCTCCCGGGCTCTGCCGGGCACCTCCGGAACAAAGACACGCAGCCAACTCCAACCCAAACCTGGTTTTGCTCCCCTGGATGCTTCTGCTGGCAGGGGACACCCCGCGGAGCCGCTGAAATGTTTAAAACCACGGGAACGCCTCCTCTGCCAGCCCAGCACCACGCCAGGGTAATTGAGGACAAACTCCAGCCTTTCTTCTTCGCTCAGTCGAGCCTTACAGATGTGCAAAACAGCTGGGTAAGCAGCTTCCGCTGCAAGGGCAGACCCTGACGAGATCCTGGCTTCCCCCTGAAGAATCCCTCTGGCTTTTCCCCGATCTGGGCCAGACTCCTGCTCCTCCTTATGCCTGGAGGACGCCTGCTTGCAGTGCTGGCCCTGCCCCAGCCCCGGATTCGGGTGTGAACACCGAGGCAGGATTGGTGTGCCCAGGCTCGGGCACTGCTGAGCCAAACAAGAGGAGGCAGGACACTCATTGTCCCCTCACTGTCACCCTGCCCAGCATCTCTGCACGTGAAAGCCGAGTTTCATCTCAGAGCTCGGGATTTTTCCACGGCCCCCACGATCTTTGACACCTGTTTGGCACAGGCAGCTCTCCCGGGAATGGCCTCAGGGGCGTTTTTGCCAGCACCTGGTCAAACCCAGAATGTGTTGGCTCTGAGAGTCCTCCCAAAAACCCCTAGAACGAGGCTCAGTGCCTGCTCTTAAACACAGGAACTTGCTCAAAAGTGCTACTGATATACATAGTAAGTGCAAGAACACACACCCAAGAGCCTGGGAGTTAAAAAAGAACCTTTTCCTTAAGTGACTGGGCTTCACCTGGGAATTCAATGGGTGTTTCTGCCCTTGCTCATGCCAGGACACTGCCCAGGTGCTGCGTGGATGCTCCTTGGCTGGAGGTTTGGAGGGCTGGGTGCGAGGCTGAAAGCCACCAATGCCAGGCCAATTTGTTCACAGGGTAATAAATTTTCTGCTGAAGGGATGAGCCCGTGCTAAAATTCCCAAAGCAGGCAGCACTCGTTGCTTCGTTTACCTAATGCTGCTTGTACCCGGGTAAACCGCTGAAGTCTCTCCCAGTCCCAGTGTTTGCCCAGCCAGGGTGGGTGCCCTGTTTGAGCACAGGGTGGGTCCACAAGGTGAATGCCACACGTGGCTCTGAGCGGCACCCAGGCCGAGCTGGCAGCCCCAGCACAGCTGGGAAACAGCGGTGGAGCAGAGCCCACACACCCATGAGGGTGAATTAATCCAGGGAACGTGCAGCAGGGAGCTGAATTTGTCCCCGGTGTCCCCGAGCTCACCCTGCCCACTGTGCCCTCCATCCCTCGGGGGTCCCCGCCCTCCCCTGCCCCTCCTCCTTCACTCCCCACAACGCCTCTCGTTTTCTGTGATTGCACAGCTCATTTTCTGTGGTTGCACAATGCGAGGTGGCAAAGCCTTCCCAGGCACATCCCTGTCCTCCTGCTTGCTTCCCCTTCACCTCCCACCCAGGCAGGGATGTTCATCCCATCCCTCCCAATATTCCCTGGCCCATTTCCACCTCCTGCATCCCCAGCCCCATCGCCAGCCCGATGTGACCATTTTCCCCACAGCAATCTCCCCATCCCGGCTCCCTTTGGGTTTCCAGGCATGGGTTTGGCCGGGCAGACCCCTCGTGCTGAGAACCACCAGTAAATCATCGTGTGCCCCCTTTCAGCCAGCCAGCACTTTGTTATCCCTGAGCACAGTTAACCTTTCTCCACAAACGAAACATTCCGGGACAATTATTCACCTTGGCAGAGTGATTGTGGAGGAAAGCAAAGAGGAAAAGACATTTCTAGAGAGGTAAATTCTGCCTGGGAGCTGGAGCGGTCCCGTGACCCCAAACACAAAGTCAATTGTTGCTCAAAATCTTCCCTTTTTTGGGTTCAAAGGACAGGCAATAAGCGAGCTCAAATTATCGCTGGGTCTTAATGAAGTTGCTTTCAGCCCGGGCAGAATTGCCTGTTTATTCATGCAAATTCACTGTAACCAGCTTAGGCACTTTATCCAGCGCCGGGACCGTGGGGGATCCTGGCTGCCTGCGGGAGATCAGGAGAGGGAAACTCGGGGCCGGCTATCAGCACCGGCAGTTAAGGTGCTTCCAAATATCCCGATTAATTCCCAGATTGGCCTGGCATTAGGATCATAGAACAGGCCCTTGTTGTCTGAGTGCATATGACTGCTAATGATGGGCAAAGTCCCCAGGGGCCGGGACAGGCTCCAGCCAGGGAAAACAGCATCCCATTGATCAGCCCCTGCCCGGCCCTGATCGATACCTGCTTGGACTGCGTGGAAATGCTCATTTATCTGTTACGTGCAGGTAATAATGAGAGTGTCCAGGTGGCTGAAATGAATCCTGGGGGTTGTTAACAACCCCCTCCCGTGCTGGTGTCAGCGGGAATTCTCATTTCTCTCTCCCAGGGGGCTGCAGATTTTAGACACAGAGCCCTGGTGGCTTGTGTCCACAAGCCACTGCTTGCCAGAGCACACAGGGACAGGAAGCAGCTTCCAGGGGTTGTTTTAGGGGAATTTGGGCACCTAGAGCCAATGACCCTCACCCCAGCATCCTCCCAAGCACTGCTGAAGGGAGAGCTCAGAGCCCCTCCCAGGGCCTAAAGGGTCTCCAGGAGAGCTGGAGAGGGACTGGGGACAAGGGATGGAGGGACAGGACACAGGGAATGGCTGCCAGAGGGCAGGGATGGATGGGATATTGGGAAGGAATTCCTGGCTGTGAGGGTGGGGAGGCCCTGGCACAGGGTGCCCAAAGAAGCTGTGGCTGCCCCAAATCCCTGGAAGTGTCCAAGGCCAGGCTGGATGGGGCTTGGAGCAACCTGGGTTAGTGAAAGGTGTCCCTGCCCATGGCACAGGGATGGAATGAGATGGGCTTTAAGGTCCCTTCCAACCCAAACCATCCTGTGACTGTGATTTTAAGAGCAAAGGAAGTTTCTTCAGCTGCAGGGGTCAGAGTTTAGTGTCGATTTTCAGTCCCTCTAGGGTAAATCCAGAGTGATTGAAGCACACACCATCCCTCACGAGCAGCACTCCTGCAGGTGATGACAGATTGGCAGCACTGATGCAGGAGCTGCCCAAGGCTTGGGGGATGGAGGGAAGAGAGAACAAGGCCTGGGAACCCTGTGAATGTCATTAAAGCTTAAACCTGGTACCACAAAAAGCCAACAAAAAAAGAGATTTAAGTGCATTTTGCTCAAGGCTGGGATGTTCCCAGAGCACATGGTGAGCCTGTTCACCAGGAAAAACCCACATCCCTGCAAAACAGATGAGCAGCACTCGCTCTTGCAAGGCAGGAGAGGCAGCCCAAGCTGGTGTTTTGTATCTTCAGGAAAGTGGGGTACCATTGGAAACGTGTTGTTTTTCCATTTGTTATTTTCCTATTTAACGAGAGGCTGTCCCAGGGACACAAATACCAACTTCCTTTTCCTTATCAGCTGCAGGGGGGTGGAAAATAACAGGCTGCTGACCCCAGTTAAGTCCTTCCCACAGCAGGGTGCTCCGTGGATGTTACTGCATCCCCTCCAGGTCAATGGGTTACAGCTCTTCCCAAGGATATCTGTTTCAACCCCCCCAAAAAAAAAAAAAATCCCACAGTGCCACAAAACAACACTGGAGGGGAAAAGGGGGTTTGTTTTCAGCTGAGCTTGTTAAAAACATTGGGTGCCATGAAAGTGAGGGCCTCGTGTTTCCAGGAGCAGCTTTGTGGCCCTAATAACTCAAAATTGGCTCCGGTTGAAGAGGCGAAAGTCTTCCTGCAGGTGGTCTCCTAACCAGCCTGGAGAGCAGGATGGGCAAGGAAAAGCCCTGTCAGTGCCTTGTGAGTGAAAACGAGAGAAATGTTTTAATCACCCCAAGTCTTCCCACCAGTTGGTTCCTGTTAGGCTGCCACAGCCAACAAAACATCCATTCCCTTCCACCAGACACCTTCAAACACCCTGAAAAGTGCAGGGCTGGGGTTGGCTGTCTAAAATCATGAAGGATCAAGAGCAGAGAAGGTGTTTAGTAAAGGCTTGACAGGAGATGGGTAGCACAGCCAGGGCCCCATCTGAGACCTTCCTTTATGACAGCCACAGGTTCAGGTTGTCCAGGGCGTGGTGGGATCACCACCACTGGTGGTTTGGGGTTTTCAAGTCCCTAAAATACTGCACATCCATTGCATTCACCTTCTCCCCATGGAATTGCTTCATTCACAGGGTTTGTGCCTCCCCAGCCAGCCCAGAACCTCCTCCAGGTGCCACGACCCAAACAAGTCCCAGGAGGGATTTCCTGCAGCCGGGGCGAAACTCCAGTTCATCCAACAGAAAGGCCTGGCTGCAGGACACACACGTGTGGGCACAGCCCTAGAAATCCAGAGATAATTAGGCCTCTCACTGGCAAAATCTTTTAATTGCATAGCAGCCAGGCTGGAGGCTGGGCTGCAGGGAGGCTTCCCCTGCTCCTGCTGCCCGGCACTCGCTCCCATCCCTGCTGGAGAGCACAGGGCAGCAGAGGAGGCATTGCTGCATGGAGATAAACACAGAGCCAAGGTTCTGACCCCTCTCCCCCAGCCAAACCATCTCCAGTCCCCACTGCAGGTGAAACCACGGAAGGATTTGCAGGCCTGACTTCTCCCAGTGGTCTTAAACAACCTCCTTCCAGTCCCACACGTTGCTCTGGGGAGGGGGAAGAGAATTCCTCTGCCCTTGCTCGCCCCAAAATACACACCCAGAGGAAGAGTTGGCTCATCTGGCTGCACTCCTCCCCATCAGGAGGGCTGGAAGAGACAGGAGCATGAGGAGGTACCTTCAGGAGCACTGGCCACACCCAGAGCCACTCACTGGGTACCAGCAGGGACATCCCAGGACCAAGGCATGGGCGTGGAGACCCCAACCTGCTCAGCCAAAAGAAGCCACAGATGTCCCATCCCCAAATCTTTTGCCACGTGGTTTTGAGCCCCTTTCTGCAGCTGGGGAGGAAAGTACAGGCTGAAGAAGATTAAAGGCTGCCCAGAGAATTTATGGCTGCCCCATCCTTGGAAGTGCCCCAGGCGAGGTTGGATGGGGTTTGGAGAAATCTGGGATTGGGGAAGGTGTCCCTGCACATGGCAGGGTGGAACTGGGTGAGCTTTGAGGTCCCTTACAACACAAACCATTCAATAATTCTAAGAAAAGAGCCAAGAAAGTAAAACTTGTGCTTTCTCCAGACCTGATGGAAACAAAGAATCACCCCACCAATGCCCTACCAGCCAATACACTGAATTAATCTGGGCTCTGGGAAGGAGCAACACACAGACCTGTCAGGGCATCAGGACCTTTCTGGAAGGGAATTTCTGTAAAATCCTTGATCCTGTCAGGGTGAGTAACCCGGGTGTGTGGGTGAGATGTAACCCAGGAGCAGGTTTTCTGGAAATTGACATCAAAAAACAGAGGAGAGAGGAGGCACCAACATCTTTTCAGCAAGGAAAAAAGCTCTCTGAATTAGAAGGGACCAAATTCCCTGCCAGCTCCTCTGCTGGACACAGATTTGATCTGGAGCTGTCCTTGTCATGAGGTTTGGACTTTATTGGTCCCTTCCAGCCCAAACCATTCTATGATAACCCAGGGAGATCTCACAGTAGTTGCAGGCAGGGACAGGATGTGGCAGTTTTGGCACAGGACAGGATGCTCACCCTGCTGACACACAGCCCAGCACTGCCTCCACACATCACTCAGCCAGCTGAAAAACCATCAGGGTTCCCCTTCTAAAGGCAAAGCAAGCCACAAATATTCCTCAATCAAACAATAACATTGAACAGGAATACTGCTGGGATAATGCTTCTCTTGACTCCCCATAAATGCAGGGTGGGGCCAGGTACTTCCAGAGGCAGAAGAAATGAATCCTCGGATACTTCTATCAGTGTGACATAATTTACATTAAACCCTGGAACCAGTGGAGATGTAATCATGTCACTTGATGGATGGCCCTGTACGAGGGTGCAAATTGCTTTATTGACCTGCTGAGTCCGGGCTGCTTCACTCACATTGGCCAAGGGAAGGACGGGAAGGGGATGTTGTATCCACCCAAGCAGACTTTGAAGGTGTAGGAGGCCCTTCCAAGCCTGTTTCTTTTTGCCCCGCCAGCCAGGCCCCATCTCTTTTAACCTGCTGTTAAAACCTGCCGCTGCAGGGACATGTGGCAGGCACAGAAATTGCAAATGAGGCTGTTGCCACCTGCTCCTGCACAATGCAAATCCCATTCGTTCGGGACAAGGAGCTGCTGCCGGGAGCCCCTCGGCTGAGCCAGAGCCACACCAGTGCTCCCAGTTCGCCACCGTGGCTGGGGGAGGAGCGCTGCACTCAGGGATGCTGAGTCCTGCTGGGAGCATCCCGAAGGGGGTCCTGCCATGGGGGAGCAAAATGAGTGTCCTCCTCAGCAGGATAATACAATCTGAGTAGCCAAAAAAACCCAAAAAAACTAAAAAAGCAAACCCCAAAGCCACCCCCGAAATTCAAACAAAACCCCCGAAAGGACATATTTATGTTTTATATATTCGATTTTATTTCTGTTGCTGATGTCGGAGCAGCCGGGGCCGGCTCCTCCAGGCACTGAGCAGCACAGTCAGCACCCAGCTGACCTTCACCAAACCCTACAGTCAGGCAAAGCAGCAGGATCTGATTTAAACCCCTTTTTCATGGCTCTGCGTGGTCAACGAAAGGCGGCAGGGGGGTTGGATATTTCCAGGGAAGGAGAGAAAGCCCCAAACATCCCGTGGTCACTCCCCGGGTGTCACCTCGGAGCAGGGCTCAGCCTCTCCCCCTCCAAACCCTCCATCCCTGAGCGCTG
This sequence comes from Nicator chloris, assembly GCA_013400495.1. Lineage (NCBI taxonomy): Eukaryota > Metazoa > Chordata > Aves > Passeriformes > Pycnonotidae > Nicator > Nicator chloris. The sequence goes on along the minus strand of WAAE01006235.1, from coordinate 418,629 downwards.
CGGCCGCTGCCCGAACTGCCCAAATTTTTCAGACCGGCCAAAAATTCGTCACCCACTTCCCTGATCCAGCCTCCAAAAATTCCCTGATCCAGCCTCCAAAAATTCCCTGATCCAACCTGCTGCAGGAGGAGAAGCAGCTCAGGGCCAGCCCCGGGGCTGTGCCGGTCACGTGTGGGGCAGAAAAATGCAAAGCACAGTAATTATCTGTTGCAGAGCCCTGTTAATGATTAAGTTTGGGAGACGCTAACAATCAAGCCTATTGAAAAGAACTACAAGGGTTTCAAAGTGTTTCCTCCGAACCATGTGACGGCAAATTGTTCCGAGTAGACGGCTCTTAATTCAAATGCTGGTTGTCATGGGGACGGGATAACACCCCTCCTATTCAGGGATGCCACACAAGCAGCCTACTATTTGCCACAATAGGCTTTTGAGTTCGAGCCACGCTTTTATAAATACCAGCCCCCCAAAAAATTAATCTGGAGGATAATATCGGCACTCACCTTTGCCAGCACGACGCGGCCAAAAGGACAGAGGGCACCGGGGCTGTGGAAAGAGCTGTGAGCACATGGAGGGATGGAGGGATGGACGGACGGACGGACGGACGGATGGATGGATGGACGGACGGACGGACGGACGGACGAATGGATGGATGGATGGATGGATGGATGGATGGATGGATGGATGGATGGATGGATGGATGGATGGATGTGGGAAGCAGATCACTGTGGCCTGTGACCTGTTGGTGGGGTTCAGCCATGTGTTCACAGGTGGGAGTTTCCCTCTAATCTCAAAATGTCCCTGGCAAAGTCCCGGAGCTAAAAAGCTGCCTGGACACTGCCAAGGTGTCCGCAGACACCGGAAGAGGGCAGGAGCCACCACTGGCACTGGCTGGGAATTCAGATATGGAGAAACATGGGGAAGTAGGTTTTCCCAAGGCCAGGCACCACTGGCTCAGCTGTGACCGCCTGTCCCCTTGCATCTCTCCCCACAGCCAGAGCTCTGGGGGGCTCTCCCACAGCTTATGGAAAGCATCCAGGCTTTGCTGCTTCACCCAACAGCTGTAACCTCTGGGACAGCTGATTGGAGCAGCACACAGGAGCCCTGAGGTGAGGCTGAAGCTGATTTCTCTGCTGGTGACAACTTGCTCCAAACTCCTGAGACTCGTTCTGGTGCCTGAACCCACGGAAAAATCAAACCCTGCTGCTGGGAGGGCTGGAGAAGCTGAAGCCTTTGGGCAGGCTCTGAGCTGAGAGCTGCCAAATTTGGGCTAAAATCAGCTGTGACACCAACAGCTGCTGCACGAGCCGCTCGCTCGCCTTCTGCTCACAGGGGCCAGGGAAACATTTGTACAAAATATGAAATCAGTTCCCAGGAGCTGCTGAAACGCGCCAGGAATTTCTGGAACAAATCCTCAGGCTTTAAGGGCTTTGTTCACGTTTAGGGTTGCAAGCACAGGGCCAGCAGGATTTACCAGTGGATCCCTATGAGTGTGGGTGTTTAATCAGTGGATCTCCTTGCCTCGGGACACCACGGATAAGCGAGCTCCAGCAGGGACAGGATAAGCTCATGGATGGTCCTTAAACACATGGAAAGCACACGTGGCTCAGGATATCCCGTGCTGCAGACCACCAGCAGCTGGGAGAGCAGCTCTACACCCTGCCCAGCCCCTGGGCTGGCAGCAGCTGAAGAGGGCTTGGAAAGTTTTGTCCTTACACTGCCCAAAACCCCCGTTTATTTTCCCTTAGATGATGCACAAAACCACAAATCCCCCAGGGCTGGGTGGTGTGTGACCTCACTGGAGGCCAGGGTGCCACCCCAGAGCTCCAACCTGCTCCCCCTGAAGGCATCTCTGGGCTGCAGAGGGAACAGCTCCGACAGCTCCATTGCTCCCCTGACGAGGAAGGAGGGAAGGAGGGGAGCCATCACCTTCCCGCGTGGGAGCAGCGCTGAGGAGAAGGGACCCGCTAGACGGATGAGTCACTCCCATCGCCACCTCCTCCCCCGGTGCTGAGCGTCCTCAGCAAAGAACAGGAGGCAGTCCTTCCCCTCCAGGCTCCCCGGCTGTCGGTGAGAGGAAGGAAAAAAAAAAACAACAAAACCCCAGAGTGCTGCCCAAAGGCCATCCCTGCAGGATGTGTGTGCCCCCCAGACCCAGCAGCGGTGCAGCAAACGCTCTCAGAGCACTTCTGGAACGCAACAGCAGCACCCTTGGGTGCAGACAGCAGCCACAGATGTGATTTCCCCGCCCAGGGTTTCCCCCTCAACAGCATCTCAAGCCGAGAGGATGGTGGGGACAACCCTGCTCGTGAGTGGCAGCCTGTCCCCATCACCAAAATGAGCTCCGTGGATGCTGCAGCATCCCCCAAGACAGGCTCCCCGTGTGATGCATCTCCAGCTGACGGTGAGGAAAACCTCTGTCTCGTTACTAAAACAACTGGGAAAAGGCAAAGGGCAGCATCACACCTCCCCCAGGGGTTCTACTCCTCACTCCTGCCTTGGGAGAGGGGTGAGGGACAGCTCACACCTCCCTAAATTCCCTTCCAGGATGATGCTTGTCCCATCTGTCAACCCCCCGCAGGCAGAAAGCTCCTGCAAAGCCAAGGCTGCCTTCAGCACTTGCTCCCACGCCTGGTAGCCAAGGAGTTTAAACCCAAGTAGGAAGAGATATGAACCATCTAAACCCTCTGAAAACTGTCAGGGGGCTCACAGGACCCCAACCATTGCTCCGTGCAATGTGTAAATATTTCAGGAAATTAAATAAGAATCTCTTCACTAAGTGTCTGCACTCCAGTTTGGGGAGACAGAGGTAAAAAATTGTGCATTTGTGGTGCTGTTTTATCAACCTGCGCATGGGATCCATCCAGAGCCACCACGGAAAGGGAAACCACTGTCACAGAGCCAGGAAGGTTTTATCCTGCAAAGCACCAGCCTGATTTACAAGTCTCTCCACCTCCACGATGCCTCGTTCTCCCCAGTCAGCAGAAGACTCAGAGGTTTCACATAAAAGGAGGCTTTTCCGCGGGAGGAAGAGGATGAAAGTAGGGGAAACGTGAGTGAGTGGAAAAGACTGACTAAAGTCGGGATGCAGCAGTTCAAAGCCTGTGTGGCTGCTGGCCTGTGCAGGCTGAGCTGCTTTAATCCGAGCCCTTTCTCCCGTTCCTGCGATGCCCGGGGTACACAGAGCCCGCAGCCGCTGAGCAAATGCTAACGGGATATTTTAATCGCATTTTAACAAAATTCAAGCCCCTGCAACCCGAGTGGGAGAGCAAGGTAAACAGCAGAGAGGAAGGCTTAAATGTGCCTTTCCATCCCACTAACTCCAGGTTTGCTCCAGCTTAGGCAGCAAAAGGAGCTGGCCCCTGTATCCATCCGGCGCAGAGCGAAGGCCTCGCTAGAAGGGTTCCTGCCAAGGACAAGCCTTTGCCACCATCCCAACACTCAGTCCCCATCTCCCTCCCTATTATCCCATCCTAACTAAGGCTTTTGGTGGCTGTGGACGGGGAGAAGCCTCAGCAGAACCTCCCATTTCCAGGGGGACTGATTAGTGAAAGGCTTCTCTATTATTGGGTTATCGCTCCCCGTTTTCCATAATTGAGGCGATGCACCTCCATCCTCTAAACTTCAAGGATGCCAATAATTAGCACAGCGAGTCGTTATTACTCTCATCATCTCTCCCCTTCAGGAAGTACAAGATCTAAGGCACCAGCCATGAGTAGGGAATCCAGCTTTGCCAGGCACACTCGCACCGACCTCGGAGCCGCCCCGCGATCTTGTAATGAGAGGATTAACCCAGAATACATATGTGGCCCTTTAAAGGAGAATGTTTATTAAAAATACATCAATATGTCGCTGCTGGGGTGCACACGCAGCTTATTAACAAGAGACCCCCCTCCTGAGCAGGCTTTTGTCAGCGGCAAACAGAGCTGGGGAGATAAACAGCAGCTCCTGTAATTAAGAGTAGCCCTTGTGTTAATGCTGGTTGCTGTTACAGCAGCTTATTGTCAGCTGCAGGGCCTGGGGAACCAGGATGATGGCAAAGGCTAATGCTGAAAGGTGGATTTAGTTAGTAGAAGATTAGCCTGGAACACGGATTTTAAGCAAAAGGTGAGAAAAAAAAATATGCTTGGATTTAGCCATCCTCAGGCAAGATTTAACTGCAAATTAGGACTCAGAGAGTCAAAGAATGGTTTGGGTTGGTTAAAGATCATCTCACTGCAGCCCCTTGCCATGGGCAGGGACACCTTCCACTATCCCAGGTTGCTCCAAGCCCTGTCCAGCCTGGCCTGGAACCACAGAACTCCTCCCCTTGTTGGTGAAACACACAGACACAAGTAGGGATATATGTGTAACATCTGGCCATGAGGTGTGCATGGCATCAGAGCCCCGTTATGGGCACAAGACACGATAAACCTGCAGTGCTGGGGGATCCTCTCCTGCTCTTGGTCCCAGGGGATTCACCCTTCACCCAGCTGCAGGGGGTGAAATTCCCTCAGCTTCCAGAAGGACCCTGCAGGGAGACATTCACCTCGTAAATACCACGAGGTTTGCAATCAGCTCGCCCTGACCAGCAAGAACAGGAATCCCAGGGCAAAGAAAACTTTGTGTTTCTGCCTGCTCAGCCCCCCAGCCCAGCAGCAACACGTACTGGTGTATTTAAAATAAATACAGTGTGTGCTGTAAAGCTCTCCAAAAGACACCTCCCCAGGGGGCAGAGGGCCAGACCAAGGGCACTCTGCCACGTGGGGACAAGGCTGCAGAGCCACAGAGCAACCCCACATCCCCCCCAAACCAGCACAGAGCCCACCCAGCTGCCCCTGCCCCCCAGCACAGTGAGGGCAGAGGGGAGGTTACATTTATATTCTATTATACATATAAAACCACATCATATATAAAATATAGAGAGATCAGATATTAGGAAGGAATTCTTCCCTGTGAGGGCAGTGAGGCCCTGGCACAGGGTGCCCAGAGGAGCTCTGGGTGCCCCTGGATCCCTGGAAGTGTCCCAGGCCAGGTTGGATAATGCTTGGAGCAATCTGGGATAGAGGAAGGAGTCCCTGCCCATGACAGGGGGTGGAACTGGACAATCTTTAAGGTCCCTTCCAGCCCAAACCATTCTGTGATCCCTGAAATTTAGAAGTTCCAGTTCCCTGAGTGTCCCATTTTCAGGCTTTTTCCATACAAACACTTATTCTCAAGAGAGCAATTGTGTTCTCACACACACCAACAAACAGGCTGGTTTTCCTCATCAGGTTTCAGAAGCCCTTTGAGAGGACAGAGGTTTCAGTTTCTCTTTGTTCCAGCTGAGTAACAAAATGCCTCCTTGGGTTGGGAACAGGGACTGATCCCACTCTGCCAGGCCAGCCATCATCTTGGAGTCTCCTTAAGCCAAGATTTTCACTCCATCACAGGGCCCCAAAAGCAGGAGATTTAGGACAGACATCCTAGAAAGCACAACTGACTGTTTGGGACTCCAATGCCTGCTGTCACAGCTTCAGACACCCAGGCACCGAGGGCACAGACCGAGGCATGTGCAAAACAAGTGATTTTTGTTGTATTTAACACCTGGGTGAAGGCTGGGGGCCCCATTCTGAATCACTGAAGATCCAGCAAATCAGCCACGTGGGGTTGGAAGCAGCACTTAAAATTTCAGCTGTTGTGCTTCCTCAGCCAATTTACCACTGCATCCATTGAATTAATAATGACCAGCCAGGACCAGCATTGCTGATACAGACCAGCTCCCTCTGCTCCTGAAATATTTATTGATTTTAAAGAATTATATCCTCAGCCTGGTGCAGCTCAGGTTGTTTTCAATAGAGTTGGAGTAGGATGAGCCCATTTGCTTGAGCAAGAGATCGAGTTCTTCCAGGATGGCCCTGGGCAGCCCTGATGTGCTGCAGGAACCCTCTGGCTCTGAATATGGGCTTTGAAACCGTCTTGGGGGTCTTTCTTCTCTCTGCTTTAAGCCTGGTTGAGGTGGTGAGGGGTGTTTTACCCAAATAAGTCCTGTGAGAGCAGCACAAAGGCCATGAACCTTCAGAGTCACCATCCTCTGGTGGCTTTGGGTCCCACAGTGACACAAACAGGACCCACAGCCACATTTGGCAGTGGTTTTGTTAATAGAAAGAGTTCCTGATGGCCAAGCTGGAGATCCAAAGCCCACTGGGACCCCTCAGCATGTCTGAGCTGGATATTAACCCCAGACCTCCAGAAACTCACAGTGTGAAATTTAAAGCTGGTTTAGGCCCCCATCCCTTCTCCACTGAGGGGCTGCTCAGGGGGTCCTGGGATGGTCACAGTGGGGCTGAAGTTCAGGGTCTGGGGGCTCACAGCTGCACAAAAACAAAGCATTAATGCCCAAACATCCAGGTGCAAAGCTGCCCTTCCCAGAGGAAGGAGAAACCTCTGCACCTTGCCCATGCAGTGCAAGAGGAACAAATTGCTGCAAAAACAGGGGAAGAAAACCAAACCCACAACATTTTCAGCAACATGGAATAAGCTCTGCTCGAGGGCCTACGTTTTCCCCAGTTTAATTAGCTCCTCAATGATGCAGAGCCAGCTTCCCCAGGAGCCTGAAGATGTATTTTTAGGTGCAACCACTCCAAAAATAGAAGCATCCCCACAGGAAGCTGCAAAGAGCCACCGAGGAGCCACGTGCGGGTTGTGCTGCGGATGCACGAGCTGAGAGCAGAACTGGCACCCATCCTGAGCACAGGGGACACCAGGACAGGGGCACTTCCAGCAGCCACCTCAGCACCCTCCCAGACATGCCCTTGGAAAAACAGAAAGGCAGAAATTCAAACAGAAGTGAAACACTCTGTACATCCCCGTGTCACAGCACCAGGAGAGGTGGGGTTTGGAGGGGGCACACCGCAGGTGACCTCCCCCAGTGATCACCTGAGCAAGGCTTGGCATTCCCAGGGGTTCTCCTGTACTTCTGGTCATTCATGCAGACCTGGGAAACTCCTCAGGGCTGTTACTGACCGGTTTGCTTTGGCAGCCTCAGAGCAAAACATCCAGATGGAGCTCCAGAGGAGGCCACCTCTTGGGCTCTGATCCTGCCCGTGACAGGCAGAGCTCCCAGGAAAATCTGTGCCTTATTTTAAGCTAGTCTGGGAGAGAAAACACCCTCCATGAAGATATTTGGTTAAATCTCCCTCCAAGGAGCACCCCTTGGCCACTGCTCCTCCCACAGCCACTGCCCAGCCAGGGCTGGCAGGGGATCCACAGGGATTTGTGAGAGTAAGATGGATCTCCAAGAGGATGTGAGAGAAAGCCTGAATGCTGGAAAAGCAGCCATCATCTCCAATTTGTCTTAAATTAGCTTTTGGAGACTTTACATCCCATAGCATCACCAGAGCTTTCTCCCCAAAACCTTTCCTCTCCAGCCAGGGCCAAGCACAGCCTGGGCCCATGGAGCAGAGTTTTTGCTGGCAGATGAGGTTTAACCTTGAAGTCTGGCAGAAATGTGGTGTTTTTCACCTTTTGGATGCTGCCTTAGGGATTCCCACTCAGCCAGCAGAAGGTCCCCCCACTCAGCTTCCACCAAAACCCACAGAAAAGCCCCCCCAGCACAACCCCCCTGGCAGAGCCCTGCCCAAACCAGCCTGGCAAGATCCTTGGTGACCACCAAACTAAAAAAACATCCCCGAGAGAGCTGCAGGAGAAAGCCAAGGCCACACAGGGAGCAAGGGGGACACGGGGACCCCCAGGAGAACACACAGCTGTGTCATTGCAGAGGGCTTTCGTGGCAAAATCAGCTGAATTATTTGGGGTTGAATTAAAGCCGCCAGAGCTTTCCCTTTTGAATGGCAGGAATAAACAGCCGAGTGAGTCACTGCCTGAGAAAACCCAGCAGCAGCTCCTGGGTAAACAACCTGCTGCTCCCAAATGCCGGAGACAGCCGGGAAAGGCTGGGAGGGCTGTGCTGGGCGACTCAGGAGAGGCAGCACAACTTCAGGGAGACAGCTCCGAGCCTTCCCCTGCACCTCCCGTTGCCATTTCGAGGGATGAGGATGCTGAAAGCACCAGGAGCCAGGTTGGTGCAGGAGCCGGGCTCCAACAGGCAGCACCTCACGGGAATCGCAGGGCGCGGGTGAACCCGGTGCAAATCACCTCTAAAAAAATAAATAAACACCAAAAAAAAAAAAAAAATCCGCTTGCCAGCATCTGAACATCGCACTTGGGGCTGTTTTCCAAGGAAAGCATCCCGGTATCCATTAGCCATTGTCTCCCTCTAGCGCGGGCAGACACCGTCCTGCCTCCTCCTGCCGGGCTGCGCTCCGCGGCTGCAGCTCTGCGGAGATCCGCGGGGTCCTGGCCCTGGGAACACGCCAAGCTCTACCTGTGCACTGAGGAACCAGCTTCCCACACTTTTTAAACCGTTTTTTTCTCATCCCATCTTCTGCCGGCAGATGCTCAGAGCGGGAGGGATTTCTCGGCGACCCGAAGCTTTCCGAGCTGGAGATGAGCGGTGTTTTCTCCAGGGCTGGAGGGGACAGCAAGATGGAACAGCATCCTTCCCTCTTCCCAGTGCTCCTGGGGAACCAGCCTGACCTCTCCTCACCCTTCAGAAAGGGGATCAGGCTTTGCTCAGCTGAGCTTTCCAGGGGATCTTTCCACAGCTGCATTTAACACCTCTGTACGTCCCCTAAGGCCAAATAAAAACCGGCACTTAAATTTCAAAAAACCGAGATCTCCCATCCTCTCCAGGGAGAATTCCTGCCAAGAGAGAAAGGGAATGATGCTGCACATCTCTCCCCTTCTCAGCTGAGCACTGCAGCAGCACCTGCACCCCCCTGCTCTGCAGTTCAACAAAGTCAAGAGCCTGGAGACACAGCCAGGCTCCAAGGGCTGCATCCAGAGGCTCTCCAGGCACTGCTGTCCCTTCCAAAAGCATTTATTCATTGAATGAGGCACCTCCAGCGTTTGCAAACCCACCTTTTTAAGGAAAAAAGCCATCACTTTACCTGCAGAGCCCAGTTGCCACTGGGATGATGCTTCAGAGGAGCTTCCCAGCACGGCTGGCCAAGGAGACTCCCCTGAGGGGCAGGAAAGGATCAGAGCCACAGAACACCCCCAGCCCAAACCATCATCACTGAAGCTCCTGGGTTATGCTCTCAAACCATTTTAAACCAGTCAAACCTGCCTGGATCCATTAAACTGCCACTTACACCCCAAAATAGGTGTTTAGACACCTGCTAAAGCCTCTGACCCCAACCTGGGCAAGTGTGGAGAGCCTCCAGGGTCCAGGTTTTCCTTGGATCTACAGTTGCAGGGGTGTCTTTCTACATCAAACACCTATCCAAGTCAGGCTACTGGCATTTGGGTTTTAACTTCATGAACACAACACTTCAGTGGCCACAGCTGGAGACCAGGGGTAGCTCCTGCTGTGAGAAAACCACACGCTCCAGTTTTTCCTCTCTCTTCTGAGCTCTTTCACAGCTCTCAGCAGGACTTGGCATGATCCAGATCACTGGAACCATTTATCTTTACCTCCTGCCTGGTGAAGGCCAAATATTAACTAAAAAATAGCACAGGGGGGAGTGTGAACAGCTCAGGGTGAGCAGTTTGATCTCTTTCACCTCTGCAATTAACCCGCAATTAACGACTGAGCCCTGCTTTATTGCCTTCCCTCAGATAATCACGTCCTCAAGTGTTCTAAAAAACCAAACCAGGCCTCACCTTGCCCACTGCAGAATCCCACAGGACTGAGAGGTTCCTCTAAGACACAGAGAGGAGGGGCCAGCTGATCTCCCCCCACTCCCAGGAGAATCCTGTCCCATCAAAGACCCTCCCCACGTTTGTTCCCAACAAAGCACAAGGTGGCAGAGCGTCCCAACCCTCTCCCAGAACTCCTTCCAGCCCAGACTCCATCCAGGACGTGGCTCTGGGGCAAATGCACACACTCTGCTCACCACTGGCTTTGCCACAGCCAGAGTTTGCAGCTGTTCCTCACCCTGGCACTCTGTGATCTTTCCCAAAGACAACACATGACACAGAACCACAATTTATATGGCACTTTGATGGGGATTTCTTGTATTTTTTAAAAGCCTAATAACTTTTCTTCAGAACAAAAACTCGCTCTGGAGTTGCCAAATCTCCTCAGTTTGCCTCTTCTCAAGCTGGTTCTTCCTCCTCTGCCCAAAAACAAGCACAGTGGGTGCAGCCTGATGCTCATTTTGGGGAGGGGAGAGGTGGAAACCTCACCTGAGTCATCCAAATTCACTTGAAAGAAGAGAGCAGGAACACCTTGAATAATAGCATCCCTTTATTTGCTGACACCATTACAAAAACTGATTACATTAGCAACCAAAAAAAAAAAAAAAGTGTTTACTTGAGGTTGAAGTCAGAGGCAGCTAATCCCAAAAATGTAATTAAGTAAAACAGTGTACAACATCAGTATTAAAATGTCATTTCCCATCGGTGACTTTACCACGTTGGAGTTTTCTGAACAAGTTTTATTGAGCAAAATAAGATAAAAGATTATGTGTTTACTGTCTCTCCAGGAATGTAAAGGTCTAATTATCCAAACAGGTTTGTTTTTATTATAAAACTAAACTCTGGAGGTGTCTAGAGAGTTGGGTTTTTTCTTTAAATCAGTAGTCTAACAAGGATTAGAAAAGACAAAACTCTGTTCAGTGTTTCTGACAAAGTAGAAAGGGTGAAAACATAAATAAGGCTTTAATTTGGCAAAATATAATACAATGCCTTCTGCTATCCTCAAATGAACGATTCCCCCGTGACTTCACTCTGCAAGAGAAACACAAATCAGCAGGTCAGAGGAGCAGCCTCCCAAGGGAAAATCCAGCACCTCACCCACATCTCCCTGGTGCCAGCTCACCAGGAAGCCCAGGGGAACGAGCCTGGGTGGGGCAGGCTGAGCAGGAACAGCCTCCCAGAGCAGAGGGCAAGGGGCAGCAGCACCTCCCTCCCACTGAACACCCAGGCACCCCCATCAGCTCTGCTGTCCCTCTGTTACAAAGGCAGGAACATAAAAACCCCTGAATCAGGAATACAAGTCCCCATCCTCAGCAGATGGGAGGGAGCTCTGACACTCCTTGTTCAGTGCTACCTCCCAAGACAAACAGTTCCCAGTTCAGACCCAAATCTGCATCAGCTTCCTTAAAAAGTTCAGTGTCTTGAGCTTCTCCAACCTTCAGCTAACTCTGGATCATTTAACTTTATCAGCACAAAGGTCCAGAACTCAGGGCAAGCCCACGGGGTTATTTTATATCCTCCATCCCATGGAAGTGCAGACAGTTTGCTGGTGGAGCAAACAAAAGAGGAAAAAAGGCACGGGCTCTGGGAGAACAAAACTTGGGGCAACCTGCTGCAGGAAGCAGCAGGGAGTGGAAGGGAGGGGTGGAATTACCTGCCTGCAGAGGGACATGGGGACTCATGATTAGTCTCAGCTAATTGACACGTGCACCCAGGGAGGAACAAATCCAGTGCCCACCAGAAGCTTTTTATGATTTGCATGTGGGATTTGGATCAGTGTTAGGAAGAGATTCTTCACTGAAGGTGTTATCAGGGTCAGGCATTAGAACAGGGCAGTGAGGGCATCTCCATCCCTGGATTTAAAAGCCGTGTGGATGTGGCACTTGGGGACATGGTCAGTGTTGGCCTTGGCAGTGCTGGGGGAATGGCTGGACTCACAGTCCTAGAAGGCTTTTCCAACCTTAATAATTCACGGATTTTGTGATCTGATTCTAAAAAGCCTCATATTCTGCCAGGAGAGTTGTTAATTTGAACAAAGTCCTGTCGGAAACCCCTTTTTCTGAGCCAGAGACCAGGTTCCTGAGAGGCATTTTAAAGACTTTTATTCCATTTTCAGTCTCATGAGAAGGGTGAGATGGTGCAGATGTTACAATTCACACCACCACAATCAGAAGCCAAACTATTTCCTAATTACACTCCATTTTAAGTGCTTTTTGGCTTATTAGTTTTTGCCACACAATGCTGCTAACGCTTCTAAGCCGATAATTTAAAAATACCCGGTGTGGGTCTTATTACAATGTATCTTTTATAGTTCTATTTCTCCAAAATATCCAGGCTATTTGCAAGGCCATCATTTGAAACTTGTTTCCAGTTCCATTTCAATGTCTGTCCTATTCCATGGCCTTTCTAAGCCAGCACACTTTATCTCAGAGTTTGCAGACATGCACAAGACTATGTGAGCCTTCTGCCAGGCTTTGAGAATTCCCTACAAATCCATTTCCTACAAAGTCCCACCATAACACACCAGTGGCCTTCCCAGCAGCTGAACTGGGTGGCCACTGTCCCCACCCACCTGGCTGTAGTGTCCTCATCCCTTTGACAGCATTTGGCTTATTGACAGCAGCAGCTTCTTGAGATGACCCACGTCCTGGGTGAGATTCACCGCCACATTTCGCCTTTTAGCACTCAGTTCCTGTAAGAAGGGGAAAAAAAAAAAAAAAAGGAAATCATTCAAAACTCATTTACAATCTAATTACCAAGAAAGCCTAGAATTAGATCCTCTGTATAAAATTACGACCCATGGTGCAGATGGGAACAATTCTTGTCAGAGGGTTATGGCCATGTTTAAGGTTCAAAGTCAAGGAGCACTTTCCTGTTGCAGGGAATCACCTGCACATCCAGCTCCTACCCTGCCTGCCTGGGACTCCAGCACTCCCTGCTTCCAGGAATTCTGCTGGTACCCACAGCTGATGCAGCCTCAAAGGTTATTTCCCCACCAGCCTGGCTGAACTCCCCCCAGACGTGGTTTCTAACACAGGTCAGGGTGCACAGGGATGACTTCTGACCCCCCAGCTGGAACAGCAAAACTCCTGGGCCACCAAGGACTGGGTGTGACTGAGGATCTGTGGGATGGCGTCCTCAGCAGGACCCAATACCCCAGCCCAAGGCAGCTCCAGCTGTGAAACAGCACTTGGAACAGCTGCCTGGAGATCCACAGCCTTCCCCACCCACAGCCATCCCGTGGATTCACCCTCTGCTCCAAATCCCTGGGAAATTCCCACTTGCCAGCAACGCCTGGACTTGGATGAGGGCTTCACAAAGCAGTCCAAGCACCAGAAAACACTGAGAAAAGGAGAAATGAAAGCTACCACGAGCTAGAAAGTTTCCTGTGCTGAAATGAAAATGCTGAGCTTGTGTTTTGAAACAAAAATAAATGCCTTTTTTTTCCCCCTAGGAATTCAACAGTTTATTAGTCAGGAAGTGTCACAGCTGAAGATGGACTCTCCCCCTCCTGCCTGTCAGCCTTGCTGGGCTCACAGTGCTGTGTAATCCCTGTTTTATTATCTTTATTGATTAACTCCAGAGATGCACAGAGCACTCCACATCTAACACACACACCCTGCTGCTCCTTACTCAGCTCAGAACACAGACATGCAGATCACCTGCAGGAGAGCTTTTCCTTGAAATTTAACAGCTAAAAATAAGCAACTCTGCCACGGTGGCAGCAATGCAGAAGTCCCCAGTTCTTCACAGGAGCACAGAGGTGTTTGCAGGCACCCAGCATCTGTCAGCCCCACTCTGGTGTTACCCACAGAATGAGACTGATGCATAATGTGGGTGCAAATCTCTCCCCAGAGCTCCAGGGAAATTAGAGGGAGTACAGAGAGGGCCATTTTCCCTGCTCCCATTTGGCTGGAAATGCAGAATGAGCAGTAAATCAAACTCAAGCACCTGCACCATTACAGAAACGGCTGCAGGCTCAGACAAGAGAATAAAATCTACAGCAAAGCTCTTACTCCTGTGCAACTGGTAAACATTTTTCTACTGTAAAAAAATCATTGGGATCTGTATTAGGGTAGCCTTAACCTGTTTTACCCTTATTAAAGTGGAAAATCAGATCTGTCAAGGCTGAGACGTGGCTTAGCAGTCTCGTACAGACTGATGGAAGTGGAAAGGCAAAGGCAATTAGCAGCCCAGTAGATTAATTAATCCAGCACTGCCCAGCAGTGAGGCTGCCTGGGCAGCAGCACAGAACCAGCAGGAGCAGGGAAGGAGCCCTCCAGTCCATTCCCAGCCCCTTCTCTGGGAACAGCTCCTCCCTCCCTCCCTCATTTACTGCATCTCCCTTCTGCTTTGTGACCTCACTAATCTCAGGCAGTGTTCACTCATGAATTATAGACACATCCCCAATCCTCCCAGGGCCAATCCTGACTAGATCCCAATGGATTTGAGCTCAGCACAGTCCTCCTGCAGCTCCTGCTAGCCCAGGAGTGCACAGCTGCCTTACACAGCCACTGCTGAGCCCCAGCCCTGTGCTCCCCATGACTCAGGGCAAAGAAGGGAAATGTCAGTCAGACAGACAGAGGAAATCCTTCCCTGTGAGGCTGGGGAGGCCCTGGCACAGGGTGCCCAGAGCAGCTGTGGCTGCCCCATCCCTAGAGGTGTTCCAGGCCAGGTCAGACAGGGCTTGGAGCACCCTGGGCTAGTGGAAGGTGTCCCCACTCTCAGCAGAGGGTGGAACTGAATGGTCCTTAAGGTCCCTTCCAAAACCATTCTGGGATTCTATGGCTCCATTTCTTTGGGACATGAGGATGAAGAGAGGAAGAGGATGGTAGTGGGGAAGCCCCTGTGATTTCAGACCCAGCAGCTAAAACAGGAGCTGAACAGTCTGGACAGGTTCCCCTCTGCTGTTTCACACATATGGCATTCCCAGTTTCCAGTGATGGAGTGCTCTGCACTGAGGTGTGGGGGGGGAGCACATTAGATTTCACATAAGCCTCAAAATAAGCTCAGTGCCTAAGCAAGCTGCTGAATATAAATGACTTCCTTAAAGCACACTAAAAAGCCCCCTTTAGTCATCAGCTGGTCCCATAAGTGACAAAGCAGCTGATTAGAAAACCCAAATGGTCTATTTTTAAATAGAAAGAAAAGGATTCTAAAGAAAACACTCTGAGTGTGTTTGAGGGTTTATGCAAGTATCATTTCTCAATTTTGTGGGTTGGTTCCAGCACCCAGAAGGAACAAATATGTTCATTTTCGAGCAAGTGTTTTCAGGTCCTTCATAAAAAAAAAAAAGGCACTGTTGCTAGGTGGAAGTGGCTGGAAGACTTTCTTTTTTCATCTGAGAGCTATTTTGAGCTGGGTTTTTAGGCTTCTGGGGAGACAGTTTCCTTTTCTCCCCTCAAAAAGAGGAAAAAAAAAAGCCAGCAGAAAAGGCTTGGAGAAAAGATAATGTTCTAATTCCAGCCTCTGCCAATGGCTACCTGTCAAGAGCACTGCTTAGACAATTAATGTATTTTTACTAATGAAAGCTTAATTGCAGGTTTATTAGGACTGTTTTTCCACACTCCTCTTTAGAATAAAGCCATGGATATTCTGGCAGAAACCTGGGCTCCACCATGTGCAGCAAGAGCAGAGCACTGCCAGAGCCAGAAGGGTTTTGTGAGTTAAGGCAATCAAGCCAAACGTTTGGGCCACCACAGGGCACATCCAACGACAGCCCAGCCCAGGGGGGCTGGCCAGAGCCACCAGTGCCATGGCTGCTGGCACTGCTGTGCCCATGGACACCACCACATGGACAAGCCATCAGGGCACAGCACAGAGCTGGGCATTGGCTCGAGGGGGGCTTTTCTGCAGACAGGGACACAGCACCTGACTGGCACCTGAGAGCCCTGGCCTGGCCCTGGGAACACAGGGATCCTCCAGGAATCAGCTCCCAGGGCTGCCACATCTGAAGTCTCACAGGCCCAGCTGCATCTCCGGCTCAGACACGGCGAGCCCAGTGCAGGGCTCCATCAGCATCCACGAGTGATCAGCCTGGAAAAGGCCTTTCATTCCTGCTAATGACTACACAGGCTGTTCTGCAGCTCTCCTCAGAGGACCCCGAGCTTCCTCTTGCAGCTGATGAAGCCACTTGGGCTCAGCACTAAAAGGAGTCGATATAAATTATTTGTGCTGTCAGCAAGTGCTCCTCTCCCCCTGAAACGACAGCGGTTCCTTCCACTCTGTCCCTCAAAAGAAAATGGGTAATGACTTCCATCAGCACCACTGAGCTGGGAGACAATCTCCTTCAGCCTTCCCCTCCCCAGCTGCCTTCTGGGAAGCTATCACAGGGCTGGTGTGAAAGCTCTTTTTTCCAGAGATGGAAAAAGCCAGTGACAAAGCCCCAGCTCAACGCCCTGTGCAGGTGGTGTCTTTAGAGCAACACTCTGAGTATCTCAGCTCCATAACCAAGCATGCTACAGCAACCCCCAGGCTCAGGGGAGTCACCAGCCAGTGTGAAAAACTGCCCACCCAATTGCAGACCCTACAGCTGGAATGCCATTGCTGGAGGATACAGGAACACCAGCAGCCTGCAGAGTCACCCACCCACAGCACTCAGGGCTGCTCCCTGCTGAAGCTCATCTTAGCAAGATTTTGCTGCTGGGCCACATTAAGGTCAACACCAATTCCCAGGAGCCAGGACTAGCTGAAATCAAGTTCTGGCTCTTGGCCACAGCTGCAGAGGAGCAGAAGGAACCATGTTCTGGCAAGAGAATCTCTGCCTGAGTGTTAGAGGTTGTGCAAGACTGCCTTTCTTTGGCATAACTGATGTCAGCAAGGGCCAACCCAACAGCGTTTTCAGCCCACTTAGTCATCAGCAGAGCTAGTTTTAGCTTCCCTTTTCCCCTGCCTGAAGGGACAAGGCTGGGGATCTCCCCACTGCTGCCCAAACCAAACCAAAAACCCACCAAAAGCCCAGAATCTCCCCCTTCCCTCCCTGCAAATCTGAGCCACAGGAAGGAGGTCACGACCCAGAGCAGCAAATTTCCCAGTGAATCCTTGACACCCTGGCAAGCTGTAGCACTGGAATCTTCATAAAGCCCCAATCACCCACCAGCAGCAAAAATCCTGTTCCCTTGCTGGACCTCACTTCCCAAAGTTGCCTGAGTTTTGTGTGGCCCCTGAGCACGAGCTGCAGGAAACACTCACCGAGTCTGTGCAAACGTCGCTGTTTTCAATAACATTGGCATCCCCAAAAACCTTCCCAATTTCCCTCTCCAGAGCTGCCAAAGACTCCTGGGCCTGTAAGGGAAAGATGTCATAAAAAAGAAAGGAAAGGAAGAAACAGGCAAGGCACAACAATTAGCAAACCCCCCTCCCTCCCTGAGAGCACCAGAGACACAGGAAATCACTGCTCAGGAGGAAATCTGTTTTATGCCAGACTTGCTCCAGGGACCAACCCATTTGCCAACACTGACATGTCTCCTCACAATCAGCACTGTTGCATGTCAGCCTGTCTGCATCTGAGAGCAATCCTACAGGGAAGCTTTAATAGTCTCACATCAAGTTACTAGGTAAAAATCATGCAGTAAATTTCACAAGAGCAGGAGTGCAGGTCTCCAAAATCCTAACCCCAGCTCTGACCCTGCAGAATATACCATGAGCCATGGGCATCAGCACAGCTAGCTTTGTATGTCAACACCCAACAAAATTGCCCAGAGCAAAATGTTTTAAATTCTTTATTACAGCAGGTTTCTTTTAGCTTCTCACCTCCTCCAGTGCTTTTGAGATCATCTATCCCTGTCCAGGACAAGACAGGTTCCCCCAACAGCATTTCCCACTCCAATCCTGGAAGAACTCAGCCCAATTTGCTTACTGTGCTGAAGGAACAAGGTGTTGCAGAGTCTGGAGCCAGAGCCCAGCCACTCCACAGGCTATTCCTGTCTCCACTTATCAATTCTCCCATGACAGCTTTGCTTCTGGAGTGACAGGCAGCACTGAGACCTCTCATGCTTCAAGATTTTCCACTCCAACCCATCTTGTAAGAGCAGCCATTGAGGAAAAGCACAGGAAAGCCACCTGTTTGTCCCATCACACTTGCACAGATCTAACTTTGGGGATTTGCAGTCCCCTGGGTTACAGTGGATATGTCACCACGTGCAAAAGGGCAGATGCTTTGTAAACCAGCCTGCAACCCTCTGCCATTTGAGACTGGATTTAAAAGCCTCAGGCTGTAGTGTGGGTGGAGGGCTGTGGGATGGGCTTTTTGTTAGGCTGGGGTTTCTTTTAAAGAAAGAATTATTTGTCAGCCCCAAATCACCACTTGTTCCTATTGGCATAAAATTACCAAGAACAGGGGAATCTGTCAAGAAGGATGATTAAACAGAGCTTTTAGTTGCAGTTTTATATTTCTGCAGACATGCAGGCAGAGCTCTTACAGTCCCAGCCAGTGGAGCAAGACACCCCACCAGGCAAGGCAGCTCAAATCAAGTTCCTTAAATCATCATTCCCAGCACTGCAAAACTACAGACACTGAAGGATTTTGCTAACATTTACATGAGCAACTGCTAAGGGTCTCTGCTTACCTTGGGCAAGTCACCAGCTACCTTTTCTCTCTCGTTTTGATCAACTTTGAGTTTTGATAGTGTTTCATTTAGCTGTGTTTTCAACTGAAAAACAGTAACAAAGCAAATCAATTTCTCTCACACACACAGATCTCATCTGTCTGTCCCAGGGATTAACCCAGTGCACATGGACTGCAAAGGGAGGAAGATTTACTAACAATTACTGCACACACTGGATTAGTCGAAATGTATGATGAGGTTTACAAGGACAGTCAAGGAAGAGAGACTCCATCTGTAAAGATAAAGAATGGAAACTACAGAAGACAAAACCATGGTTGGGCATTGGCTTCCTTACAAGTGGTTTCAACTTTACAACTCCATTCCAGGAGGAGCATCAGCCTCTCCAGCATCCTTATCACGGGACTCAGCCCAGGCTCCAACTTAATTCACAGCAAATATGCAAAAATGAAGATTGTCATCTTCCTAGAGCAGGCTGAACAGTCTCTCTACTGCTGAATAAACTAAAAAGCTCTACTTGTCATCTGAATAAAGCACCACTTACTACAACTATGTTGACTTAACCAGTCTGTTAATGGCACACCAAGGCATGAATCACTGACAGGGGGATATTAAGTTGTCGATTGTGTTTAGATTCAATCCAAAAAAGTGAAACTATTTCAGTCAAGAGGGATGAATACTTTGTACTGGCTGCAGTCAGTACTTAAACTGCAGCCTTCCAAAAGATACACGGTTTTTTAAAGGATATTTTGATTGCTCTTCAACACAGCACACAGAACCAGCCACAGCACTTGAGGCTTGAGCCTCAAACAGAAGTGCTAACAAGGAGCTCGAGTGCCAATTTAGTTGGATTTGTGCCTCTGAAGTGTGCTGTGCTAATGCTCACTATTCCTGCTGTCAATCTTCCTGGAAGCCAGCAGGAGATTAAAGGAGGGAACAAGGGGCTACTCAGAGCCCTGAATTCTCACCCACTCCAAACCTACACACTGCATTTGTCTCACCCTTGGAAGGCTTCCCCCTTTGGAGCACCTGGCCTGGTGAATGCCGGGCTTACACATTTTGGGGAAGCTCCTCTGCAGTTTCAGCTTCTCCTTGCTTACCTTTTAAATAGTGGGGAACCCATTCTGAAATCCCATCATTTCTATTCCTCAGCCTCCTGCAAAAGCCACTCACACACACTCAGGACAGCATTCCTGAGCCAGCTGCAGGGAGGTGCTGGTTTAACACAGCCTCACACTCCCACCAGCACAGCACCATCACACTGCACTCAAGCTGCCCTAGCAGGGAGTTCAGCTTTTTAAGCTCTTGTTGTGCACAGACATAATCAATTGTTGCCTCAAAGAGGCAGGTGTTTACTGATTAACTCCAAGTTATGCATTCAATTCCCCTTTCCCTCACTTGCAGAATGAGAGGCTTTGCTGGCTGAGGCTAGTGTGCAATTAACTTAAGCAGATTGTTACTGTGGTGGTGGTGATTTTTCTAAATCAACTATTTCAACCCCGTTACATCAGTGGCAGTAGCCTCGTTGTCCCATTATCCCACAGACATGGTGACAGAGACAACCCTCCCCAATTCTGGCTCAAAAGCAGGAAAGCACTGGCCAAACACAAGCAGAGGAAGGCTCTGACTGCTCCTGCAGCCTTAAAAAACAGGTCACTGAAACAAGAGAGAAGGGAAAGGCCTCAAAATGGAAAACCATGCATCCTTAGGTCTATCCTGTTAATCCAAGTCCTTCTTGAGAGAGCTGCTGGAGGAGCATTATTGGCTGGAAGCATTTCTAGCCAAACACATGCAAGCACCAAGCCAGCTCAGCCATTCAGCCACAGCAGGGTGTCAGCAGCTGAATGGCTGAACACTCTGAATTCACCTAACTTTGGGTCTGGCCAATTTCTGTTCATACACAGCAGGCTCTGCACAGTCAGAGCACGGACGGCACTGCTGCATCCTCAAAAAGCTTTGGGGAAAAAAAACCAAAGCCCACCAGAGAATAATCCTCCAGTTAAACCCATGAGAGCACCGCTTTTGTTGCTCCAAGGACATGACATTTGCTGCTGCATATGCCTACACTGCAAATCTTCTCAAGAAGTTTCAGGAACGAAAGTCTTACAGACTTTGGGAAAAAGTCTTAAGAACCAGACATGCTATTGTTAGGAGCAGAGAAAAGAGACAAATTGTCAAAGTCAGACTACTACATAAATGATTTCAATGGACAAAAATATCAAGCTGAAGAGGTTAGCAGAACAGACAGGATTTGAAATAAGTCTCCGCTTCATACGTATGCTGGGAGCCTCGTTGGTGCCCAACGGAGAACAAGCTTCTTACCAAATTTAACTCTTCATTCTGTCTTACTGCTTCAGAATATGAATCATCAAGTTTTTTCTGCAATTCAGTCAAGAGATCTTTGAGCTGAAATGAAGTTTAGAGTTTTAGGATTTGTCTCCTTAGGATGCCCGTTCTCTTCTGCTCAGTTATTAGTGTGCTGCTCTACCCTAAGGTCACAAGCATACAAACTCCTCAGCCACAGGGGCTAAGCACTAGGTTAGTTTGCCAGCCAACTGGTAACCAAAAGGAAAAAAAAAAAAGTACAGCTTGGACAATTATGTTTACCTCTCTGACTTCTGAAACATAAGTGGATCGTTCTATTTCTGCCTTTTCTAGTTCACTTTCCAAATGTTCTCTCTCTTTTTTAAGCTAGAAACAGAAAAACAGAGTTAAAACAGATGTTTTCAGTGCTTCCTTGCAGTATCATTTGCTTGATTTATAATTGGCTGTAAATTTCTATCAAATATTCCAGGACGTTTAGAGAGCATTTCAAGGCCAGTGATTGCACAGTGCAGACTGAAACATCAAAAATAAGATAAAAAGAGAAAGAACCAAGCCCATGATTGTCAACAAGCAGTGAACTGCTCAGTCCCACAAGAAAGAGCCCCAGTGGGCGAGTACAGAAGTAAAAACCAGAACAACTTTCCAGCTTCTCTGCCTTTTAAAAAAACTGCCCCAAAAGGCTCGGGCCAAACTGCAGCACAGGCTGTGCCACTGGCAGGAGACAAGTTCAGATTTACAGCACAAGCCTAAATGGTGTTTGAACAACATAAAGCTTCAAGGACAAGAAGAAAAAACCACCTGCACGTACAGTTTCAACTTCTTTGTTTTCTTCCTTTAGCCTCTCCACCTCGTGCTGCAAAGACGTGACCACGGAACGCACCTGCAGTTTGGGGGAAAAATAAAGAGATGTGGTTGAGCTGGTCTAAGACAAACTCTGCATAAACACACAAGATTGTAGAAATGATCTAAGAATATTAAGGATGAAATCAGAGTGGGTGAATAAAAGAAGATGTTCACTCAAATAATTCAATATACTGAATCTACACCATTCCTACCTATTCCCAGCCTAAGTTCTTTGACATATTTAGAGCCCACAGGCCTGAAAGATTTGGAATATAAGCACTAATCCAGCTGTCCATTAGCCATGGTGAGGAACACATCCTTCCCAGACTGGGAACAGTCAGCATCCATGCACCCAAAGCCAGCATTTTTAGCCTTATGTGGGGCTGTGTGAGTGCAGCAGATGGCAGCACATCGATAGTTCAAGATCTGACAGCCTTTATAAGCCCCTCAAACAAGATGTTTATAAATCATCTGTTTGCTGCCAGGCTCACACAGTGGCACTCAAATTTACTAAGCAGAGATACTTCAGAAATTACTTCTCAAAAAAGCAGTTTGACCTATTTTAATTCCAGATTAGAAAAGAAACATAAAAGCCTTTTCTCTTCCCACTTTTGCTAGCAACAGAGCCTTCCTAAAAGGAAAGCTTTGCAGGCAATTTCAAGTGTAATTAGTTGGCCATAATGGATTGAGCATTACTTTAACAGCTTTCAGAAAACTGTTATGATTCTATGATACTTCAATTTTAGCACAAAGAACCCATATCTGCTGACAAATATACTTGGAAAAAAACCTATGTGCTCAATAAAAATAGAGTCCAAGTTACCAGGATCAGAAAAATATATATTCCTGAGCACATTAATGGACACTTGGACATTCAATCTTTGGCTTCCTATCCCATCAGCATTAATATTATTATTTATTATTTGGTTGCTTCCTGCAGCATCTGGAAAGGACTCTCCATCCCTGGAATTATCCAGGCCAGGTTGGACAGGACTTGAAGCAACCTGGGACAGTGCAAGGTGTCCCTGCCATGGCAGAGGTTGGAACTGGGTGAGCTTTAAGGTCCTTCCAACCCAAACCCTTCTGTGATTCTGTGGCTGTGACACAGATTTATCATAATGGTCAAAGCCTTGACACCTGTGCTGTTTATTTTTCTTGCTTCTGTAAAAATGGCAACAGAAATAGTGACAAAAATCTAAAGATATCAACAAATCCTCCACTTTTCAGTCTCTTTAGTGGAAATACATTCCTTCAAAAATGAAAACCCAGCCTTTACACGAAGCTAAGTATCAGAGCCCCAAAACACCATTGATGTGAGGAATCATTCCTGTTATACTTGTTGGAGGCTTCACCTTTTTCATCCCCTGGTCATGCACACATCAAACCAGGCAGCCAGGGCTGCTCCACACCTGCCTTCACAGAGCTCAGACATCCTCTGGGACTTCAGGCAGAACCTGCCTGGCTGCTGAGGGGAAAAAAAAACAACTTCAGGAATACCTGTTTAAGTTCCTTCTGTGATTCTTCAACTTTTATCTTCCATTTGCTTTCTTCCTCTTCCACACTCCTCTGTAGCCTTTGTAAAATCCCCTCCTAAGAAGAGAGAGGGATTTGAAAGCTCACAGCAGAAGAAAGACAGCTGGAACATCACAGAGGTGACCAGGCATCCCACTTACTGTCTCTGCCAGAACAGATTTGTATTTCTCACACTCCAGCTGCAGCAGGATGTGCATTTCCTCAGCCTCCTTCAACTTCTGCTCCATAGCCTGGCAAAGGAGGAAAGGGACCACGAGAGTCACATCTCAGTGGATGGATTTCAGTTCTATTCATCTTATTTCAACAAGCTGCTATCACTCCTGGGCAGGTCTGTCTTTCCAACCCATGAGAAGACAACAGCAAGTGCAGTGTTCACCTACAACTCCCAGTACTTAATCACAAACTGAGTTACTGAAAAAAATCCCATTACTTAAAAAAAGAGAATGGGGATTTTCAATTTCATGAACTCACAATTCCACAAGGTACTTATCAAAGATGCAAATACATTTCTGGAAATATCTAAACAGCAGGCTGCCCAGGGAAGCTGTGGCTGACTCATCTCTGGAAGTGTTCGAGGCCTGGATGAGGCTTGGAACAACCTGGGATAGTGAGTGGCACCCCTGGACAAGGCAGGGTTGGAAAACTGGATGATCTTTAACCCAAACCATTCTAGAATTAACACAAAACAATTTTCTTGTGACTTGTCTGAGAACCTGAACTTCCCAACCCACAGCACGATTTGTAAGATTTATACTGGACAAATACTTGATGCCACACACCAGCTGTCCATCTTTTGTGCTTACCTTGACATCTTCAGATCCTGAAGCCTCTCTTAAGTATTCTTTAGCCATCTTTTCAAATCCACATATCCATTCGCTGTGGCTCTGTTGGGAAATCATCCAGTTAAGGCTGAGAATAATCTCAGGAAGACTCTCCTCAGGACATTTCCTCCCCCCTGCAGGTTGGGGGAGCAGGGTCTCAGTGCCCCAAGTCCCTGGAGCTCACACACAGCCCAGTGGTTGTTGTTCAGCCAGTGCCACACACGGCTGGCAGCAAGCCAGGAGCACGAGGTGGTGACACACAGAGTTCAGGGGGGCCTGGATGAGCTGAAACACAGCTGGGTGACAGAGGACTCCCTGCAAGTGGCAGGGCTCTGCATAAGCAAATTGGAGTTTGAAGATTCAAAGGAACCTTTCCCCAAATCCCTGAGCACTTCAAGCAGATGCTGTGTAACTCTGAGAAGATTGTTTTATAACCTTACAGCAAGTCTTTTCACAGACTGGTTCATCAGGACGTTTACTTTAGCACATTTGGGAGCTATTTGAAATATGAATATTCAAAACCTCTAGAGTTATAAATGAAATGCACCCATTTTTCCAGACTCACTTGATGTTATTCACCCCATCTGAACCCTGTGAACCCAGGGCATTTTCCCTGCAAATCACTGAAAGAAACCAAACATATCAAATTGAGAATTGGTGCTTGGGAACAAAATAAAAGCCCCCTAGATTGTATTAGCTGTCACTGAGGCACTGCAGCTCCCCTGGAAAGGTTGGGAATATCCAGATCCCCATCATGGCAGACAGGGAGCAAACACAGCAGGCATTATCCACACCTGAAAATTTACTATCTCAGTGAGACACAAGATAACACAGACAGTTAAATCAGATGTTGGGGCATAAAACCCACAAGACAGTAAGTTTTATTTTGCTCTTTTAGCACTTCTTGCAGCAACTTATCTGCAGCTTTGCTTCCCCATGCGAGTACAGGCGTCACCAGCAAGAGAGGCTCTGATCCCACTGCAAAAACCTTGGGCTAGAGGGGCTGTGAGGAAACACTCCAGGACTGCCCAGCACAGCAGCACCAGAGCTCCCTGACTGCCAGCAGGAGGTGAAGAAGAGCCACTTCTCTCTTACCATGTTGGAAGGGAGAGAGACTTTGGGGAAGAGCTTCTGGAGGAGCTGGCGCGTCTCCACCTCGGCAGCTTCCAAATGCTGCTGCTTCTCCTAGAGCAAGAGGAGGGCACAGGTGAGATTGGGCACCACCGACCTGGCAACAGCCTCTCCTCTGCCTACAGCAATTTATTTAACCCAGGAAGCCTTTTCCTAAGTGAGAAAGGTGCTATAGTCCCTAAAATTGCCAGTAAATTGCTTCAGAAATGGGCACTGAATTGCTTCAGAATTTGGCCTTCGCTTTGTTCTCGCTTAAGCTTTTCTTTTCTGAAGTTCTCCTCCAATCTAGCCTGTTTGTACAGAAATTACACCACTGCTCACTTGTCCACAAGACAAACTGCACTGTGCTGAGTAACTGCATCCACAGATCACACCAGCCCTGCCACTCAAGTTAAGTGAGCTCAAAATCAAATCGTTTGGTCAATCAACTACTTTTATGTTTTTAAATCCGTACTTTTAAAATAAATTTAGGTGTGAAAAAGATCACTGTAAGGTAATGTCATCACATCAAAACCAGAGAATTAAAGTCAAAAGGAAACTTTGTGTTAATGCACATTTGAACCAGGCCAAGAAAGTAAGACTTTTACACATTACTTTTAAAGACTTCAGAGGAAGCCATGTACATCCTCTTTTCCCAACCCTGGATGCAATGGGAGATAATTATTAGAGCTGTGTGACAATCTCCAGGGTTTTTTTTTGTTAATGCTCTGCAAATACAAATACCCAGAGGCACAGGCACCACAGATCTGTCCTTCCATGATTCAACATTAAAAGCAGAGCAGCCACAGGACACGTGCTTGCTGTGCTTGTGGCAGATTGGGTTAGTTTAGCCATACAACACTCAGGCTCCAATTTAAACTTAAATGTAGAAAGCCTGAAACACTGCAGAGAAGGGCAGCTTTTCAGCCAAACTCCTTCACTGCTGTCTGGGATTGTTTTTCCCTTTGACATCAGTGCTACTGGCTGCTCCGAGTTCCTCTGCTGTGAGGGCTCGGTGGCGTGAGCAGATTCAGAGACAGAAACAGACAGGAGACATTAGGTGTGAGGCTGTGCTAAGTGTGTTAGTTGGCAGCAATTTGGGAGCCACCACAACGTGGCAGAAAGGCAGTTTGCTGGAGTCTTCCAGCTGCAAGAGAAAGCAGGCAGGGGTTAGGACACAGCCAGAGCAGAGACACAGGCACACCACCCCAAACCAGAGCTCCTCTGCTCCTGCCTGCCTGACTGGTGTTCTTAGAGTTAGCTGAAGGATGCTTTTTTGGGGTTTTTTTCAGTTCTGCACAGTGGCAATGAACACTGAATCGGGCCCACAGCAAACACAAGCTCCCTTCAGGGCAATTCACACCCCCAAATCATTTTGAACTTTGGTCCAATAGTCCCTGTCGAGCTTCACGTGCCTTCAAGGAGGAAATTCACAGCTGTGGTCACACCACCTTTCTGAGAAGCTTCCAACTTTTTTTAATAATAATAATAATTTACTCCTGGTTCTTCCCAGGTCCAACAGATTTGTTCAAGCACAGCCAAAGCCCAGTAGAAGAAAGAAAGTTGCTCAACAGCACAGCTTTTAGTCTGGAGCTCCCCACAAATCCAAACCAATTCACGACAGCTCTAACAATTATGCAAACAGAAGTCAAAAGTCAGCATGCCCACAAACTAACCATAAAAAAAAGCAAAACAAACAACCTAAAGACAACAAGAAGAAGCAGAGGTGAAAGTATATGAATGATCACTCAGAAGAGATTATACTTAAACTGCAGTAAAAGTTAAATGTCTCCATTTCACTTAAAAAATCAGCTGCAGATTTGCTTCTAGCTTAATGCATCATTTCTAGCAGTCAACATTACAACCTTGGCAGTCTTGTTCACTTTGTCCTGCAGCAATTTTTCAGTTGATGCCAATGCTTCCATTGCTTCCCAGTTTTTCTCCCGAAGGTCCTAATCATTTTTAGAAAGAATGATTTCAGTTCAGCCAATATTCAAACTGTTTTCGCTTTTACTTCAGAGAAATATTTCGCGTTACGTTCCACCATTTGCATTGAAATGCTGGTTACTGCAAGGTGATTTTGACATACACTAACAAGTGTGATGTTCAAGGAGTCTGAATGAAGAGTGGGGGGGAAAAAAAAGCCAATTTCTGCCCGACCTGCCCCCGTGTCCACAACTGATGCAAGCGTTGGTGCAGAGCGTTATCACTCCAGCGACCCCACACTTTGACTGCACTTGGAAGAAGAAAGAGGGAAGTTTTCCAAAGCCGTGAGGAACACAGACACCAAACCACAGATTACACAACAGAGTGTTAGGCATGTCGCAGTGCAGAACCCAGCATGGACCCAGGAGACATGGAGGTGTGCACACTGACCCCCCTGATCCTGCAACCAGCCCGAAGCCCGAAGCCGCTGCTGCGCTGATTTCGCGAACACGCAGCTCGCGGTTCGCAGCTCTGTCCACTGCACCCACAGAAAACTGCTCTGGGGCTCCCCAGCCCTCCTGGGAGGCTCTGGGATTTCTGCAGTGGTGAGCACATCCCAGATCCACGTGGGAAGGCCACGGTGCCGTGCTCCTTTGTGCTCCTTTGTCTTTCTTGGCGAGGTCATCAAACGTGTACTCCACAAGATGTCAACACAACTCAGTGAGAGGCTGGGAGCTCTCCTAAGAGCAGCCTCACAGCTCTTCTCTAGGAAGGATGGTGGGGGCCTTGCAGCAAGGAGATTACAGTGCTTGGGGTTTAGATTTAATTTTTTCCAACCCTCAGAGCAAACGTCCTTTAGCAAAGGGCTGTTTTGGAAAAGTGGCATTTTAAATTCATCAACAGCCTAGCAAGCACCTACACTAGTTTTACTTTACCACTTCTATTTGCCCACAATCCTAAGGGCTGTTCACAGGATATAAACATAACATTGAATAAAACTGACAAAAAGCTGGGACCTAGAGGCCTGCTCTGCCTTTAGCAGCAGCCAGACTTCTGCCTGCAGCACAAAGGGTATTCAGACCTTGTAGAGCCACAGGAAACACCACCTGTTCTACCTTTCCAGCTCATCTTTCTTCTGAGACTACTCAGCCTCTTTCTCTCCACTTGATTTCAGCTCTTAAACAGCACTCCTTGCTCAAAAGTTCTCAGTATTTTCCTTGTGCATTTTCCTTAGATTGTTTGACTATTAAGAAATAAAGCTTATTGCCTGGCATTCATTGGATTTTACAGGGTATCAAGGAGAGATAGGTGAGATAAACACCCTGCACTTTAACTTTCTTCCATGTAACTTAAAAGATAACACTCCCCTGCCCTGCACAGGTAATGCATTACAAGGAAGTAACTCCACAGCTCTGTGATGGAAGATACAATCTTTAATTCCATCTACAAACAACCCAGACTGCACCATCAGCAGCTGTTGTGAGGATAAGTCCTCCACTTCCTCTGGAAGATCAGGATTAGTCATTCTTAGGAATGGGAAGAGCCAGATCTGAGTACCCTGAAGGTAATCCCTGCCCCCGTGTCCACACACAAGGACCAGCACTCTGCCAGAGCACAGCACCTTTCCTCCTCCCACCCTCCCTCCCCTTGGCAAAGGACATGTTTCTGAACAGGGTTAACCAGGTTTGAATCCAAATCCAAGAACTTGCTGTGGGATGTGTCCCCTAGCAAGTCTCCTCCCTCTCATCCAATCAAGGAATTGCCCAGGAGCTGACACAACTCTGAGCAGTGAAGTCAGGTGTGCTGAGTCACTCCCAAGAGGAAAGGAGCGCCCAGGGACACAATACAGCAGACAGCTGTCACAAACGCTCTCTGCAAAATGCCCCAGGCCTCAAGGAGTGCTGGGAACACAGGTTTGGTTGTTTTGGGGGGGTTTTCTGGCGTGGTGGGGGAAGGATTTCCTTACGTTGTTCTTTTTCCTCTGCTGCTCAAAAGCATTTCTCTGAGAGGCGAGCTCGCTCTGGAGACTGGCGATCTCCTTCTCTTTGCCTGCAACCCTGAATTAACAAAGGGAACCACAAACAAGTCAGGAGACATTGAAGAAACTTCCAGGGAAGCACTGACACCCTTTCCCACACACTCACTTGCCTTCCCTTCCAGCAACACGCTCTCTCTGAAAAGCTGTTTTCACTGACTTGGCAGCATCGCCTGCTTCCCACTGCTCCCTGAGCCACTCTGCCTGAGCAAAGCCATTGTAAAGCTGTTGTTTGCCCACAACAGGCATCTGCACACTTTTATCAAGGCCATGGGAAAGCAACACATTAGCTGAGGGTAGAGTCAGGCAGCCCACACCAGTACAACACCACAGAACAGGCACTGCCTGCTGGATGAGAGCGTTCCCTTTCACGCACCTAATCCACAATTTGTAAGTCATTTCACTCGAAAGACAAATAATTCAGCCAGCCAAAAATGTGTGACAGTGGCAATTTGCTTAGCACAATACAGCATTAACTTCCACAAAGTTATTTAATGTGCTTCAGCCCCACATTATAACACACTTTTACCCGAGATTTTCCCTGGAAGAGATTTCCAGATGATTTTATAATAGGAACAACCCTCTGCTAAGCTGATGTTCCAAGAAAAAAGCCTGTCACTTTTGCTTGAAACACCAACATTTAAATCTTCAGCCATACAGCTGAGCTGGCATGCATTCAAAATAACATCAATCAAGGCTTGCTTCTCTGGTGGGCACAACACATTGCCAGCACTGTCTGTCTGCAGGAGATTACACCTGAGGATTAGCAGTGTGAGCAGAAGCTCCCATGCTCAACTTTTATTAGACAGTAATTTAATTTTTTTTTTCTTACAGGCCACTTCACATACTCTGATCTCGTACATTTGGCATTTATTTCTAAATTTCCTGAGCAATTAAGTGAACTGAATCAATTCTCTAATGCATTCAACTCCTGGCAGTACTCACACTTGCAGAAGCTCCTCGCTTTGGACAGCCAGAGATGCCTACAAAGAGATCAGAGATGTGTCAGGAGCAGAGCAGCAGCAAAGACCAGGACTGCCTTGTTAACCAGGCACTGTTGCAACAGCACAAAGCTGCACTCTGGGCCTTGGGGGGAATCCTGTCCAGCCTCCTCTGGCCAGGAACACAGCAGGCAGAAGAAAGAGCACAAGGCTGCAAATCCATATGATACAAGAAAGCAGGAACAGATATGCAACAGCCAGAAAAAGCTGGCTCAGTGCAACCCAACCCTAAAAGTGCCTCTGGATCTCCATGGGCAGTGCAACTCCTGGTTTTCCATGTCATCCCTGCAAGCTACCACCACCCACTTTTGACTTAACTCAATTGGAAGCTGTACCTGTTTGCAGTTCTCCTGCTTTAATTCCTGTATTTGAGCTTTGAAAGATTCATTTTCTTTTTGCACATCCTGTTGAAAGAAAAAGGGCAATATATATTCATGTATAAATAGAGATATACACTCACAATATACACACTCCCCAGCACAAGGTTTGTCTATCAAAACTTTACCTTTAACTGTTTTACTTGGTTTGCAATTTCTCTCTCTTTTTCTTCCACCATAGCTTTCAACTTCTTCATTTGTTCTTCTTCCTCTTTCAACCTGCAGAGATGGTTTAGAAAATAAGGAGAAAGGGTTAAAGTAAGGAAAAAGAAAGTTAAAGTCAGAATTTATGCTAAAAAGGGACAGACACTCAAACTAGGACAGTTTGTGCAGCAGAAGTTAAACACATTTTGTATGTTGAGGCTGCCTCAGGTACCACACACCAGCTGTACCAGAGCTCTGCTGGGAGAGCAGCACGTCACAGGAGCTGCTTTGAAGACAGAGCCCTTTCTGGCACAGTCTCATACAACCTTCCTCTGACTTGGAGCAGCCAGACAAAGCAGAGTCAAAACAGAGGAAAGCCTGGCAGCATTTCTCCATAAAACAGGAGCTGGAGAATTGGCTGTTGCATCTCAGCCTGAAAACGGCACAAACCGGATCTGTTCGCTGCTGCTACCGACTGAGCCACGGGCACTGCAACCCTTAAACATGCTGAACAGAAGGAGAAATTAGCACTAGACACGAGAAGCAGCAGCAGTTTCACTGGTTAATAGAGCCCTGGGTGCACATTCCCAGGGTGTGAGCAGCACAGCTCAGGGCAGGGACGCCGGGCACGCGCTCCAGCCACCGGCACTAACAGCTGATTTCAGCAAAGCCCATGAAATCCCTGCCACCAATTCAAACATTCCAAATGAAGACAAACTCAATGCACATTCCCAGCAGGCACTGAGGAACTGCTGCTCTGCATACTCACAGGTTCTCCAGGTCCTGGACTTGGGATGCAGCAGGTACCTGAAAAAGTAATTCCTGGTCTCATTTTGATGGCACAGTTTTCAAATTAACAGCAGCTCTTTGCACGAGAAGGGGCAACAAACAGCTTGCAAGACTTGCCAAAGAAATACCAGGAATTTTGCCTCAGGCATTGCTCCAAGAATATCTAAACACATAATGGATTTCAGAAACAGAGCTTACACCAAACATCCCAAACTTCACACCAGCCAATTCTCTCCCCTGGGATAAATGCCTGTGTCTAGACATCCACCCAAAATAAAAGTTCAACTCAGTCTCCTCCTTTTACCATCAACAAAAATCCAAACTGGGCCAGAATACCACCTTATTGGAAAAATTCTTCCATTAAGTAACACCTGGCTTCGAGGTTGTCCAGTTGTCTGCTCTCAAGTCCAGTGCAGGAAATCAAAAGCCAAAATATTCCAGCCTCATGGAAAGGCAGGAAGGAATCACAGCACAGCCTGACCACTTCAAGAGATGCTGCTACGTTCAGTTACAGCCAAAGTTCCTGCATGACCAGAGCCCTGCAGAGATGCTGCTTCAGCCTGGCCAGGAGGTGCCTGGGACACAGCTGGGACTGTCTGTGAGCTCCAAGGCTTTCAGACCACCAAAGTTCCTCTTTATGCACAGTATCATCCCAGTTCAAACCTCCCAGGACTTGCTATCCATGTAGAACCTGTTTTGGATGAACACAGCTGAACTAGGGGGCTCTCTGCATTATCAACAGCTTAGTCAAGTAGGATTTAAAACACCCCTAAGTTGAAGCCAGTGCAAATCCTCTGTGTGAGGTAGAGGAGAAAAAACAGCTTCCTGTTCAACCAAGCAGCACTCCCAAACCACATCCACTCTGCAGGCTGTACCTGTTGGAGTTGTTGCAGGTTCTGTTGTTCCAGCTCCTGAACTTTACTGGTTAGTTGTGCAATTGTATCCTTCTGACCCTTTGGATGATAAAAAGCAAGGTTAGAAGTGTGAATTTATTTTTCCCAGCCAGAAATGCTGCAACAGAACTTATTTCCCTTCAGAATATTAAAGCAGCTTACCTGCAGGCATTCTCCTTTCTTAACAATCTCTTTCTCCTTCTCTTCCAGTAAGGCTTCCATGGTTTTCAGCTGCTTTTCCTTCCCCTTCAACCTGTGCCATTGAACACAGACACACAGCATAAACTCCCTGTTTCATCCATCTGAAAATAAAACATCCCATGCTTTGCAGCACCTAACAAAAGCAGCATCTGTGATCAAAGGCACAAGCACAATCCACCTACTCAAAATCAATGTGTGAACACTTCCTCTTCAGCCTGGGTTAGCAGGAGATGCCCTTGATCAATGGCACTGCTCATTAGGTGAAAGCCAACTCTGTGCTGACACATTGCAGGGGTTTCACAAACGTGTGCTCTCCTCATCCAAAAATACTTCCCTGCCCCTCCCCAGCTGGGGATACAAGGGACTGACTGAGCATTTCCCCACCCCTACAGCTCAGGTACTACCAAAGCAGGTTTTCCACTCTGCCTTGCCTACATCCCTCCATCCTGACTTGGATTTAAGGGGTCAGTAAAGGGTGCACAGAGCAGATCAGACATTACCAACTGCACTTACAGAGTCTGAAGTTCTTTGACTTGTGATGTTATTGTCACCTAAAGAAAATAATCAGCACTTCAGTTCAATGCACATGGAAAAGGCACATAAATGCTAAAAATTGCTCTATGAAGAAACATGGGGAAAAGCTATCAGACATTAACAAAATAGGCACTGTTTATTGCAGGAAGCATAAACACACTTTTTTAATTACAAGGCACCAAGTGTCTCCAACTATTGACATTCCCCACATTTAAAATGTGACTTCCAGAGCAGCAAAGGAAACAGTGCAAATGGAACACAAGCAGGTCCACAGGAGACACAGAGGAAGAAGCAGAGGGTGGCTGTGAGCACCATCTCACTGGCAACTGCAGCTCCAACCACAGAGATCATCCCTGCCCACTGAGACTTTGCATAAGGAAGAGCTTTTCGGGTGCTCTCTGAAAAGTCAGCACTCCCTTAAATTCCCATTCTAAGGCTGAATATGGATTGAAAACATAAGATTTAGTGGGAATGTTACTTTTGAATGCTGTATGAAAGCCTGACAGTGGTTATCTGTCAATCCTCTACCACAACATGGCAGGAGTTTCAGACATTCCCAAAAATCTCTCCTCTGCTTGCAGGAGACCAAAAGGTGCACAGATACATCACCTTTGGAGCAAGCATCCCTCACAGAGCGTTCCAGAAACAGCAAACCTAAACTGCATTTTTTTTTCTGGACTCTGACAGTTCCAGGGCAGGAAATACACACAAATAACTCCCTCAGCTCCTGGAAATTTGCTTTGGAGGAAAAGCCCAAGACGGAAACACATTCTGTGAAGCTTTGCCTAAAAAGGACAAAACTCTAACACTGAGAAGGGGGTGACATGTTGGAATGTAGCTAAAGGGAGTAAAAAGAGTGCAGACCAAAAGCACAACCCACACAAACAAGCAATTTTCCTGACAGCACGATGGATTAAGCTGCCTGCAGAATGGGCTCCCTAAGGAAACGTGGGCTTCCCTTGTTTTGGATGCCAGACAGCAATCATGCCAAAAAAGCCCCTACTCCTCCATCCCTGCATTCCTGATAGCTAAAGCAAAACTGACTGTGCCAACACTGAACTCTTTTTGGACACTGGGGAAAAAAAAGCAGTCTTGGGTTTACCTGGAAACCAGATACTATCTGGGCCTGTAGTATTGCTTCAGCAACACAAAAAGGCCAACAACAGGAGCAGTAACTTCAGCACTTGATATTTCCAAGTTGCCAGCTCCCCAGGATGTCCCAGGGTTTCATGTTTACTGCAGGGACAGCGTGCCCAGGCAGAGCTAATGTTGCAATGCATGAGGCTATAGCAATTCTTGTCAGATTTCATACTAATGGTCCAAAAAGCTCAGGCTTTCAGAGATGTGGGGTTTCTGAAGGACTGCACCAGTTATCCTACATTTCTAGGGCTTCAGATCCAAGAACAGTGTAGCTCCAGCAATAAAAAGTCCTTTACCCAATGACATTCACCAGTGAAAAAGAACACACTAGAACAGAAATGAGTGAGCAGCACATCCAAGGCAAGGCTGGTTCACACTGCTGGCACTCGAGTATTTTACCTGTTTTTCCATCTCAAGCTGGGAATTTCCTACTTCTTCTTTCAGAGCCTCTATTTCCTGTGTCAAAGCCTTTTCAATGACAAAACAAGACAGGGTTGGACAATGGAAACACAAAAACGCCACAAAAATGGATGCTACAAATTGATCACTGTAGAATGCCAGGCAGTAACAGACAAATGTGGTCGTGGCATCAACACAGAAAGGAAGGCAGGGCTTGCACAGAGATACCTGAACAGTCTTCTCCTTGCTTGCTACTTTTAGGATTTCAGCTTGTAGGAGTTCTTCCACTGATTTTATTTTTCCATCCTTCTCGTGGATCCTTAAAAAGAGCAGAGAAACAACATAAGCTGGCTGAAAAGAAGTGTGCTACTCAAGCAAACAGACAAAATTTGGTTCTGCTATCACATCCCATCCCATCACCAGCCTCAGGGATCCACAGTGGGACCAGGCAGGAGGAACAAACAGGAAAAATAAGACTGGGACTAGTGCAGAACCAGCTGGCTTTATATAACCAGTAGTTCACATGCTAAATCAATACCATTACAGTCAAAAAATGCTAATTAAAATATCAAGAGTGTCTGGAACAACACACACTTAAAATCAGCCTTCACTGGACATTCCAGCAAAGTATTTATCAGCTTAAAACACACACACAGGGGACAAACCCACTCCTTTTAAAGTGCCTACTGAACAAAAAAAATTATCTGACAAATCAGAGCAATTCCTCACCCAGTCAAAGTCAGGTTTATGAAATTAACTGCTTAGCAGAGAAGCAACTGGATTTTCAGCAGGTATTGATCTGGCATGACGTGTTTCAAAAATGAAAATGCTTCCTGCCACACACACACACACTTCAGCCAGTTAAAAGGCAACCATTTCAGAGAAGCAATACACATGTAGCCATGGAATAAAGACAGAGAATTAACAATCAGAAATTAAATCTGTGCAGTAACTTACACTTTCTGCAGTTCCTCCACCAGTGATTGGAAGGAAACCTGTTAAAAACAGAGCTTTATCTTAGGAAAAACAGAACAGAGCAAAACAATCTGTGAATGTTGAGGGGTGAGGATAGAGCTGGAGCTCTCTGGCACTGGATGAACTATGTAGCAGCCTAATGATTTTATTTATCTGGCTGCTCCTGAGAAAATCAGCTGTCAGTCTCCAGTTCCTGGCAAACCAATAATACTAAGCTTGCTGCAAGTTCCAGGAAGAAAAGTAAACCCACACCATCTTTACCAGGAGAGGGTGAGGTTCAGGACCAGCATTTCATTAGCCACCCTTTAATACTGACACTATTGAACATCTCTTCAGGGTCCCTGTGCCTCCCCCCTCTTCTGTAAATTATTTTCCAGGAACTAATTGCCCTCCTGAGGTGTCCAAGCAGAGCTGGATGTCAAGGAAAAGCACTTCCTGATCAGCACATCAAAAGTGACAACACTGTGACAGTGTCACTGATCAGACACAAGGAGAAGGGGGATAAGTGACACCTGCAGAGTGTGGCTTGACACTGGCAAGCTCCAACATTCATCATGAAGCTGAGGCAGTACAAGCTGCCTGCCAGCCATGCCTGCTGCCCCAGGCTTCTGGAGAAGGAGATCCACAGTCATTTCAGAGCATGGCAAACTCAAACCAAGCCCCAGCCAGCACTGACTGCATCCTGCACGTCTGCCCTGCTTCTGACACTTCTGCAAAGGAAATATTTGACAGAAGTATCAGCTCCCAGACCAACGCTGAAAGAAAACAGGATGCTTTGCCAACAGGCTTCAAAGGCATCTCCACCTTCTTCCCTTGACTTTTGCAACCACAGCAAGATTCTTTCAGATTTAGTTTAGGTGTAATAAAAGTTTTAGATGAAAAGTACTACCTGCTCCGATTGCTGAATTTGCAGGCTTTGAAGTTCTTTTCTCAGAGATGAATTTTCCGTTCGCAGGGCCTTTGAAAGCAGACACACAGATAATGAAAGCCTCATTTGTGGGGGGGAAAAAGTGTTAAGCATGACAGAAAAGTAATTTCTTTTAGAATAAGTGAAAGACTTTGAAAGTCTGAAAGAGACCCCCCCCTGCAGCTGTTGGAGCCAAAGTATTCAACAGACTAATTATGGATAAAGTGGAGTGGACACCAATTTCTAGGAAATTAGAGCTCAGCTACAGAGCAAGGTGGGAATGCTGTAACTGAGCACAGAGGTCAGAAAAACAAATGTAATGAACCATGTTACAGCCCATTTTTTGGGCAGCCAAAAGTTATTATATGTATTTATAAGAGATATATGTATTATATGTATTATATGTATACATATTATATTATTTATATGCATTTACATAATTCTGGGATTCTCCCACAGACAGGCTTCTCATCACTTTGGGAATACAAATAAAAATTATATAACACCATGGGCTTTAACAGTCTGGATCCTACTCTGGAGTCAAAAATAACATCCAAAATATGTAAGGATTCAAAGATGCCTTGGTACAGGATGGCACTACAAGAATAAAAATCACATAATCTAAACATCACTGTCAGCATTATTAAAAATCTGTAAAATATTATTTCAAACAAATAACTTGCAAAATACCACCATCCCTGGAGGGATTTAAAATCCACGTGGATGTGGCACTTGGGGCTGTGGTTTAGTGATGGCCTTGGCAGTGCTGGGGCAGGGTTGGACTCAGTCTCAGAGGACTTTTCAGCCTGAAGGAGTCTATGATGTGCTCACAGCTTTGGCTGCTCAGTAACCTCAGGGTTTACAAGCCCTCCCCAGCACAGGGGTGTCAGCAATGCCCATGGAATTTAGGCACCTTAAGAAAGGGAACATTGTCTTGGCTATGCCCAGGTGGACACAGCTTTTCAGCAGGAGCCAGCTCAAAACGGACAGGGATTTCTGTACTGGCTCTTCAGGCTTCTCATCACTACCTTTGTTATAAACAAACAGGAAGGAAATAACTTCATCACCACCCCAGAAATGTCACTAGTTCAGAAACCACTTAACCCTTCAGATATCAACTAAGCCAAAAAAATAAACCCAGGAGTCTTATAAAACTTGGTTTTTACAAAACACCCTTTCCTAAAGGGAGATTTGTTGGAGATGAAACCAAATGTACAGCTCTAGAAATATATTCCCATTATTCCAAAGGGCATCCTAGCAAAATCTGCCCTAGACTAAGCAGAGAGAAGCACTTACTCTACCCCACTGATGCTCATGCTTAGTCTATCTTACAGAAAAGGTTTTAACCTCATCTCCACCAGGTGCTTTTCCTATTCAGAAGGAATTCAGACTGAACTATGAGCACTCCAACATTCACTTTGCACAAGAGCACCTAATCTCTACTTCCCCATTAAGAGATAATGGGAGGGATTTTACCTTCAGCTCCTCCTCTTTAGTAGCCACCTGGATGAGTCCTGCCTCAAGCAGCTCTTCAATTGTCTTGATTTTATCATCCCTCTCTCTCATGCTGAAAAAGCAAGAGTGAAAATTAAGAAAAAAGAGAGTTTAACTTTGAAGGCAGTTTAGCTATCAACAGTAACCTTACTGCCACCAAAATCTTTATTTTAGCCTCTTGATTCAAAACAAGCAATGTTTCTTACCTTTTTTCCATCTGCTCTATCAAGTCTTTGTTTGTCTGTGAAGAAAAAAAAAAAACCAGGGCCATCATTAATTGGATCAAAAATGGTTTGGGATTTAAAAAACAAATAATTGGAAAGGACCAACTTAACCAGAAGCTTGGTTACAGCACTAATACAGAAAGGAAAACAAAGTAAGGGGAGAAAGTCCTCATGGCATGTGTCTAAAATTGATGTTGGAAGGAAGTCAGTCTTTCAGGGGAGGGACAGATGCAGCCCAAATGCCTTGATGGTTTTACACAGATGAACTTGCAGCCAGCTCAGTACCTGAAGGATTTGCCTCTTTTGAACATTTATCTGAACCACAACCCAAGGCTCACTCAGCAGGACATTTATGATTTCTCAACACCACCACACTGTGAGAGACCAGATGGGAAACATAAACCAGCTTCCAAGAAAAATCACCTCCAGTCTTTCAGACAGGACCCCAGCTCAGCCAGACCCAGGGGAGCAATGGCTGCAAATCTGGTTCTCCACCAGAGGAAAGGGAGCCCTTCCAGACAGGGAGCTCCTGACTAGCAGGAGTACAGGTAAAGTTTCCCATCCTGCCAGTCTTTTTCCAGTGTTTCAGGAAATTCTCTCATTCCACAATGCTGCAAAGTCAGGGATGCTCACACAGGCTCTCCCAGAGAGCATCCCAAAGGAGATGGGGCTGAACAACACAACAGCTTTGAACCTGCAGCATCCTCTGAGCACTGGTCTGGCTGCAGCAGGTGAGCTGAGCCATGGCCAAAATACAGAACAGGGGGCAAAAGACATCACAGTGTAAAGAGTTTTCTATTCCCAAGGGTCTGAGCAGTTGTAGAAATAAGTTCTTGCTTGTGTTAAGCTGTATGAGTCTTCAGGAGTGGGGAAAAAAGAAATCCAGATTTTGTCCAGACACTCTTGACTAGGTCTACAAGACACTCACAACTTGACCCTCCATGGAAGAGAAAATACCTAAAAAAGCATCAGGTTTTGACATCAGCCAGCTCAGCTTACAGCCAGGTTAAGAAAAAATACTGAAGAAATTAAAAGCACAGAAGATATTTGATAAAAGCTCAGCAAGCACTGGCTGTACCTGCTCAGACAGGAGAGTCTGCAGTTTCTGAACTTCAGCCTGCAGAGTTGTGTTTTGATCCTTCAGAACCTGGAAGGAAATTGAGGCATTTTATCAGTTCAGAACTGCAGAGCCTAAACACAGCTTTTCCATAATGGTAACGAGGCAATTAAATAGCACAGAAGTCATTACAGAGTTCTTTGGAAGCTACAGGACTACAAAGAGTCCTTTCCTTCTCTGTCTTGCTTTTCTGTATAAAGGACAGAAGTATTGTCCTTATGTTCCCATGAGAAATTCAGCTGTTACCATCTTTATTCCCTGGCAGAGAATCAGACAGTACCAACTGTGAGAAGCTTGGAAAAAAACACATTTTCCTCCTAAAATCATCAGCATCGTGTCCAGATTTGATAACTGCCTCTTACAAAACACTCATCTGGCCAAGCAAATGGTCCAAGATGCCCTTTTTGAGTTCCCTTCAGCTGCCTCAATGCACAGCAAGGAACTGGCAGTCCAGCAGCAGAGAGGTTTGCACAGCTCCCACACTTGGGCCCACTGAAGGCTGGGAAGGACAAACAGACTTTGCCTCTCCTCCTGCATTCCTGCTCCATACAATGGTCACAGCAGCCCTTAACAGACAGGATTTTAAAATCCTCCTCTGTTATTGCTTTTTGTCTTTGTAAAGACTTGCTTGGTGCTTTACAAAAGTGAAAAGCAGGACACGTGCTCTGTGCTCCAGCCCCAAAACCTCACAGGGAAAACACAAGCAGGAAGGGACAGCAACAGTGAGGATGAGATGCATTGCTCTGTTTTGAACCTGGCTTTTCCCTCTTTCATGTGTCTGGGAAAAAAGCAGCACTTCCTTAGGTGGAAGCATTTAGAACAGCACTGGTCTGGTTTCTGTTTGGGATCAAAGAGAGGAGGAAGGAGAGAGAGCAGTGCACATAATTCATGCTGAGAGCACACTGTGGATTTCTGCACCATCACGATGATGATGATCTGCATTCAGTTCTCTGTGCACTTCCCAAGATCTGCTGGAACTGCCTGCAGGTGATTTTTGCCATTCCTTAGCACTGAATTGATTACAGCACATAACCATTCACAACACTCCTAAGGCCTTTTTCCTGGGTAACAGTTACTACAGAAACCATCACACTAAAAGGATGCTCATATTCCTTCTCACATTCATCTTCACCTCACCTACTATTTTATAATGTTCCACCACACTGAAAGCCCTGAGAGTGTCACTAACTTGAGACTTGCCCACTTACTCCAGCCTGCCACCTCTTCCCACTCCCCTTTCCACACTGTTTATGCATCTGTGACCCAGCACACACTTCACTGAAGAGTCAGTCAACAGCTTTATTCCAAAAATCAACTGAGTTTCCTACTTCATTAATTGAACAAACTTCTTCCCTCTTATCCTCGGACAGCTTAGAGAAACTACAGAGCCTTGGCAAGGGACTCTCATCAAAACCTCTTTGAGAGTGTCACTCTAATACAAGAATCAAGTTTACTACCTGCTTCAAAGAGCTTCAGCAGACTCCAGAGGCTTCTCCTACAAAAGCATCCTGCCCCTGCCACTGCCCACTCGCTCTGTTCCTCACTAACAAACTCACCAAGGTGACAGTGGGAGGTTCAGAGGCACTGACCTCACACCAGAAACATCAGAGGAGCAGCAGCACCCACCACAGGCTTTACAGGAGTTCAAGGGATGGAGTCAGCACCTCTCTCGGGAAGCAGGGCTGTTTCTAACAGCCCAAGTTCAGAAGAAAAAGGCCAAGGTGGCAGAGGGCAAGGAGGAATTAAGCTGCTCTCTGCACACAGCACCCAGAAACAAGCAGCAGCTTTGCTGTGCAGACCCCAGATGTCAGGACAAAAGCTTCAGCAGTTTAGCTGCAGCCTTATGAGAAACCGTGGAAAGAGGCAGAGTTAAAATAAGCATTTTTACATCTGCCTGACAAAACAGAGGCTTGGCATGATAATCCAACCAACAAAGGCTCCAAAAAAAAGCACCAAGGCCTTCAAAGGCACATTTGCAGGTGGAATGCAGGGAAATCACCATGGTTTTCACTGCACAACCTCCTCTTGCAGAATTCAAAGCCTTTTCTCTCCACAACTGCAGACCCTGCATCTAACTTGTGTTATCCATCCCACCTCTCACTATGCTGCAGTCTGCTGCTACTCCTGTGACATCCCACATTGCTCCTGCCTTACAAACACAGAGCTGTAATTTACCTGAGCACCCAAAGGTCAGTTTTATTTCACTGTTCTACAGTTGCTCCACAACCTCTGGAGATGGGAAAACTCACTGAAAACAAGCACAAAAACACCTGTTCTGTATCTTACCTTGGATTCTTCTCTTGTGTTTGAAATCTGAGCGAGTTCTTCTCGAAGCTGATCTTCAAGAGTTCTTATTTTGTCATCTTTTATGTGAATGCTGAGACACAGCAGAACAGTTAAACACGTTTCCCCATCCAAGTCTTACAAAAAGCATCATTGAAAAGGACATAAAAGACTGCTAAACATTGTTTATCAAATCCCAGAGCTATTTACCTTTTCTGCATCCTTTCCAGCTCATGTGCAGCAGCAGCCTAGATATAAAGAGGATTAACACAGACTTAGGATACATCACATGATTCAATCAACCTTTCATTCCACAATATTAAAAAGCTAGAACAAGTCATTTGGCCTCCCAGCACATGACTGAAATCAAGGGTGAAAGGGGTAAGCTTGTCTTCATGCACTTTTACAACACCAATCTACAAGCATGCAATTCCACAAAGGGAAGACGATCTCCAAGAGATTCATTTGACAACTGGGATTATCTCTAATTAAACACTTCATTTCCACTTCTGTAATGAACAGGCCACACAGCAGCAACACAGGGACAGCATTTTGTCTGGCTCTAAAAACATCTCTGTGGTGAGGCAGGGGGAGCTGTGGGCTTTGGGGATTTTTTGGGGGGATGTTTATGAATCTTGTATGCAAATGCCAGGCCTGAATATTCACTCCTGTGAAATGTCCTGCACTCTGAGTGCCTGACAATCTAAACCCACCAAGCAAAATGCTTCAGTAACTTGGATATCCAAGTACAAGACTCTGCTGGTGAAGGAGGGGGAAGAACTGAGCCTCACACCGGCTCTAAGAATTTCAGGGAATCAGATATTAGCCCAATCCGGAAGCCTCACACCATTAATGGGCTTAAGCAGAGCTTGCTTAAAGCCAACAGATCTGCATTTGCATTTATGACAGAATAGGTACTGGAAGGGAGGAAAATCAAAACAACTGCTTTACCTGTTCATTTGTCAGAGCCTGTAACTTCTGTACTTCTGACTTCAGGGAGATGTTCATATTCTGTAAGACCTGAAGGAAGGAAAAATAGAAATGTATTTGCAGTTCATACACAGTCTTTCACTCTCCAGGGTGAAATTTCAGAGGATTTTTTTAAGGAAAATCCTCAAGTTCCCTTATCAACAGCTTTCCCAGCATCTAGCATTGGCCTTGCCTAGAAGAGCAGACCTGTAGCTGAAAAGGCTGTTTCTAGACCCAAAGACAGCAGCTCTGGGGGCTTCATTTTGTATATGCAGGCAGCGAGCCTCTGCCTGATCAGCTGGCATTTGCACAGGCTTTTATTATACCTTGAGCTCTTCCTCCTTGCTGGTTAAGTTGGCACGTTCATTGCCTAATGAGTCCTCCATCTGCTTGATCTGTTTGTCCTTCTCTGCAATCCTGCACAAGGGGGAAGCAGTGACAGATGAGCACAGAAGATGTGGATGGAAGTGGTGCAGGAAGCATCAGGCCAAACCCAAAATACACCCCTGGCCCTTCAGTCCAGCTCCTACTCCAAATCCCGCTGACTGTACACTTTGGGTCCAAAAGCTTTTCCATTTTAAATGCTGTCTGCTTGCCAAAAAATTTATGAGACATTCCCTAGCTCTGAAACACAACTACCAGCCCATCTCCCAGAGGGAGAAACCTCCTGGCACAGCTCCACGGCCCAAATCACAACAATTCTCACGCTCACGCACATTCCTGCACACAG
The DNA here is from genome assembly GCA_013400495.1 of Nicator chloris. Taxonomy (NCBI): domain Eukaryota; kingdom Metazoa; phylum Chordata; class Aves; order Passeriformes; family Pycnonotidae; genus Nicator; species Nicator chloris. Next base: position 375,578 of record WAAE01006235.1, on the reverse strand, counting down.
GCAGGGATAAACAACAGAGGAGATGCTGCTTTCTCTGGAGCTCAGAGCCACAGCAGACTCCAAACCTGAGGCCAGACACGGAAGGGAAATCCGTAGGAAGCGTTTCCCAGCTCCCAAGCTGATCTCAGGAGAAGTTCAAAGCACAGACAGCAACATTTCCTTCACCAGTCCCTCCCACAGGCTCTGCACGTGAGTGGAGGGAAGGTGGCAGGCACTGAAAGGCAGCAACACCTCCCAAATCCCAGAGGAAATGGATGCTCACACTTTGTGAAGTTCTTCTGCCAGGACTGAAGCCGAGGTCTGCAGGAGGAAAAAAAAAAGAAAAACAAATAACTGGAAGGAAAGCAAGTCAAAGAATCCTCATCTACACTGAGCCAGGAATAGCATTTGTCTGGTTATTTTAAACTGGCACAGGATGCTTCCAACTATTTCCTGGCTAAGGAACACTGGTATGTGCTGGTATTCCTTCAATGTCCCTTCTCCTCTGGCCTGATGCAACATGAAGGGAAAAAAGACCCCTATTATTTGCCCTTCACTAGAATCAAACAAGCCATGGGGCTCAGCAGCACTGCCCTCCCAGGAACGAAGTGCTTTATGGGACATTCTGCTGACAAAACACTCCAATTTAAAAAAAATTTAAATAAATAAATAAGAAAACCCTGTGCAGTGCATCAGGAGTTGTGAACAGAAACTGCAGCACAAAATCAGCAAGTGGCACTTTTCCCTCTGGAAAAAGCTTGTCCCTAGGCTGTCACACACAACAGGGCAGGAGAGACCCACCACACTGGTTTTGAAGGCCTCAAGGGACCTCTGCAGACTGTGGCACAACTTCCACGTTCACAATTCCAGTCCTTCTTCATAACTAAAAGGGTTTCATCACCCCTGATATCCAGAGCAGGATACAGCCCCAACTCAATTCTCCAAAGTGTTGTTTTCACACCCACTGTCCATGGTGGAAAAACATCCCTGAATTTTCATGGCCAGTTAAGGCTACCTGGGGAAAGCACACACCTCCAGCACCCTCCCTGTGTGACTCAGAGCTAAAAAGTACAATTTCCCTAGGAATTTATTTCAGAAGTCCTTAAAGGGATGAGAGGAGCAGGCCATGAAGATGCTGTAAATCTAAACTGGCTCTTCCCTCACTACTCTCCCCACCCAATGGGTTAAAGCACTTCAAGCAAAGGCAGATTTTCAGCCTGATGTCGAATTTAATCAAATTCCATCAAGCACATCCATGATTAAAAGAAGGCAGCACCCAACTGCATAGGAACAGCCTCCACTTGTGCCCCCAAAGGCTTTCTGAGCTGATTTCTGTGACCTTCCTCCACATGGAGGCACCTCCAGTGATCCTGAGGCTTTACACAGTGTTTACAACAGAAATAATGTCTCAAATAAACTAGTCAAACCAAAATTTTGAAGATTAAAATAACTGAGAAAGGCATTGTGCAGGTTTGGTGGGGTTTTGGTGTGATTTTTTTTTTTGGTTGTTTTGCTTCTGCACAGAAATCAGCACTCAAATGAACAGACAGCTTGATACAGGAGCAACCACAAGGCAAAAAGCACAATCAGGTGGTTCACAGGAGGACTGCAGAAAGACAGAAAGAACCACAAGACAGAACTGTAGACATGCAAAGCTACAGGAAAAAAACATTGAAAAAGGTACTATACCCTTTAGTTATAAATGAAAGCCACAATGAGGAAATAAGTGGATTTCCCCCCCACCAAAAAAAAAGAAGCTTCAAGTTTTAAAACAGTTTAAGGAACATTAGAAAAGAGGATGCTAACAAGTCTCTGCTTTCAGCATCACCTCTCATACTCAGCTACAAAAAGTCTTACTTTTAATGCAAGTTCACAAGTCATGACTACGAAAGGAAGTCTGAGAACATGCTGTACCTGGGCTGCCATTTGTGAATGAAACTTCTGAAGCTGAGCATTCAAAGCATCATTCTGCTCTATCAGCTCCTTGTAAGAGAGCACAGAAAGAAAAGCAGGCTGAGATCTGCAGCTACTCGACTTTTGCTAGGATTAGCTTTTAGCCATGATTATGTTAGTAAGAACAGTTCAGCATTTACATGTCAGGCACTTTACAAGAGGCTGGGTTTTTTTTTCTCCCCACTACCAGTTGGAGTGGAAGCACCAGAACCTGTTGTGTATCAAGGAAAAATACTCCCTGCTCCACCATGATCCATTTGGTTTCCCTGAAGCCCTCACAAGAGTTATGTCCACGCTGCCTCTCACCACCTGATGCCAGCAGGAGGGAGATCACACAAACATCAGAGGCTCCTGGCTGCTCTCCCAGGGTGTTCCCCAGACCATGGATCATTTCACAGCTTGGGAAATGGGCTCAGCACCTTTTCCTGACTTGCCCCAAGCGCTGCTCAGGTGTGAGGTGGCCCCACAGCTCCTCAAAGCACCACACACAAGGTCTCACTGCATAAGCAGGGTTTTTTCATCTGTGATTCAGTGGGAAAGCTTTACTAAAGCAGCATTTCAGGGAGATTTCTGTGTTTCCACAGACACAAAGTGAAAGGAAAAACCCCAAACCCTTAAAACACTTGAGCAATAGTACCTGCACCTGCATTTGCATGGAGTCCTCCTCAGTAGCTCTCTTTTGCTCAGCCTCCAATAACTGCAGCATCCTCTGCTCCAGCTGCTGTTTTGACACCATTGTATCAGTAAGTTTACTGTGCAAGCTCTGGATTTCATTGTCTTTGGCCACAAGCTTATTCTGCACATCTGTAGCAGAAATGTCAGGATTTTAATTCAGAAGTCAATATTGAACTTTGGGGGAAATCATTTTCACTGTAAACAGGGAGGCTGATTAGGAGCCTCACTCCAACAAGGCTCAGCTCCCCCATCAGCATTCAGACTACCTGGGATCCCCAAACACTTTCCCCAGGGGTGCTGAAGCAGGGCTGACTTCACCTGAGCTTTATTTAAGACATTTGCTCAATAATGCCCTTTTTTCACAAGCAGGAACAGCCAGGTGACTGCAGTAAGCATTATTTGGGAATTCTGTGATACGTGCCTTGTTGTGCTGCCTCGTGTTCTGCTGTTCTTTTCCTGAGATAAGCCTGGATTTCTTCCCATCTTCTCTCTGCTTCCTGCTGCTGGACCTTCACATGGAAGAAAGAGTTGATGAAAAGAAGTCTAACCTTTAATTTATTTTTGAAGCATTCAGAGTGCATCTCCTCAGTGCTATTCCCAAAACATATGGCAGTGAAGTGAAATTGTTTCTTGTTTCCATTAGGGCACATCAGAGAGGCAGAGTGCTCTGTAATCCTCCTCCTAGACTAGTTTAGCCTATTAATTTGAAAGGCAAATTGTGAACAGGATTTCATTACAGGCTCTTAACAGAATGGTTTCTGTAACATGAAAATGCAGCATCTTGGCCCTGATAGTTCAGAATTAACACCAGAAGCCAGACCAGCCAAGCATCACATAAATCTGCATTCAGTAATTAAAACATCTCAACTCTAGATACCAATTCTCCACCTGCCAGGGCAAAAGGCAGAGAGAACTTCTGGTATGTAAGATTTAATTGCAAATATTAAAGAAATCATGAGCTCTGGATTGACATTCTCACCTGAAAACACTTCTTTAAAAAAAAAAAGCAAAAGACTTTTTCTTCCAAAGAAACAGAATGAGATTCATCCAGAAGCCTGTCCACTTACATTTTAACTCTTTAAAAAGTCTATTTATTTTTTAAAATTAAGCTTGAATTTAAGCAAAAGCATGTAGTATCAAATAAAAACCACACAAGGACAGTGCCATCTGGATGAATGGCTCTGAAGCATCAACTCCTGTTGGAACTGCACTCTCACAGAAAGCAAAATAAAAAGCTTAACTGCTGATGTTGAAAAGATATTTACCTGCAAGGTAAGTTTCACTTCACAGGGAGATCTGTAATCACTCAAAACCCAGTGCACTGAATAAAAACATTAAATAAACCCCTGGGCTGGCTGAGCCCATCTGAAACAAGCACCTAAAGCAATTCCCACACATCCCAGCTCAGATAAAACCCTGAGCACAACCTGACAGGCAGAGAAAACCCCAGGCACCTTCAGCTGAGCCACTGCCTGCTCTGCATTCTTCTTCTGGAGCTCCTCTTGCTGCAGTTTGCTGCTCTTCTCCCCCAGCTCGTTCATCAGCCTGGCGTAGTCCTGGCGCAGCTTGTTCAGCTCGGCCGACTGCCTGCAAACAAACATTTCCACAGGGCTTTGCTACTCAAATGTCAACAGCAAGTCCTGTATCTGCAACCAAAGGGCTGTACAGGGTGGGTTTGGGGTGTTTTCCCCCCCTTTAGAACTGTTTTATCCTAGGAAAGGGAGGAGGGTCAAGTACTCCTGATCACAGCAGCAAAACCAGCGCTCCTGGTCATCAGCACAAGTCAGCAGCTCCAAGCCAGGGTCAGGAACAAAAGGTCAGCAACAAGCCACAAGCATCAGCTCCTCGAAGGTCTGCAAGCTGACTGGCAAGATTTGGGCAGGCTGATGGAAACTAAAGAAGCTCAGCATGAGGAAAGGTCTCGCATCAAAACTCGCATTCTTTTCCTCTTCCCAGAAAGGATTATTGATCTCAGGTTTGCTGAGGACTACTCCTCCTGGACTACTCACTGCACACATTTCTTCAGACTATTTGTTGCCTCCTGGCCTTGACCTGACTATTAACTTATGGAGCTATCTGTTGCACTTTCTCAGCTGGGAGAGAGGTGCATTTGTTCAGCCCAAGGGAAGGATTTTAAGAGGCTCCCCTTTGTGCCCAAGCAAGTAAAAACAATTTCATTTTTATCTCAAGTTTGCTTGAATTAAAGCCTTTCCAAGATAACTGTCTAAAAGATAATGATGCTTCATTTAAATGAACAGGACACCTAAAGTGAGGGTTCCACACCCTTCTCTGAGCACTTGACATTCAGTAACATATCTGAGAGATGATATTGTGTCAGTTTTGTCTCCTACACAGCTTAACCAGGCTGCTCAGCTTTTACCTGCACAAGGCACAAAATCCTCCCTGCCAGCTCGGGGGCAGCCCGAGTCATAACTCACAAAAGACAACTTTTGTTTCTCCAAACATTTGCATCACTAGCAGATAAATCAATCCAAGTGCCACCCCAGCAGTATCAGTAACTGCAGGGTATTGATATTTGAACTTGAGGGCTGCTGTTCTCCCAAGTGGCCACAACCAGCACCTCTCCTAAAGGCCCAGAGGAAGGATACACAGCCTGCCAAACACACCAGAGGTGCCTGAGCACTGCTGCACTTCTTTCTCCCAAAGCTTCAGCACCACAGCCTAAAAGCTCAGGCTTCAAGTTGAAAAAAGGTAATTATTTGTTCTGAAGGCCCTGGCTCAATGCAAACAGCACCAGCTACCTGTCCAGCCCAAAATATCTGTGTTCCCAGCTTAACCACTAATTCAGAGACAGCCAAGGACTTGGAAACAAAAGAAGCAGAAGCCAGAACAACTCTTCAGGGGAGGCTCAAAAACACACAGAGCTCCAAATAGCTGCCAACATACTTGCTCTCCATTTGATTGGTGGAAGTGCTGACAGCATCTCTCAGGATACCATTTTCCTGCTTCAGGTGGCTTATTTCTGCCTCCATCTGCTCACGGAGCTGCTGGAACTGATGGGGAAAGAAAGATCAAATCAGTAAAAGATTAAGCTAAGGAGCAATAAAAACAAAAAAAAACAGCTTGTAGAAGTAGGTAAGATATCACAATTTCAGTAAATAAAACTAAGTGGATTTTTTGAGAGAGGGGGAGCTTTGTTCCTTCCTCACACACCAATTCTTAAATTAAACTGTGCTGCTGAGACCCTCATGCTTAAATCAAAATATAGGTTTCCTTCTATATCAGTGCATCAACCTATTTATCAAGGCAAGCTTTTTATTGTTGAAAAGACTACATTAGTGTTACTTTACTCAGAATACCAATTGCTCAGCTACATAACCTGAAATATCTATCAATAACTGGATATCAATATATTACATTTCCAAAGGGAAATAAAACAAACATGCTGTGAATTATCATTAGATAATAATCCTCATTTGCTGTTCTTTTCCACGAACCAGGAAAAGCAACAAATAACTAACAATACACTGATTAGAGCATGCAAACTGCAAAAGGCTGGTCCTCATCTAATATTCTGATTTTCAGCAAGGTTCCAAACTGAGGCAGAAAGAAGCCCTGACAAGCCAAGGTTCAGAATAGTGTGAACAAAGCCAAAAGAAGGATTTAAGGAGAAAAAATGGACTCTGCATATGCAGACACAGCAGAGCTGGTCTTGGAGCCCCAAAGTCTGCTCTGAAAATCCTCAAGCACACACAACACTCTTCCTTTATCAGTGCCAGTTTGAAGATATGGCTGACACCATTCCAAAACCCAGCTTCATCAAGTGGCTGATTCATCAGTGAGCATTTCTTACACTGGAAAATCCAAATAAATGTCTGTGTAACAACCACAGCAGCAGGGAGCAATCCCTTGTAGGGCAGCCACCTCCAGTTCTGCCCCAACAAACGTAACAAGCTGGGCCTTGGACATTTACTGGGGAGTTCTTTTCCTTACCTGTTCTGGTTTTTAATGCCAACAAGATCCCAAGAGACACAGGGACACAAACCCCACCCAGCTGGAAGCTGTGACCTTTTTCAGCTCCTCTGCCATGCTGCAGCACATCAGCAGAGGGAGCAGGACCAGGCACTGGATCTTTTGTATTTCCTTTCTCCAGCTCAGCCTGGGACAGCAGCACTTGCTGAAGTGTCCCAGGTCTCCTTCCCCCTTCCCCAGCCAGCAGCAAGACCCTCTCCTTGTGCAGTTATCTACACAAGTTCCAAGGAGGTTTCCTCTGCTCCAAAACTGCAGAGATACTACTCCTTAAAGGGCCAAGACAGAAGATACAATTTTGAAGTTGGGAAGTTCACATGTTGGGCTTAATGCTGTGACATCCATACAAGAAAGAACGACTAGAATGAAATCTAAGCATAAGATGGGCCATTTTTCTTAGAAAAATGTAAGTTAAACCTTTTCATCTGATGAAACAAACCCTCCTAACGTCACTCCATAAAGCAACTACAATAGAAAGTAACAGGGGTCTTAAAAAAATACAAGTGGCTGCTCTTCAAATATTTCCAGCAAAGCACTCCCTCAGGCAATGATATTTCATGTGCATTATGCTACGTTGTCACTCTGTACTATCATCTCAGAGACGTTTATCTGCTGGTAAATGATCATCAGCATCAGTGGCTCCCTTAAGCTGAGTATTTCAATTAGCCTTTACACTTTAATTGAATAACATTTCAGCAGAACACCAGGAAGGAAAAGTAACTAGATCAGGGACCAGCTGCCTGGCCAGCGCTGGGCTTCACACACCACAAAAGCCACCTGTGACAACTCCCTGCCTTCCTTTTAAATCAGGAAGCTGCCACAAAGTTTTGCAGTGATTTCTCAGCACCCATCTGCTTGTGCACGAGCATCAACTCCAGCAGTTTTGGCAGAGCATTTACCTTGATCTTCATCTGCTGAGACTCCTGGTAGCTGACGTGGATCTTGCTCTGGAAGGTGCCGTGCTCCTTCTCCAGCGCGTTGATGCGCTCGCGCATCTTGGCCGTCAGCAAACCGCTCCTCTCCTTCTCTGCAACCAGCTCCTGGGGTGGGAAGTGACAGGAAAAGGGAAACCAGTCACCCACTGCTGCTTTCTGAAGGCTAAGAGTCTTAAAGAACTAAAAATACAGCAAGTGTGTATCGAACTGAAGTCAGCATCAAATCTTCGTTCAGCAAGTTTACAGAATCGGGCCAAACTTCCAAAGCCTTACGCTGATCCTACATCATCATAAATCTCACGTTTATTAAAAAGTTTGCCAGTTTAAACACTGATCTTGTGTTGTCTCAGAAGAGATGGGAGTCTTATTTCTCAGGTCTGGCCAAATCACAGAGGCCTAACAATTAAAACCACTGATATCACAGAGGACAAAGCTTAGATTTTCATGCCAGGTTTAGCAAAATGGAAGAACACAGGTAAAGCACCACGGCAAAATAGAGCACTTTTAGAGCAAAATAATTGCTCTGTAGCAGGTTGCAAAGCCAACAGCTTTGCCACAGGAGATGGGCTATTAGTGCACTACAAAGGCCAGAGAAGCCCTGAATCCCAGCAGCATGATGCCATATTATAGCTTTCAGATGAAAATACACATTGCTTTTTAATCTTTTATTAGCCAGTAATTCAACCCAGACACCTGAGAAATCCACAGAGCTGCTCCTCTGCAATATAAATGCACTTGCTGTAGTAAGCAAAAACATTAAGTGCAGCTTTCAGCAGCTCCCATCACACAAATAGGAATTTGTACCACCCAAGCTTCAGGTGTCTCCAGCCACACAGCTCCCAAGACTGCCAGGGAGCCCTGACACAATTTAAGTGCTCTAAATTATTAGCCTGAATGCCCTCCATCTCTTTGGAGTAATTATAGTCTTTTTCACCTTTTAGTTTAAATAAAAGCTATCCTGTCTTGCAGATCAAACTCCAAATTTTAAGCCACTGCTGCAAATACAATACAGACAGCTTGAAACAAATCTTTCTCCTTTTTTTTTTTTTTTTAACTAAGATGCAGTTAAGGTCACCAGGACACACTGCAGCTTTCTCTATTCCTACATCAATCCCACCATTCACTTGTAACTCTCAGTAACCCAGCCACCCTGTCAGGGCAGAACCAGAGATCCTGGGAAGATTAACTTTTCCCCAGTTTGTGTTTTGCCAAATATCTCTGAGTCTTGAGGTACTCAGCTCTTGCTCTCATTTATCCTCTCCAGGTATTATCTTTATCAAGATCCCTGCAGGAATCATTCTGCACCTTAAAGCACCTTTAGCTTTTGACAGTGTTTTCAGAGAAACATTAACTGGAAGATAAGAGCTTTTATCAGTCAAGCTGAGCTTTATCCCTTGTCAATACTGATACATCAGCATTGCAGCAACTTTGCTTTTATCCATTTTCTCCCAGCTTTTCCCTTCCCTAAACCAGATGGGAAAAACCCCCAATGACTCCTACCTCTCTACAGCTCCTGCCTCTCCTTTACAAGCACCACTTTGCAGGTGTTTTTTCCCCAACCACACCTGCATTTCCCACACTCAGATTCCTTCATCCACTTCCCTCTGCTCCTTCAGCAGCAGATCCCTCTCTCCAATTTGATTCTACAGTCCTGAGCCAGTTTCTTTTTTCCCCTCCAAAGACATCACAAGCCCTCTCTCCCTATAGTTACACACTGACTATCCCAAACCTCTTGATCCCACTTTTAAACACCTGTGCCCTGCCAGGAGCTCACACAATACTCACTCCCTTCTTCCCTTCTCATCTCCCAAGGCTCCCAACTCCTGCATCCTCTGGCCATCCTGCTCCCACCTTTGGCCGCCGAGCTTTCTGTGCCCAAATTATGTCCCACAACGTGGCTTCCAGACCAGCCAAGACACACAGATCTTTCTCCCAAGACTCCAAAATTCAGTCTGTATCTGCCTCATTATTTGGTCTAATGTTTTCCTCTGAAACGTTCATAAAAAAGTAAATTCTCATAAACTAGTTTTGAGAGTGATGCATCAGCATCCAAATCCAAAGCAATCAGAGCTGCACCTCCAGGGGCTAAGCAGGCAGACTGCACTTTCTGAATCTTCCTTCTTGAAGAAAACCAGTGATTTTTGTGCCTAGAAGCACACAGGCATGTGAAGGCTAAAACATGGACCAAAATAAAACTGTGACGCAGGAAAGACATTTAATATTTGCATCCACAGAACAGTCTCACAGTTGTGAAGGAAGTGCTTTTAAAGTAACCATTTGAAAAGAAAAACAGGCTCAGCTTACAAGTCTGAGTAAATGAACTCCCTGGAAAAACTACTGGAAAGTAACTGCATAAATACATTGTAAAACCAAACGTAGTGTCTAGGTAATCTTTTTCAGTAAAAACATTCCACCTTCTGGCTTATACTAAGCTCAGTAAACCAGCATTTGCTGGCTGCTAGTCCTACAAACCCCTGCTCCTCTCTATACCCATGAACACCTCAATATTTACCTGGGAGAGCTGCTTGCACTGCTCCTTTGCAACAGCTGCCTCCTCCTTCATCGCCGCCAGCATCTTCTCCTTGTCCTGGAGCTGGTGCAGAGCTGCAGCCGTCTCAGCCTTGCTGGCCTGCAGCAGGATGACATAAAAATAACCACAAGTAGTGGCACAGCACACTAAAAGGCAGCAGAGCAAACCTGAGAGGAGGAAACACCCCCTCCTGCCTCCGAATTTTCCATGTGCAGGGTGCACGTGGCACCAGCAGTACCCAGTTCTGCCGCTAATGGATCCCGTTTCACCAGGCAAAGAAATGCATTTTCAAAGTATGGAAAGCAATTAAGAGAGTAAATGGGCTCTTAAGGTGCTTCCCACTGGAAGAGAGCTGCTGTGGTGGCAGTGGGGAAAATAAAGAACAGCCATTAAGAGAAATAATGGGAAAAGAGGCAGAGATGCTGGATCAGTCAATAGCTGCGGTTGGAAGAACTTCCAAAATCACCTGGTCCAGCCCACGCTCACAGCAGGTATAATCCAACAAATGTAATTGCTTGAAATATCTCACCACAAAGGGAAAAGGAAACACTGATCTGGTGTCTCCTCCCACTTCCCAGGAGAGCCTCCAGCTGATGTCATTACATTTCTGCTGGCACACTGACACATATCAGAGATACTCCAGGGAATACACCTAGAGGAACAACCCCCATGGTCTTGCCACTTGCATACTGGTCCTACACATGAAATAAATGTACTAAGCAGCACAAATTCTATGTGTTTGTGCTCAGACTTGACTCAGTGAAGTGTGAGGGTTGTGCAGTCTCAGCCCTTGAAGGTTTCAAGCCCCGACTGGATAAAGCCCTGAGCAGACTGTGCTGACCTCAGAGCTGGTGCTGCTTTGAGGAGGAGGTTGGACTACTTGGGACTTCACTCACTTCACTGACAACTGAAGAAGGAAAGAAGTGTCAGTCCCATAAATGGACCCTGAATTTGTTTGGAAATTCTCCTTTAGTGGTAATGTGCCTGCCTACAGTACAAACACACTGACAGTGACCTGCATGGGCTACAGAGAGAACACCATTCACACTTCCACCTACAGAAACTGGCATTGCTTTCGTTGTATACAAACCCAGGAACTCATTTTCATCCTAAAAGTTTGGCTTATAGCACGAAACCTTCCTTTAAAATAAAATAAAAATAAAAAAACCCACAGCAAGCAGGGTGGCTGCTTACACAACACAATTCCAAGGATAGCACAACCGGGTTTTGTCCTTGGAGCTTTTCAGGATGCAACTGGACAAATCCCTGAGCAACTTGCTCAGAAGTCAGTGCTGGACCTGTTCTGAGCAGGCAGCTGGACTGCACGGCCTCCTGAAGCCCCTGCCAGCCCAAACTGTGTTGTTAGGCTGATATATTGCATTCACTGGACTGACACGGGGCCAGGTCTGCGTTTCTGCTCTGGTACCGCGTCTGCAGAGGAACACAGGATTGCAAGAGGTCAAGTGTGACACACGGGATGTGACAAGCACGAAGTGACACCCACAGTGAGTCACGGCAGGGAGGAGTAGATGTGTGCCCAGCAACAGGACCAGGAGCAACGGCCACAAACTAAAACACAACTTTCACCTCAAGAGCTGCTTTCCCTTGGAGGATGGCAGAGACATGGAACAGCTGCCCAGGCAAGGGGTGGAGTTTCCCTCTCTGGAGACATTCCAAATCTACTTGGACACATTCCTGTGTCACCTGCTCCAGGTGACCCTGCCTTGGCCAGGGGCTTGGAGTGGATGGCCTCCAGAGCTCCCTTCCAACCCCAAGGACTGTGTGATTCTGTACTGATAAGATATTGGTGGACACCATTCTCTTCTGTCTTGAAGTCAAGAATTTAAAAGAACTGCCAAGTGCTGGCACAGGTTTCTCAGAGGGGTTTTGCAGTCCCATTCCCTGAAGGCTCCAAGACATCCAGACTGGATAAAGCCCTGAGCAGTGTGGGCTGACCTCAGAGCCGGTCCTGCTTCAAGCAGGAGGCTGGACTCCAAACCCCTTGAGGTCCCTTCCAAACCTGAACTGCCCTACAATCCTATGGAAAATATCCAAAGAAGTCAAACTACATTGTACAGACTTGCGAAACACAGAGTTTAGCTGACCAAGTGCACAGCCACACCAGCTTGTTCTGAATTCCTCCCACAGCTTATCCTATTGACACATTTGGGAAAGATCACTCCCAAAAGTCACCGGCCATCCTTCCCTGTGCCAACACACGTGTCAGCAGCAGCATTCCTGCTTTATTCCTTGTTCTCCATGGCCATGCCTGCTCTTTCCAAGTGGCCAGAGCCACCCCTGGCATGGTAGATGGCAGCACAAAGGCATCTGACAGCTTGTTCCTGCATGCAAGGCAAGCACAGAGCAGCTGGAGAGAGTCTTCCAAAGACAGACTGCCCAGATACAAGAGAACGCTGACAGAGCTCATCTGACAGCACCTCTTCCAATCTCTGTTTGTTTAATAAGTTTTGTCTTCCCCCCACACTCCACAGTCATTCACCTTTTGCAAGAAATCATGAATTGCACCAGATTTTTCCTTTAACACCTCCACTACACAACGGGCCTCGTCTTCAGAGAAGATCATGTTCTTCATGGATGTTACAAAATCCTTGAATTTTACTTCAGCATTCTCTGCAACACAGAAGGGAGGATTTATTTACTTTGGACTCCATACAGAATTATTTATTTTGCCTTGAAACAGCATGTGATGGGGTATCATTATGCATTATGTTTAATTCCAGTCTGAAATGCCAAGAAGCAAGAGGTCATGAACATTCAGCAAAAACAACATCTCTCCAATTTAAACCCGATAACAATCTGCCAGCTGATAGTTTTGGGAAAAGAGAAAATCCCACCACTTTGTTTGCACAGTTGGTAACGTTTATGGTGTTGCTAGCAAGAAGACAAAGCATAACACAGATTCTGGAGGAGAAAAACAGCATAACTGTGAAAAATTGAAGAGTCCTTTCCAGTGTATCAAGACAGTAATTTAAACTGAGCTCTCAATTTGGAGGACAGCCTGGCTGCACAAGCAATATGCACATGACAAGTTAATTAATTTTAAAACTGGCACATTTTTGATTATAATAAATGGAAGACAAAAATATTAACTTCCAAATTTAGATTGAGGGAACTGCTGCAAGAAGAGTTCAGCAGTAGGAAGATAAATCAGTAAGACCCCTTTTAATGGCTGACCAAGTGTTTAAAAAGACACACACGAGGAAAGATAATTCAACTGAACTATTCTCTAACAAAAAACACTGCTCACAAACAGGCTGCTCATAGACAGGTCATTAGGTGGCCCTCTGACTCCAGGAAATGGGAGCACAAGACCAAGGCACCCCATATCCCTGCCAAATATTCACCAGTGCCCAAAACTATGTGAAGGAATGGGAAGAATTGTAAAACCCACAAGCTCAGAAGTGATGCTCGGTCAGAAATTATCCCATAGATCCTGGAGACAGGTCTGGGTTTCTCACCACAGGTCTAAACATGGCCCTGAAATCAAGTTACACATCAAACCCAAAGATCTGTCTGAGAAATAAATGAAGAACAAAAAAGCAGCAGTGACACTATGCCCAGAAGAAATTATCAAGCATAAAATCACTGAATGACAGAGCATGCGGAGGGAGTGCTGAGGAATTCCAGCACACTCTCTCCTAATCCTAAATCCAACTTAGTCTTCTCACTTCAGCTCACATCAGCGCTGCACTGACATCATCAGTGATGCTGTTACCAGGAATATGCCAAGATCCTGAGACCACAGCCCCGTGAGCCAGGAACTGATCACAGCTGGGCCAGGACCAGCCCCAGCCCTGTGCTCCCTGAAGGCACAGAGATCTTGCCCTTGCATCCAAGGAGCTTACAATTAGAGCAGGGCAAGATTTCTATATTGGGAGGGCAAATCCCAGCTGCCACAGAAGAATTAGGAGTTCATGGAGAAGGTCACAGCGTGCAGAGGAAAAGAGAAGGGACGGCTGCACGTGAGGGGCTTTGATGCTGCAGGACAGTAACGTGCAGCCACTGAGCCAGAAGCACAAGAGGAGCCTCAGGAATGTGGGAACCCAATTAAAGAGCTGGCAGGAAGTTTTTGAGGGGGCATATTAGAAGACCATACCAAAAAGAGAGGTTCCAGAAAGTGAAGTGAATGACCAGAAAATGCTGAAGAATCAGCCTTCTGCCCAAACCTGAGCTGGGTGCCACTGCTCAGCTGCCTGGCTTCTCTCCAGCTGCCCACAAATTTGAGGTCTCACCGCATGGCTCAGTAAGTCTGTCAGGCTTTGAGATGGTCAGAGCCCTATTTAAAGCCTCAGGGTAGAACACAATGCTCATTAATCACTCCAGGCATTTGTGGGAGAGTATGAAGGAAGTTCCGCTGTCCCAACCAATTCCAGCTGCACTGAAGGGAAAATTTGGAGTCTCGGAAGTTGCCAGACTCTCTCCACTGGCAATCTGCTTCAGGTCACCGTGTATTGCACTGGGTCAGCCTTAGACAGCTCCAGGAACAGCCCTAGAGCATGCAGGCTGCCCTTCCAGCCTCCAGCAGGCTCCAAGAGCTTGTGCTGAACACCCTGGGTTTGGAGGGCATCCCTGCGAGCAAAGTCTGAACTCTCCACCGTGAACTCCCTGGCTGCATCTGTGTGGTCTGTGATCACCCCTGTGCTCAGTGGGGACACAAAAGCCCAGTCAGAGCTGAAAGGATTCAGATGGCACAGAGCCCTTCCCACAGTGCCAACAACAAGGCAGAAACGAGCACACACAAGAAGAGCATCCTGCAGCCACAAATGTTTTCCTCAAATCCCTTCACATTACATCAGAGAGGATCCCTTTCCCCTCTCCCCTGCTGAAGTTTGCAAGCAGGCTGTGCCAGAAACAGACTGAATGATCAGTTTCTTACCTTTATCTGTTTCATTCTTCAGTTTCTTGCCACTGCTCTTCTGGATGCCCTCATTCACATTGTGTTTTACCACTTCAACCGGCTCACGCTTTTCCAAAGTGCCTGAGTCAGAATTATCCATCAAAGGAATATAAGTAGTTGCTTGAATAAGAGGTTCATCCACCAAAACTGTAATCATAAGTCCACAGGATGGGTTAAAGCTTTGTAATAATTGACACCAACATTTTTAGAAAAGGTGCCTAACATATTAAGAGTTGAAGTAAAGCATCTCTAACCTCAAGAGTTAGTTATACTCTCCATTTCTATTATCCTTCACAGTTTAACTCAATAAAGGTCTTCAGGTAAGTCCATTAAAAAAAGGTCTCTAATGCATAGTAATTTAATAGCTTCAATTAAATTTCCACTTCCAAAGCTGTCTTTGAGCATTTTAACAAGAAGAGAAGAACCTTCACATTTGACTTTCATTTCACTTTTGTACTAAAGTTGCACATGGCTTCACTGTGATAGTTTTACTTGTGGCTGTGCAGGAAATCTCATTTAGCATCCCTAAAACATGAGTAAAGCCTTTTGTCTCTATTCTGTTAAAAGCTGGCACTTCTCTGCCAGCATTTGCACAGATTACACCACCTGTGAACTCAACCACTTAGGCAGAACATGCAGCAAGGGCAGCAATGCAGCTTATTTTGCATGCAGACTCCAGTGCACTTAATGAAGATGTCTCAGCTGTCAGAGCAGGCTTTGGGCATCATGAACAGGCAGAGAGGTACCCAGGGGTACTGCCCAACCCCAGGTCTCCACTCCCACACCACTGATCACTGTGGTGAGCAGCAGCCTCTGCCCAAAGAGCTCTTCAGCAGAGACAAAAGCAGATGAGGGGAGAGCAGGAGTGACAGACCTGTGACAAGAGGCACAGACAGAGCTGCAGCTGCTGCTTGCCCAGCTCCTGCTCCACACTGCCTGCAGGATGCCAGAGGCTGTGCATGAGCCAACAGCAAAATCACTGCCCCAGCCAGCCCAGCCTGCAGGGCTGATGGACAACAGGCAGCAGCACAGAGAGAGGAGGTACAGGGTGGGATGCAGGGTTTTGGGCATCAGTGCAAAACAAGTATGCACCTCTGGCTGCCAGAGAGCCAGTTACAAAACACTCTTAAATTCTGGCTGCTGTCAAAGGAGGGGAATGGGCCAGATGGAACTTTTTGTGTCACCTGGTGTCTCTCCACTGAAGCAGCCAGCAAACACCTGCAGGTACACTGCAAGCTCAGAAGAGAGGAGAGCTCTCCTCTAGCAGAAACAACCACCAGCTACTCCAGTTGCTCTCCTCATATTTTCCCTTTCTCTCCTTATTAACTTCCCCTCCTTTCAAAACCTTTTTTCTATCAATGAGACATTTTGCAGTATGAAATCCCCAGTCATGTCTTGGCCAATCCTGGAGTCCACCACAGCTCATTTTTACTCTGTCATTTTGGGGAGGTGGCTTGAAAAGAAAACAGTTTGCATTCAAATAATACATGAGCTATTGCCCTGTAGCACTGACAGCTCAGCTTTGCTGCTGGCTGAGCTGGTACTGACTTTTATTGCCACATACAGACAAGTTTGTGGCCCTTAAAAAGTGCAATGCACCCATTTCCATCAGAAAAAGCACAGGAACAGCCATAGAAGGTGATCACATGCTAAGTTCCCCATCCAGTAGGCTTTTTCCAGGAATCATTTAGGGGTTTTTCAGTTATACAGGAACCCTACAGTGCTTGGAACTCCATCCTGGACTGAACAGGGTCCACGACAGATCTGCACCCTGATAACCTGCCCAAAGTATAAAAGGAACAGTGGGCAACAGTGTCTCCTCCAGGAGCAGCCCATCAGCTTCCAACCTCACAGCTGCCCCAGCAGAGAAGAGTGTTCAGAAGCTAACAAGGTGGCCTCACAGAACTTCATGGTCACACTGTGCCCAAAAGCCAGACACAAGGGCATTCATTGTAAAAAATTAAAAAAAAGAGAAGAAAAACACACACACACACAGAGGCACAGTGAGCCAAGAGGACACAAGAAGCAGCATCTTGGCAGAGAACAAGGGATGACGAACAGTGAAGGCCTTGACAGCAAAGATGAACAGTTTATGTTGGAGCAAGAGCCAGCCAACAAAAGGACAATAAGAGAGGAATGTGGTCAAAGCAAGTGGCTGAAAAAACTGCAATCTTGTTTGGGGCAGATAACTGCAGCAGTTCCAGGCATGCCTTGCTCAGAGCAACTTAGAGCCTGCTCAGCTTTAAGTCTGTACATTACTCCTCAGTCAAGTGTGGATGTTTGGAGCCAAGAGAGCTCAGAAGGGTTCACAACATCCTTTATCCTGTGCTCCAGTGGTACTAGATTCATAAAATTTAATAGGATCTCAAGCTCAGCAGTCTTTCCTACTTGGAATTCCTGGTTTTTCAAATCCGAAGAGTTACTATTCCATGAGTTCCTTTTCCAAAGGAAGAGAAACTAAAGCATGGATGGCAAAAAGGTTTAACAGTCAGGTTTATCAGAGCAATGTCACAGACTGAACTCTTACCATTATCAACTTTCTGCTTCTTTGCAGAGACCTTCTTCTTCCCTGACACATTTTCTTGCTTTATCTCCTGGTGGAGCAGAGCTGGTTCTTGCTTTTTGGCAGGAGATACAACAGAATCAGTCTTACTATCTTGATCATCTGCAACAGACAATTAAGACAATATATGCTCTTCTGTATCTTCTCAGCATTG
Source organism: Nicator chloris (assembly GCA_013400495.1). Classification (NCBI taxonomy): domain Eukaryota; kingdom Metazoa; phylum Chordata; class Aves; order Passeriformes; family Pycnonotidae; genus Nicator; species Nicator chloris. The sequence continues at coordinate 357,881 of WAAE01006235.1, read as the reverse complement.
CTTTCCAATCAGCAGATCTGTAATAACCAAATTCTCCACTCCCAGGAAAACAAACTCACATCTTTTAAATCAGAACAGAAATTTACCCACATATACATACACACACAGACTCACACACACACAATTCTCAGATCAGGTGAGACCCCAAAGCAACAGGAAGGTTTAGCAGAGTCAAGAGCCACAGCACCCAGTGATTTTTAAGACAGGAATCTCATGTGCAAGCAGAACACACAGCAATGCAAGGAACAGTTTAACAACTCCAATCCAGATTTCACTGTGACAGAGCAGACATCACATATTACCCATAATAGTTTCTTGTTTAGAAGTGTACTTTTCCCCTCCGTGAACCCACTTGGGCACTTTAAACACACACCCCCAATAGCTACTGGGACTGTGAGAAGCAGAAAATAAGTGTTTCCCATTAGGGAACTGTTCCTTTTAAAAGTGGTTTCTAGTGAGATTTTTTTTTTTATCATTTTGGACAGCCTGTGCTATATTAAGATTCTTGTCAGAGGTGACACTCACAGCACAGGGCTCTGGTGTCACCTCCTCGATCAAGGATACCAGTTCGTTGTGGCTGCCCTCAGAACTGGGCTTGCAGACCACATTTTAACTGTGCCACAGAGATTTTTGGAGAACACCCACAAACAAGATTGGATACTTTCTCTGTTGGTAGTTGGTGGGTCTTTTTTCTCCTCTTATTTTTTCAGAAAAAAGAAAAAATCTACCACATCAAGCAGCAATGTCATTCTTTTTCCTCACTCCCTGTGCAGACCGCTGCGCCTGCATCTCACAAGGGGATCTGCAAATACCTTGGGTTTAATTTATTTCTAGAACTGAGTATTTTTAGTCTTTTTTCACTTTCTATTCCTAGTCAAGACAACCACAGTAAGACATGTCAGCTGCTGAGGACACGGTCAAGACAGTCAGAAGTGGTTCTGACGAGGTTTTGGTCTGTTCTAGGTTGTATATTTCAGTCACAACAGCCAGACCAGTTCCATTCAGTTAAAGAGGTGTAGCAGGTGGGCAGCAATGAATCAACCACCAATGCATGAATCAGCCACCGAACACCTCTCTGTGCATTAAGCCTGCACTCCAAGAGTGATTTATTCTGCAGACTGCTATGAGGTTTCTTGAGATGCCCTCTCTTATCAGAGCAAGCACTCTTAGGACTCCACTCTTTCACAGCCTGGCTCAGAATGCACACAGCAAAAACCTCTACTGACTTCTCTCAGGTAATCAAAATTCTTTCGAGAGAGCAAAGCAGCCAAACCACAGAGCAAAGCAGAGGAACAAGCTACTCTGTTCCACTTCATCTTTAGTAGAAAAAAGCAAGGACGGGAGGAGGAAAACCAGAGCACTGCTGCCAGATGAAAAACAGGGAAAAAAAGCAATAGCTTGTAAAAAAGGAGAAGGTTAGAAGGGAGCTCTGCCCCGTAGAGATCAGGCAGAACAGTTGTGAGAGACACTCTGTGGCCTTGCAAAAAGCAGAACACGATTTTGGCGTTCTGTGCAAGAAGCATATGCAACATCAGATACCCATTCCATTTTTCTGCTTCTTCTGCCCAGGCTTCTTCTTAGCTGCTGCTGGTTCAGATGGTGGAGTGGGCTGTTTTGTAACAGGGACTGGATCTACTTTCTTGCCTGAAGACTTGGATCCTTCCGAGTCCTTAGTTACGTGATCATCTTGGTTGGCCTTGTGCTTCTTCTCCTTCTTCTTGCGCTCCCTGAGGCCGGCGGCGGCCTCGGCGCCGCCCGAGGGGACGGCGGTGACAGCGACGTGCTCCTCATCCGTGCTCAGGGCATCAGACAGCTTAAAGTCCCGAGGGGCACTTTCCGAGTCAGACTCGTGGATGTTCCCGTTCTGAGCCTCCTTCTTCTTGTTCTTCTTCTTCTCGGTTTTCTTCTTGTCGGCCTTGGTGGGCGGGAACTTCAGGTCCCGTCTCTGTTTGGCGAGGACTTCGTCGTATAAAGTCTCTTTCATGAAAAGCCAGAAGAAGAGGAAGATGACTGTAATGACCACAGAAGGAATGAGGATGATGAAGTAGGTAGACTCATAAAACTCCATTGTGCTTTTTCTTAGCTATGATTTCTTTAAAAATCTATAGGAGAAAGGGGGGAAAAAAGGAAGAAAAATTAGGTTTTGAACAGGTTTTCCTTCATTGTTATTTCCTCCACCAATTATAATAATAAAAGAAGATTTCTCATTGTTACAGAGTAGCCTCAAAGTAGCTTTAACAAAATTACCAAACTACACCAGCCATGGAACAGCTTCTGGCATCATTTACTACTTGCTTCAAAGTTGCTGGCCTGGATAGGAAGAACTGCAGTTTGCCAGACTGCTGATCTGGGGAGAGAATAATTCCCTTCCCTTGCTTTTCTTCATCTTCCTCACTCTTCCCTCCCACGTGACTTTCATAAAGTGAAAGCTTTTGATTTCAGAAATACATGAGACAGCACTTGCAGAGGCTGTGAAATAAGGACCAGTAGATGGAGAATACCACTTTGTTTCTTTCCTTTTTTCATGAATCAAACATAACAAATTAAGATTCTTATCCTGGCAAATGGGAATTAAATTCCACCTTCCTTTTGTTCCCAGATTTATGATAGCTTCAGATGTGGAATGAGGAGAAGACAGGAGAGAGCCCTGAATTTTAGTCAGCCATAAAGAATCAGGTATTTTCAGAACTGTTTTTAAAGTCTAAAACCCAGCTCTACACTCACGAAAATTCCATACACTTATGGGGAAACAGGGAGATCTGTTACTTATTTTGAACCTGTGATGGTATAAAACTTCCAGGGCACTTAGACAGACCAGATGATTCCAGGATAATTTGCTGAAAACAATATTTTTGTCCCAAACATTATATTTATTTTCTTTTTTAAAAAAGCAGGAATCACAGAGTTAAAAAAAAGTCAAAATTACATTAAAGAACCTAACTTTGGGGTCAAAACAAGCCAGATTTTTCTATCTCACAACTGATTGCTATGAATGGACCTGGATTCTTGCAGGAAGAATCCAAATCTTCTCCAGACTGTTTGTCCCAAGAAGGAAAATAAACCCAAAAAAACCAACCACCACCTAATATTGAAAAAAACTCTAGACACAATCCAAACTAATTAGGCAAGTGCAATTCCCAAGCCACCAACTCAGTTTAAAACCCATCATGGGAAGCACATGCCACAACTACATTTTCCTCTACACAAGAAAAAAAATGACTCTTCAACTCAAGTGTCCCTTGGGACACCCATCCTCTTGGGAATGAAAGGCAAGGGATTTAACCCAGGTTTATTGGAATATTTCCACTGCTGCTCGAAAAATGAAAACAGATGTGCCTACTGAGGGCACAGGGAATAAATTCCACGCAGAAGATGCGTGGTGCAGGAGAGGACAGGCTCTCCTTGCCTCTGGGCAGAAGATTTACTCATTTAAAGATGCTTTACCTCAATTCCTGACTGCTTTGGAAGCTGCTATCACCAACTGGCTTGTGCCATCCTGCCACACTGCAGAGAGCTCGGTGTGGAGTCTGGCTCTGGCTCAAGAGGGAACAGTTGTTATATAGAATAATTTCTGGACAGAGAGGAGTTACTGTGATAATATATTTGTACAGTGCATTGAGCAGCACAGAAAGCAAGGCTTGGGAACTCTAATTTGGCTATTAAGTTATCCAAATAAAAGACTAAGACTTCAATACACTAATTATTCATCAGTTGTCTTAACATTAAGTCTCCTCCCAGTTTGTATTTATTTTCTGCAGGCACATAGCTGACTGAAAATTACAGGGTCTAAAATTACATCCAGCACAGAAAGTTTTGGAAGGGCTGAGAGGGATGGGAAGAAAAGCTTGTCTTTTGGGGAGAAAAAGCACAGATGCTCCAAACTAAGCTGGAGCTTTCAAAATGATTAATTACAGCTACTTGATAAACCCAGCTCCCTGCACTAAGTGATCTAATATTAGTCATCTCTTGAAGGAAGCAGATCTTGAAAATGTGTCTCAGCCAAAGTCAATACTGAATGCTTAGGGGGAAAAGCTAATCCCCAAAGTAAATATGTAATTAAGCAGATTTTTCACAAGTGTAATTAAGTTGATCGTTACACGACGTTACTGCCACAGTCACAATACGCGAGCGCAAGGAGCCCGGCACAGCCCAGCTGTGCCCTGCTGATGACACCAGCACAGAGCCAGCCATGAGCTCATGGATGGACAGTCACACCCTCTCAGTCCCCACACATGTCCCAGCATCTGACACCAGGTGCTCAGGGCAAACCACAGGCCCAGGGGAACATGTGCTGGCAAAGAGCTTCAAGGCTCGAGGGTCAGGAGGGCACGATGGCCACGGAGGCAGGACGTGCTCCACGACCAGAGAGGAGAGACACGCTTAAAAGCTACAGCTGCTCCCAGAGGAGCCATAAATACATAATTACAGCAGCTAGTCCGGGTGGGGAACGTGTGCTGGACTAGCTGAGGTCTGATCTCAGAGCTGGGCAAGCTCTGCCGAGCCTCCGTCCCCCGCCCTGCTCCCCTCTCCCTGCACTTCACCAAAAACAGGATCATCTCCCAGATCTGGAGCGTGACACTGCAGTGATGAGGTCCAGAGCCTCCCCAGGCTCCATTCCTGCTCCTGTCCCCCTCCTGCTCATCAGGGCAAAGCCAAACACGAGCCACACGGACCCTTCCACCCCAAACACTGACCAGACAAAGGTAGATCTGATCTCTGAACTCCATACACAAATCCAGTTTTTCTCATGGAAGCACAGTTCAAAAAAAAAACCCTAAATCTAAATAAAAGTCTCAGAGTGTAACTAGAATTGATTAAGCACACAGGAACAGCAAGCAAAAGCTCTGCTCTGATGACCATACACTAATTTCTCATCTCAGCCCAGCAAGGGTATTTAAAACTCACTCTAGGAAGGATCCCACTGCTGCTGGCTCTATGCAGAATGACAAAACAACATCCATCACACCACCCCCTGTCAAAATGTCTTGATAAAGTGGCATCCTTGCCATGGGGTAAATTGGCAGTGTTTTGGCTCACACACAGTTTCCAGTTGTCCTCTGACAATCTACAATTACTAAAATTCTATCATTTCCATTTATTTTCCCATATTACACTGACAAGCCATCTAGGAAAAAACAGAACCAATCTACAGGGGGGAAAAGATTCCATGCCACGCAGAAAGAAACAGGATGAAGAAACTCATTCTATTAAAGCAGAAAAAAGCAAATGCTACACTGACACACCTTCGCCTACCAGCTGAACTGCTCCATTTAGCTTTACCACCCTGCTTAGGAGACATTCTCACAAAAAATAAAAAAGCATTTCTCCCTCAGGAGTGCTGCAATGAGACTTTCATCACTTGCAGCTCCTTCAGAGAACTCTCCAGGGCGGCTGCACCAGCTCCCCACCCACCCAAACCCACAGCCCCAGGCAAGGCACTCCCAGCAGCAACCACACTGCACTCCCCCCCCCCTACTGCCCACACAGGCACAGCGACTTCAGCTACATTTAAACTTCAAGGTATTTGGTTAAAGACTCATGTTTCATTCGTATTTGATACTCAACCTGCTCTTGATCACGTTTCTCAGAGTCCAGCACCCGTGCCAGGCTCCCCCCTTGCAGACATGCTCCCGTCTCACCCGTAAATTCCAGACCTCACAACATCCCTTTAGTCATTCTCAAAAAGGGGAACAAGCTGCATCTGTCCCAGGCCGTGCACAGACCCACTTACTGTTCCCATCCCGCCTTTAACAAAAGAATCGCACTTTTGTTCCCTAAACAGAACCCGTGCCACAGAAAAATAACTATTTCTGAACTCCAGTGCGCTATTACTGCCTGCACCTGACTTCCCCTGCCAGTTCACGCTGCCCCGGATTTTCTAACCCACCCTCTGCCTTTTTGAATTCAAAGCTCAAGTTTCACCCTGCACAGATAGCACATTTCACAGGATATTCACTCAGTTTAGGTCCAGGGGATTAACTTACTTGAGAAGATAGAAACAAATTATAGCTCCATCTGGCTAATGAGTCACTCATAGCTGAGCCCCAGCACACGGCTTCTCTAAATGCTTGGGTCCCAAAATGCACATAATCTTCAGGGATTTGTGCCTCTTTGAAAACCTAACATTAAAGGGGGGAAATACAGGTACCAAGGTGCCTTTTTTGAAACACTAAGCAGTTTAAGAGATACTACGTGTGATTCAGCCAAGGCAACAGCTCCTTTAATTGGGATATTTTCCTGGGATTTTCTCAAGCTGGCAAGCAGACTTGCATCCAACAGTCGCTAGGAACACAGCAAGAAGTCTCAGAGCAGTATCTGGATTCAATAAATTCCTCAAACAGATAACACTATTTTTGTTCTCCCTAATCTGCACGCAGTTTGGAACACGCTCCCTATCAGCCAGCTGCAAAGAGGATCCTCTTGAAAACAGCTTTACTCCCAAGCTCATCCTCCCCCAGAGCTTTTCCAGAGATGATGCCCAGCGACTTGGGCAACTAAACCCAGATCTGCCACAGGCAAGGTATGAAATTAAACAAGAAGTTCAGCCACTCCATGCCTATTCCACATTCATACAGCAAGAGCAACCAGCTCTCTGACTTGTTCATGAGTAGTACCTGACTAAAGCACTGCTGGGCTCCAGAAAAACCTCAGGGTAGTTCATTTAACACCAGTGTTGGTACAGTATATGGGAAAACTGGAGAATTACAGCTTCGGTTGGTTTAGTTTTGGGTTTTTCAAGCAGCGCTGTGTGTTACTGAAAAAACAAGATGGGTTTTTCACGCCCCAAGACAAGACACAAAAGACAGCAGAGCTGCTGTGATTTGACACGAAAGAGCTGTCAGAGCAGGCAGGGATTTTAGCCCATCAGCCTTGCTTGAGTTCATTAACACCTGGCTAACTTCAGCAGGTGAGCCACACTGGGAAGGAAGGAGCCCCTGCAGCCCTCAGCCTTCCCAAAAACACCCAGCCCAGAGAACACCAGCAAGGAGCTGACTGCACCTCAGCAGTTTTTTCACAGGAGAATTAAGATACTGCACATAAACCTCACCTGAGACCTACGTAAAGAAAAGGCACAGCTTCCAGTAAGATCACACACAATCTTCTCACGGGTCACTTTTAAAATGGCACAGTTTAAAGTCATGCATGAGGCACTCAGCAGCCAGAAAAGCTGAAAGTCTAAATGGACCTGTCGGTTTTGATCCCAGTGGCAAATCAGAAAATTACAGAAGAGAGTCATAGAATATTCTGAGTTGGAAGGGACCCACAAGAATCAGAGTTCAATTCCTGGCTCTGCACAGACACCCCAACAATCCAACCCCATGCCTGATAGTGTTGTCCAAACACTCCTGGAGCTCTGGCAGCCTCGGGCCATGCCCATTCCCTGGGGAGCCTGGGCAGTGCCCAGCACCTTCTGGGGGAAGAGCCTTTTCCTGATATCCAACCTAAACCTGCCCTGACACAGCTCCAGCCGTTCGCTCGGCTCCTCCTGCTGGTCACCAGGCAGAAGAGATCCTGGTGATCTGTCATCCCCAAGCAGCTGTCCCTCCACTTCCCCTTGTGAGGAAGCTGCAGACCAGGATGAAGTCTGTCCTCAGTCTCATCCCCTCCAGGCTGAACAAGCCAGGTGACCTCAGCCGCTCCTCTCATGGCTTCCCCTGGAGACCCTTCACCACTTCCATGGCCCTTGGGTACTCTCCAATACCTTTATAACCTTCTTATATATGGTGGCATCCAAACTGCACACGTTACTCAGGGGAAAAATTAACCTACATAATTGTATTATTTTTAAAGAATATAGTTTTAGTTTTATATCTGTATTTCCATGCTCTGTTTATGCCAATCCTCCCAAACCCAAGACTGGGGGGGAAGCATAATAAACAGCATTTCAAGCTCTGAATTTTTCATTTCAATACTTGCCCTGACAGTCTGATTTGTGCAGCCACAGGAAAAAGCTGTAGACACTCAAAAACACCAACAGAGCCATTCAGGTGTTAAAACTACTCTTCCCAGGAAGGAGACCTGTTCAAGGGAAGCTCAACAGTGCTTGACACCCCCTCCAAGGTGCTGACAGCAAGAGCAGAGCAAAAACTTGTCAATAAATCTTGCTCTCCCACTTTATTTCACTGATACAATTAAGCCATTTGCAGAGCACAAGCTCAGTGCTTCAAATACCCTCTAGGTAAATATTTTCCATTCCAAACATGCCGCTGTTTGTACCATCTGTTGGGCTCTGTCTGCTCTCAGTCGCTTGATGTTAGTTAACACAGACAAGCTCTTTATTAAATTCCAGAAAGAGGAGCTTTGCTTCAACAAAAGCCTTTACTTTCAGAGGGCTTTTTTTAATAGAGTTTCAGAGCCAACACCTGACAAAATGCAGCAGCAGTGCTGAGAGGAAGCCGGGAGCACAACACGGCTGCACCACCGTGCCACCAGTACCCAGCAGATGTCCTTGATCTTGTCCCAGTGCCGGCAGCAGGGAGCACCCAGGTACCTCCCACAAGAGGTTTCCACCACAGCCCAGCTGTTCGGGCAAGTTCCTACAAGATAAGGCAGGGCAGGGATTCACCAGGCAGCAGCTGACGCCCTGAAACCACCTGGGCTGTAGGATAAAGCCCAGAACTGGAATTAGCATCAGTGAAAGTGTCGCGTTTAGCCGGGGATAAACGCGCACACACCTGCTGCTGGCACAGGAAAACCACGCTCCGCATTCCTGCCTGGCAGCTCACACAAACATCCTGAAACTGCACAGGCCCTGTCACAGCAGCACCCCAATGGGTTCACCAAAGCATGGGCACAAATGCACTGATAGCAGGCATGGTGTGGCAGCAGGATCAGGGCAGTGATTGTCCCCTGTGCTGGGCACTGCTGCAGCACCTCCAGTCCTAGGGGCAGTTTTGGGTCCCTCGCGAAAATAAAGATGTTGAAGAGCTGGAGCTTGTCCAGGAAAGGGAACAGAGCTGGGGAAGGGTTTGGAGCACCAGGGACAGCTAAGGGGGTTCAGCCTGGAGAAAAGGAGGCTCAGGGGGGAACCTTCTCCCTCTCCACAATCCCTGCCAGGAGGGTGCAACCAGGGGGGCTGAGGCTCTGCTTCCACAGAACAAGGGACAGGATGAGAGGAAACGGCCTCAAGTTGTACCAGAGGAGGTTTAGATTGGACATTAGGGAAAATTTCTTCATTGAAAGGGTGGTCAGGCACTGGCACAGGCTGCCAAGGGCAGTGGTGGAGTCCCAATCCCTGGAGGGATTTAAAAACCATGTGGATGTGGCACTTGTGGACATGGGTCAGTGGTGGCCTTGGCAGCGCTGAGGGAATGGTTAGACTTAATCTTACAGGGCTCTTCCAACCTAAACGAGTCTATATTGTTTAGCACAGGAAAGTCTTAGGAAACCAAAACACTTCTTGCAGTATTTGTGAGGGGATGTTACTTGGGATAAAAGCCAGCGTGCGTCAGGACCAGCGAAAAATGCCCTTGTCTGGCTCCACCAGACTCCAGAAACTGCAAGTTTCCTCTTTAAGTCACCAGCAGCTAACACACACACCTATTTTCTCCAGAGTCCCAAGATAACAAATTATCTTTACACTACCTTTTTCCAAAGTGCCTGTAAGGAATCAAAGGTTTCTTTCCTCCAGCAGGAATTACTCAGCAAGTCTGCATCTTCCCATCGCTACTTCCAAGGAGTCCCTGAGGCTTCCCCAGCTCCTTCCTTCACGCACTCATGTACAGACATGCTCTGCCCACACACCCATGAACTATTTGAGAGGCAATTTAAACACCCCAGCAGCCAGCTCAGGCTTTTGGGTAAGCATTTCCCCTTTCCCTGCTCTCCACGCTGGCAAGGATCAGATCAGACACTTGCTCTTCAATCACCACCCGCTTCCATGCACAGGGAACTGAGAAGTGATACTTCTCAAAATAGGAAGGCATAAAAAAAAAATCAGAGTTTGCTCAAAATAATACAACAAATAAGAGCCAAATCTAGCAGACTTATGGCCAAAGCTGAGTTTAGGTTCCCAGTCTGAGCAGTGCAGTTCCATATGTCGTGTAGTTTTTGAGCATGGAGGGAACTCCTGCAGCATGAGCCCATCCAAAAGCACAAGCCAGGTACAGACTCGAGCCAGGACTCTTGGGTCAGACAGGCAAAGCATTAAACACACACAACCACACCTGAAATCTGCTTCTGCCCAGCACCTGGACAGGAGGGAGGGACCAGGCCACACCTGGTTTTATTCTAATTAGCTGCCTGGGCAGTTCACAGGGGTTGGTACAATCTGGGTTGCTGTGACACTCCATGGCAGCTCAGCTTTACCACACACAAAGCCATTTACACAGCTTTAAAGCCACTGTGCACCTCAGCAAGGGCCTTAAGACAGCTGTTGTGGTCTGATGTATAAAGAGACATTCACAGTATAATCTTCACCTTGGACCCATAGAAAGCCTCAGGGAGCAGCTACCAGTCCCTAAAAACCCAGGGCAGGTATGATAGAGGTCTGAGCCCAGCTGGGTTTGCTCACTCTAACACAGCTTAATCCCCTTCTGACGCAGGAAGAATTTGCATTAGTGTAAGTATGTTCATTCTGCATCTACCCCTGCCATGCTCATTACTTTAGCTCAATTAAAACAAGGTCTGCAGCACCCATGGCAATGATGCAGTTCACTGTCCTCTGCTCACAAATGAGGCAGAGCCCCAACTTCCAAGAAAAAAAAAAAAAAAAATCATCTCCTGAGAAATTCAGGGCTGCTACATCCCTTTCATCTCCTTACATCAAATTCCATGTGTGGAAGGAAATTCTTGGCTGTGAGGGTGGCGAGGCCCTGGCACAGGCTCCCCAGAGAAGCTGTGGCTGCCCCATTCCTAAAGTGTTCAAATGCAGTTTGGATGGGGCTTAGAGCAGCCTGGTCTAGTGGAAGGTGTCCCTGCCCATGGCATGGGGTGGAAATAAGATGGTTTTTAAGGTCCCTTCCAAACCCAAATCATTCCATGATTCTGCAACAGAGGAAAGCAGGTATGAGCAGTAGCTTCTCAGTACTCAAATTCCTCTCATACCCTCACAGCAATCTGCAAAGAGAAAACAGCTGGAATGAAACATTTTCCCTTTCCCAGTGTATATAGCAAAAATAACTACATAAATATACATTCCTGTATTATGAATTCTTGTTAATATTTTTAAAAACAAATGTAAAGTAAGAGGAGACAGAAACAAAAGAAGCAAAGCCCTTTGGTCCAGCTTTTTTTTTTTTTTTTTGGCCTTAGCAGATTCTGTGAAAGTATGAATGGCATCCAAGTACTGGGAGGCTAATGCTCATTCAAAAAACCAACCCAGGGTTTTATATACAAGAGCTGCAAAGAGCAAAGGAGAAGACTCGAGTGTATTACCAGCCTGTGCATCCCAGGAGAGGTAAAATCTCCTTCCTGCAGGCTTTGCACATCCCCAGCAGCTGAGTTTCCCCTCGGGCTGCCCAAGCCTCACCTCCCCAGGCAGGCACAAGCTGTCCTCCATCTGAATCCAGGGCACAGCAGACACCCTCAGTGCCAGAGCCACAGGAAAACCACGACAGATTGCTAAAGAGGATGGCATGTTGTTTATGGGTTGTGTTTCTAAAGTTTGGACATAACTAAGACGAGATCAGTCTTAATTTATTGTTCGATTCTCCAGATTTCTACTCAGCTTTGTCCTTAACTATACTCACCAGGCAACTTTTTAGCTTGTTCACTTGAAATCCTACACACACACAAGAAAGTTTTAAACCTACCACTTTTTCTGCAGCTCTCCAGACCGCCTGGTGCTAAGGCTTTTCTCCCAAATTTCTCACTAAGGCAGTCACAGCAACAGAGAAGCAAAAAATATCCAGCCTTCAAGGGCGAGCAAGTCACTCCGAGCAACTTGAGCAGGTCCCTGTAAGTTGGATTTATTAACCTTTGTACCCCCACACCCCGAGGGCGCAGAGGCTGCCAGAACTACCCCAAACTGAGCCATGCACAGCCCAACAGTGTCACACTGCTGCTTTCACCACGTTCTCACACACTGAATGAGGTCTCACAGGAGCTCAGGGAAGGAGGAATGTGTGCACAGAGGTGATGGCACAGGAGGAAGACAAGAAACCTGAAAATAAAGGAATTTGGAAAATTTCCTATAGCAATGTATCACCAAAGGTCTTCCTGCAAGAATATATTAAATTCATGGTAAGAATATTAATCTTGTTCATATTAGAATTTCTTTCCACTACAAAAATAAATCACACAAAGATATTCTTAGTCTGAACACCATAAAAGTGACTTTATCCTGACTTATTTTTGAATGTACTGAAGGGATGAGAACAGAATTCTTCTGCCAACAAAGACAAGTATTAACCTAAGAGAATCTATTTAGCTTCAGACTTCTTAACCAGACAAGATTTTACTCAAGTGTGCACACGCTGTCCTTTACCCTGTTGCAAAAGGAACAAAAGAAGAGGAAATGACTAATCAAAGCAGCAGCACATTAATATATTTTGGTATGTGGAAAGGGAAAATTGTAGCTGGTATTTTTAACATTCCCAACAGGAGAACGCAGGGCCGTGCATACACCAGCCACCACAGAGGCTCAGCAGCTCCCAGGAGGGAAAAATAAAATAAAATTAAATAAATAAAAATAAAAAAAAAATAGAGAGAAAGAAAAAAAGAAGTGAAGTTGTGTCCCATAGAGGAATTCTGTATTTTCAATTTTTCAGCATGAGCTCTGCTGGAATGAGAGCCTAGAAAGGAGGCAGGGCTGGGGCCAGCAGCAAGGCCTGAGTGATAACAGGTGCACTTTGCCTGAACTGTAGGGAAAACCCAGGCTGGAGAGGTGCTCTGGAGGGAAAAGGTGAAAGTTTCTTGGAGCACTGCCACCAGCAAACACTCCTGTAAATCCCATTGATAGGGCAAGAACAGTGTCCCAGGTGACATCCAGCAAGTCACAGCTCACCCAGGTGCCACCCATCCCAAGCTTAATTCCCCCTCAAAGCTCCCCATTCTCTGCATGAACAAAACACAGCACCTTCACATCTCTCCTTGCAGTTACTTTGTCACTGAACCCACACCAGCCAAGCCACTGATGTCCCAGTTCAACGGGATTTAACAACTGGTTTTTAATCCCACGCTCCCCTCTCTCCAAGGGAAGTTCTTTGGGGCAGCCACAGTCACAGGCCTGCTTAGAGCAACAGGGCAGGAGCCTGACTACTGTGATAAACCCAAACTTAGACCTTCCAAACCCCTTCCTAAAAGGGATCACAACCAATCCATCCAGCAACAGCCCAGCACAGTCATTCGTGCAGTGGGATGGCACAGCACAAAAGCTTTGCTCTCTCAGGAAGAGGAGCTGGACTGCTGCCTGTCTGTCCAGCTCCAATTGTTCCCTCACTTCATAATTAAGGGCTACAATTCACCCTTTTTCCAATGCCAAACCCCAAAAGGCTCATAACAAAACCATTCTAAATACTAAATGGGAGCTACTGCCGAACCGACTGTAATGATTCAGATTCTCTCCCCTTGCTCCAACACTGTTGGATGCAAGGAGACACAGAGAAACTAATATTTAATGTTCTTGCAGAGGGATTTGTGCTCAGCCTCCTCGTAACACAGCCAGAAGCCTGAAGCTTAAACAGGTCTTTACCCTGGTATCACAAAATGACAACCCCAGTCATTCCAGCAACAAGATTTTCCCATTATTTCTGTTCAGTGTGCTGTTCTACACAGCTATACAAAGAGGTTGGACCACTGACAAAAAAAAAAAACCTTTGTTAACCTCTCAGTGACTCGACAATCCTATTGTTGAGCAGCAATGGACAAAAGGAGAAGCCAGCAGCAGACGGATGCTCTCATCTATCCGAATTCCTAGAGGAAAATGAAATTGAGCTGCACTGGGAACAGGCTGCAAAGCAGTGGAGAGTTGTTAGCTCAGAGGGAAATCAAAACTTCAGTGATTGTGAATCATATCAGATCTAGCTGCTTTCATGTGGTTTCTTCTAACTACCTGCAGTCTCAAGACATTATTTATTGCACACATTATGTCTAAGCAGTTGAGTGATTTCAGTTGTTTCTGAAGAGAAAATGTGTGATTGCTGTATCAAAATTACTGTCAGTGTGGCACAGATGTAGCTAAATGAGAGCATCAGAAGGCAGCAAGTGAAACAAGATTGCTGCACCCTATCATCAGACTGAGTCTTGATAATTCTTCAGCTGCAAACAGAGAAGAATCAACAGGGAAGATCTTTCTTCTTTGTCACCACACACGGTACAATAAAAGAATGGGGGGGCAGTATCCATCAGTTAAACAACCAAAGTTCACAGAGTGATCGTAAATTTTCAAATGTGCCAAGATAGTCAGGGGTATGCAGTTAGTTTCTCAATCCCAAAATTTTAAAAGGGCAGCTTCAATTTAGGCTGGAAGAACAGAGGCTAAACACAGAGAAGTCAAAGTTCCTGTAAGCTGACAGAGGCATCATAAATGAAATTATCACCAACATGCACAACTACCAAACTAGAATTCAGGGAGTACTACGAGGCTGGAACTGCCTCCTCTTCAGCCTACGCAGCCTGGTAGGCACTGCATCAGCAGGTCTATTTTTACTTTTAATACTCTACACCACAGTCATGGGTCAGAAAGACACAAAAACACTGGAAAATCCAAACCAGCCAGGCTTGAGCAGGCATTACTTACTTTACATTACTTACTTTTTACATTACTACCCTCCCTTCCTCTGTGCACGAACAGCTCTGCTGCTGTGAACTGCACCCAAGGAACAGGGCCCTGCCCAGCTTCCTCTGCTCCCACCTTGCAGGGAGGGGCTGAAGCCAAGGACAATGCTGGCCTGGGAACAAATGGGCAGCAATGGGCCATGGCTGCATTTTGGCTGCAAACTGCAAAAGCACTCTCAATGCTCAATCCCACAAGGTGCTCAGTGCTCTAATGGTCAATCTGTAGCCTCTGCATGGAGCAGGGGCATTGTGTTTTATCTCCTCCTCTTGCTGGTAGCAATCAATGAGTTTTAATCCATAGTCACATTAGGAATGACACCTCCAAAGAGGATTGGATTTTATTTCAACTGTGCATTAAATTTAAAATCATTTGCCAGATTAAAGCATTGTTCACACTCTATTCACAAACCCTCTGAACACAGGGAATGTTTAGAGGTATGCTCAGGACTGAATTTGGACCACAGAAGGTTCTGCTGGTGATGGGGCTTCCTACAGCACTGATATTATGACTTTCTGCTTCAGCAGAAATTTACACCAGCTCAAGGCTGAACAAAATTCCATCATGAAAACTTTCACAGTAGATATGAGTTAGTTTGACTGCTCCATAGCAAAGCTGTCCTTCAACATTTATCCTAAAGTTATCATGCGGGCATAAAGACAGCACTTCTATATCCAAGCCAGATCCCTCATGTTGTAAAATATACTGCTGTTAATACTGTTAGAAATAAAGTTTCAGAATGGTTTAGGAACAAAAGAGGCTTTAGAAGCAATCCCTGCAGCACTGGCACCATACAAGTTACACCAGTGCATTTCAAAGTATAAATTGCACCATGAGCTGGAACTTCTAACTCTATTTAAAAACACAACATGAACTTTTAGAAATTGCTGCTGAACTGTGGTTGTTTCCCTGCTGAGGCAGGTGAAGTGTTAAGGCCTTTCTCTACTCTCCTTTGAGACACTGCACGTATCTCATTTATTGAGGGCAGCACTAAGAGCTCACCTCATCATCCATCCAAAACACCTCCTGCACCACAACAAGAATTTCACTGGCTACAGCTCCACTGAGATGCCATCCTTTCAGCTTCCACAACAAGATGTGCTCCTGAACAGCAGCACCACACATTCCTGCTCACAGGGCTTCTTTTCACCTTGTTAACCTCTCTGTGCTTCACTGACCAGTCTGCTGAAGGCACTCACAGCTGAAGAAATGACACACAGCTGGTGTCACCTCGTGGTGTCATCACCCCCATCCCTTAGGCTCTGGCAGGCAGCTTAAGAAGGTCACAACATGTTCTCAGGAATCAGTGCAGTGTTTCAGCAGACCCTGAGGCAGTATTTGCCTCTTAAAACACCCAGAGGAGGGGACCAGACTCCTCTCCAGCAGCAGGGAAAAGGCTCCAGCTCCTCCACAGACTTGCTTAATGCTTGAATCACACCTGAGCCACATGGTGAAAGGAGCTTTCTTTGACCACCTTCCTCGTGCAGGTGCTGATGCATTCACCCAGGTGAGTGATGCTGAGGGTTGCTAATGTTCCTCTGAGCAGCAGCAGCCCAGGGGATGCTGCAACCCTCCTTACTGCCCCCAGTTCCACAATCCAGGTCACTGCATAACCCCACATACCGTGCAATTCTGAGAGCTGGGCAACACCACATGAAAGCCCTGCAAAAGGCTTATTCAAAGCAAATCTCTCAAGTTTTCCTGGTTCTTTCCACTTGTGACCATAAGGACCAAGACTGCAGGAGTCTCCTAAAGAAACTGGAAACAGTGAAATGCATATTTGAAGAGTTTGGAGTTCAAGTCAAGAACCCAACATCCCTGAGTTCTGCCCCTAAAACAGCCTAACACAAGCACACACACCCGCCCCAATGTGCTCAGCACTGATCTGAACTCAAGAACATGCCAGGTTGTTAAAAAGGCCTAAAAATGCTCAGCAACAGAAATGCAGAGTAATTGAGGTCATTTCTCTCACGCTTCTCTGGGTTCTCACTCCCTTTGCTTTGCTGTCCCACAATCTGCTCCTCCTTTGGCATGCAAGAATTGAACAAACACTCCATTGCAACCACACTGATCTAAACTTATTTGCCTCCAACTTAAGTTACATCTCAAACTATTACTCCAATAGCCTGTAATGCCAAGCAGGGATTAAAAAAATCTACTTAGAAATAGGTACACCAGACCTGAGGGCAAAAAATTCTTCTTTTGGCACACAAACAGCGTAGGAAAAGAGGTAGAAACTTGGAGATGGAGGAAGGGGGGGCTGAAAAAGGCAGGACTGTAATAGACACATCTGATCAAGAATTTTCACAAGCCTTTAAAACTTCTGAAACCCAACCCCTTCGCCAGCACTTCTCACATGCCTCAGACTGCAGACCATGTTATGCAACTTCTAATTGTGCCTCCACAGCCCTCCCTCCCACCCACGGGCTCTGCACCTCAGCAAATCCCTGTGTGGAGGTACACTGAGGCAGAGAAGAACCCTCCCACACCTGGCCTGGGGTGCTGCCACCTGTGCAAAGAGAGCCTGGCCTTGTTGGGCATCTTGAACCAGGCTCTAACCCCTTAAAAGCTGCCAAAAGCCCCTCTGGTTTTACATACACAAACCAAGCTGTAAAAGGGTTCACTAAATTTAGCACGCAACCCAATCCTAGCGGTGGTGTAGCACAGGCTGAAGACATGGAAGTGACCTTAGGTGGAGGTAACAAGGAAAAACTGTCAGTACTCCCATTGAGCTGCCGTGGGAAAGCCCAGAGAATCCAATAAAATCCTAACAAAACCTCCATAAATCCTCCGGGCAGCTTGGTGGTTTCCAAGGCTTTGAGATGCCACCTCCGCCTCGCTTCTGGACAATGCTGCTCATTGTCCACACTGGGGACAGGGTTGGGAGGAACCTTCTTAGCACACTTCAGAGCAAACAATTCTCCAGGAGCTTGGAGAAGTAAAGCTCAATGGACCTCCACCATCACTGCTGTAAACACAAAACCAGGCAGCATGAAGAGAAAATGCAGCACAGTCCTTTGTCCTTCCATCACAGCTGGAGCCACACGTGCTGCCAACAGGTGTTGAACCAAGCAAAGGTCAGTGGGCATGAGAAGAGATACAGAATTGACCTGGAAACTCCATTTTCTGCCAGTTCCCAGCACCACACCCCCTGAGAACTGCAGACACTACCTGCTCCAAGGACAGGACACAGAGTCTCGCTGGAGAACAGCGAGCTAAAGGAGGCAAGAGAGTTCCCACCTAGTCCTGGGGAAAAGGGCCCTTCCTGGCACAGCATCCTAAACTCTGATCACTTCCCAGATCCGAAAAGGCCCTGTGAAAGCTCCAATGGCTATGAGCTGCTGTAGCCATGGTGATGCTCTCAGGTACACCTGGAGCTGAAGCAGAGAGGAGCAGCAGAGATGCTGTAACTGGTTTCATGTACCTGTTTTTAGTTTTACCTTACACAGAATTAAAGGCAATGCCTATGTGAAAGCCAAGCTAAGATGCCCACCTCCAACATTAAGGGATGACTTCAGAGGGCAAAGCAGCACTAAACACCAAGGCAGCCTTTCAAACCAGTTTGGGAGGCAAGAGGCAACATCACTTCCTGGGGCCAAGCCTGACCTCCCACCCACCAGAGAAGTGACCCTGAAAGGAAGGGGCACGTGGGAACAGTGCTGGTTGCTGCAGGAAAGCAGTTTCATGTCGTACCACAGAAAGGTTTGGGTTGGAAGGGACCTTAAAGATCATCACATTCCAACCCCCTGCCATGGAGCAACAATTCCAGGTTGCTCCAAGCCCTGTCCAACCTGGCCTTGAACACTTCCAGGAATGGGGCAGCCACAGCTTCTCTGGGCAACCTGTGCCAGGGCCTTACCACCCTCATAGAGAACAGCTCCTTCCTAATATCTCATCTAAATCTCTCCTCTCTTTGTTTAAATCCATTCCCCCTTGTCCTGTCACTATCTGACAATGCAGCTCACTCACCAGCTGACTGCCAGGGGTTCAGGTCACAGATGGGACCAAGCAAAAGGCACCACCAGCTGCTCTGCTGGTGACCTCCTGGCATCTTCACCTGCAGGTCCTTGGCCTCTGCTTTCCCTTCTGTAAAATGGGCAGGTAAGTGCCATGCCAGAGCCTGGCAGCAGCACAGGGCAGGTGCCTGATGGAGAAACACCCATGTAAGCCAAATGCAAGACATCAGCTTAAACACTCCTGCCATGCAGCACTTCCCACCCAAGGCCTGGGAACCAACCACTTCCTCCAATCAATTGGACTTTTTAATTTGTTGTCCTCAAGTGTAGACTTTCCAACTTAAAACCCCACAGCAAATTGGCTGGGGGAAAAAAAAAATTAGTCATGGCCGGTGGTCAGATCAAACCAGTAATAATTAAAATTAGGAGCTGACTGATATTATAGGTTGTCTTATGAGTCAGTCATGATCCAGTCCAATCCTGGCAAGCTCCCTCAAGAGCTGCACCTTGTGCAATAGCTTAGTCATCATCTTCCTTGACAGCTACGCACTTACAAACAGATTTTGAGTCCACTCACATTTTCCCATGAAAATTTTCTCCTCTGCCCTACTACAGGCAGGACAGAGCAGAGTGGTGCCAGTCTAGGAATGGGCAGCTTGTCCCTTGCAGGGGAGGAGATAAAGCTTTTATCTCCCAGACTCAACAACTTCCTTCCTGTGTGGTAGCAGGCAGACAAAAGACACCTTTTCACATCCCAGACAGGAACGAGATGTACTCAAATTTGTCACAACTCTGAAATAAAATACCCTGCTTACCAGTTTTCAGTCCATACAGGAGAGTGTGAAACAGAATTAAGCCAGCATTTCTTCTACAAGGAACTTGCAGGGTGGGATTTGGAAGCAAAAGAATAAGGAGCCCAAAATAACTCGGGTTGAGTTTACATTGCTCTGGCAGCTAAGCAAAAGTTGATAACACTGGACTGAGGTACTTCCCCTCTGCAGGATGAGAGCTAGATTGGTTTTGGAAGCACCATGAATCATGGGCATAAATATACCAGGCTTTAAGAGCCTTTGACACCCACGTAATTCTGAACTCCAGCTTGATTTTCCCTGGGTCATTGAACACATGCTCAGCGAGCTGGACACCAGGCAGGCAGGCTGAGAAGGTCACCTATTCAATTAATAGGTGGAATCCCAAAATCAGAACTTGTGTTTTGCTGGATGACATCAACACACCTCTTCTGAGAGAAGAAGAGCCTTCCCTGATGCTCCATTAGTCATTCAACTGTAACTTGAAGGAAAGCAGGAGTTTTGCTCTGTTTCCTCAACTTCACAGCATAAAAGGGCTTAAAGATGCTTCCTGCAGCAGGGGAGCTGTGATGCAGCAGCTCCAGCAGAGCAGTGATTTGCAAGATTGTCTGGCTGCAAGGAGATCCAGACAGGGAAGCCAGGCAGAGGGATCAGTCAGAAGGAAGAGTGTCCAATGGAAAAAGAGAAAAAAAACCTGCAAGAAGAGCTGTTCCCCGTGTTTCACTACCACTGAAAATCCTGCACACCTGAGAGCAACCGCAGCAAAGAGCTGTAAACGCAAGCAGAGGACAACACTATTTATAAGAGGGATTATTAGAGCAACAAAATGAGTAGCTTGTCCACGTGTCTGATTTACAGACACTTTCTCCAAGTTACAATGCAGCCCCAGTGATGAACAAGCAGAGATGAGCTTTCATTTGAAACAAAAAAATGCTATTCCTCTAAATAAATCTTCACGGGAAGAAAAGAGGAAGAAACTACTTTTACTTCTCTTCAGTAACAGCAATTTAGAGCTGCAGATTTTGCCAAGCAGGATGGCCACAAAGCACTAACAAAAACAGAACATTGCAGAAAAGGAGGAGAGCTGCAAAGTAACTCTCTTGATTACCCCACAAACCTTACAGCTCCTGCCCCTCTCCTCTCCCTCCCACACTCATTCCACAGCAAAACTCAAGGCTTGAAGCACCCAAACTACTTCTCTGCACCAAATAGTGGCAAGGAGATAATGTTCTTTATTTGTGTTAGTACAGTTAGAGGTTGTTTCCAGAGTTTTCATGTAACAGATACCATTTCTCTTTTTCCCTGTTTTCTACAGTATCTAAGAGACTTTAAAAAAACCCCTCACCTCTAGTTAAATTGGAAGCATTAAAAAGGATCATGAGATTTGCACTCTTTAGCACCTGGGATTATTACAGTTTCCACTGCCATGACTTCCCCTTCCAACTCTGCACCAAGCTTCAATTAAAGAATCTTCATATTTGGGTGAACTTTGGTATTTCTTATACCAAGACACTGGAGCATCCAGACTGACAAGATGGCCAAAGCAGTGGAATTTATGCACTCCCAGGAGACCTAAGTTTAATTCTGCTGTATGGAGAGATCCTGCACCAAGCCTGCCCTCTGCCCAGGACCTATATTTAGGGACTGAGCTGACCCGACGGTGCCCCCGTAAGCTCATTTATCGAGATTCACTTATTCATTCCAATATAATCTAATTAGATGCAGCAGTCCCATACACAGGCATGGCAGAGACCAGGAGAGGATGAGTTCAAACACAGAGAACCCAGCCCAGGTGCTACTTAGTTCTCACATAAAGGGGAAAAAAAAACCCTTTAGAGGAATTGCGGATGCCTGAGCGCTATCTCAGAGCAGCACCTGCATCCACTCTGCTTCTTCCCTCCACCAGGGAATAAACAATTCCTCAACTGGAAGCAGCAGAGTCCAGATCAATGCATGGTGCTTATCCATGAAAGGGCTGCTGCTCCTGCTCTGAAATCACTGGAAATGGGGGCAAAAAAAAAAAAAAAAGCAGGAATCAGTCTCTAAGGCAGTGCCCACGCCAGCAGGCACAGATGCATTCCCAAACTGCAGACCACAGGCATCAGCCTGGAAAAAGTGCCAAAGAGTCCACACTGTAAGAAAATACTTTAAAGGCTCCATTCTGGCAAGAAATAGGAAGTTTTCAAAGCTCCCAAGTACCCTCTCCCCTGCCACCAGCTGTAGTTCAGGCATGCGAACAGGAAGAAGCTTTTACATTTCTAAAAACATAAATAAATACTTTTTTTTTTAAGTCCCCATGTGTTTTATTTGCTTGGACATCTTGTATAACGATGAGAGGAGAAGCAGATTCCTAGGAGTCATGGGCTGGTAATTCTCCAATTTATCATCTCCATAGTTTATGCACAGTCATTAACAAGAAGTGATTTGTCTGGGACAGATTTAGCCCAGCAACTCGCTGTCTCATTAGCCTGAAACAATCACCCAAGGAATGTCAAAAAGTTTCTGAGCTTAGTGCAGCAATCAGCCCCCTCCAAAATATTCCTACTTTCAAAAACAGCCCAATCCTGCTGCTTTGCCAGTGCAGAGCAGGAAGTTTAAGAGCTAAACACAGATGCATAAAATTCCCTTTATATTAAAAAGGTTCTGATGGGTAAAGGTTGTCACCGGCAAGGAAATCCTGAGAGTATCGATAAGAAAACAACTCAAGGAGACTTAAAGACTTCGACTTGTTTAACCTATGAAAACAAGGGGTCAAAAGGGGATCCGATTGCTCTAATTACATCAGGGAGGGAAAACAATCATTTAAACCAAATGGAAACACTAGAACCCAAAACAAATTACACAAACAGGCCATGAACACCTTGAGGATGGAAATTCAGCAACTGCTCGAGACTTCAAGGAGGTTCTCCAGCAGCTCACCCGTGGAGATGGAGAAAGAATAAACCGATCAAGTTTCACCTTGGAAGTAGCTGTGTTATGAAAGGAATCCACAGCACGGATGGATGCTAAAAACAGGGAAACTAAACTTGATTTGGGTTGCTGCCATAGCTTTTGGAGTGAAGAGCGGGATGAAGAATTACCTCCTTCTGCCACTCTGCCTTCTGCTTCCTCCCCATCCCTCCTGGACAGCACAGGGGGCATTCACACTATTTACTCAGGCACATCACTGGGGTATGACCAGGGAACTAAACTTGGGAGCTGAAGCCTCACGAAGTCAATGGTGAGAGGTGGGTGCCTTGGCAGCAGCAGGGGAAGGGATTAGGAGCAACCAAGTTTGATGCTTAAAATAAAACACATGTCCTGTCCCCTGTGTCCTCACGCTTTAGGGTCTTGGGTGTAGCTTAAACACAGACCTGGCCATCACCTCTGAAATTCACAGGGAATTCCAGCTCCTAAGTGATTTTTTTTTTTTTTTACAGCACCCAGGGTCAAGAATGATTAGACATTTTTGAGCCATAACCACCAAATCTCCAACAGCAAGAGCAGATGACGCAAATGAAAGCTGTTGCAGAGCTAACCAAGCAACACCACAGCTTCACACAGGCTTGAGCAAGTCTTTCCCTTTTCTTCAAGGAGTTTCAAAAACAAAGTAGTCATCAGGTCTGTGACGGGGGGATAAAGGATAAAATTAAAATCTCATTGCGTCCCTCAGATCCTACTGCTGCTATTTCTGAGAGCAGAAAGCATCTTCTTGAGAGCAGCTAGAAAAGGGGGGGGTGGTAATAAAAAAAAATACCAAAAAAGGTATTTGGTAATAACTCTACCAGAGAATTAGTGTTTCTCTCCAATCCCTAACCTTTCACTGCTGCAGTTACACACAAAAGTTATTTTAATCATAGTATGCAGAAAGCAGCATCAGCATATGAGGCAAGAGAAAAAATATGTGGTAAAGCGAGTTGCATGGCCTGTTCGTGGGCAGAAATTACAGCACAGTTACAGGCAAGAGGTCCATGAGGCAGAGAAACACTTCCAGCCCAAGCCAAACAAGAGGATGATAGTGATCCACCGAGAGAAAAGGCAAGGAAAAACATCTGAAAGGAGGTGGAACGCAGGAACTGAATCCCTTCTCAACTTTTGCAGCAACCAGTTCTGACCGCCCAGTGAGAAATTTTTGCCTTGTCATAGGTAATGAGATGTCAAATAGAATAGTTATGTCAACTAAATACCATTTGTGTTGGTGGACAGAGGCAGCAACAGAAACACTAAAGGAACGGGGTGGGGGGGGAAAAAGGGAGAATTTTAAACAGAAAAGAGCTACAGCAGGGCATCAGCTCAGCTCCTCTTCCACAAAGCAAGAAATTATCTTTGAGGTTTTCTAACAGTGACCTCAAAATACACAGCACAGGCTTGGGGGGGGGTGTGGAGGGAAAAAGGGTTATAAAATGACAAACCTAAAGCACACGGGTGGATGCACATCACTAGAGAGCAGAACTTGTCACTGTCTAATGCAGAAAAGATAAGAATAAGCTACGTTATTCTTAATAACCACCTACTCAATTAAAACAATCAATTGAAGGCAGCTGGGTACAAAAGGTGTAGCTTTGCCACCTTAACTCCTCTTTCCTTCTCCATAACTTACAGGCTGGAAAGAGGGAGCCACCTTTGAGTAGAGGAGAGGTGATGAAAAAGTGAACACCTCCAGAGTCAACAGAGCCCGTACCGGGGCTGTACCAAAGGGCACGGGCAACCTCAGAAATGAAACACCACTGACAACACCACCTACGAGGGTGGGGAGCAGCATTTGCCAGCGTTTGACACCAGCTCAGGCACCCGAGGCGGCCCAGATCGCGGTAATGAAGCGCAATGCTCATTAAAGCTCGTACGGCCACCCGGGCGCTGCAGCACCCGCCTGTCGCCAAACCTCACCCGGGGCCCCGACAGCCACGGGGAACGCTCCGAAATCTCATTTCGGGCGTCAGTGCTCGCCCAGCCGCCCCTCGGCGAGCGGTTTAACGCAGCAGGGCTCCGGGAACACCGCGGACACGGCGTGTTTGCCCCGCTCCACCCGGCTCCGGGGAGATGCGCTCGGAAAGCACCGGAGCCCCAGCGGAGCCCCCCGAACCCCGCCGGCCCCACGGCAGCGGCCTCTGGCCGCAGCCCACCCGCGGGGGAGCCCCGGCAGCGGGGAGAGCCCGCCCGGCTTTGCCACGTGTGTGGGTGCATCACCCGGAGCCCGCCCGTGCGCTGGGGGATCGCCCGCCGAGCTCCCCGCCTGGGGATCCCTCACCTGGCCCTGAGGTTCACCCACCCAGAGTCCCCCCACAGGGGAATCCCAGGGATCGCCCACCGAGACTCCCCCCACGCGGGGATCCCACCACCCCCAAACTCCCCCATGCTGCAATCCCTCTCCTCTTCCTGAGGATCACCTCCCTAGACTTCCACCAGGCAGGGATCTCAGGGATCACCCACCCAGCCTCCCCCTACGCGGGCATCCCACCATCCCCAAACTCCCCCATGCTGCAATCCCTCTCCTCTTCCTGAGGATCACCTCCCTAGACTTCCACCAGGCAGGGATCTCAGGGATCACCCACCCAGCCTCCCCCTACGCGGGCATCCCACCATCCCCAAACTCCCCCATGCTGCAATCCCTCACCTCTTCCTGAGGATCACCACCAGGCAGGCATCCCCAGGGATCACCCACCCCGAGTTCTCCCAGGTGCCGATGCCCAGGGATCTCCCTACCGTATCCCACCCACGGACAGGGATCCCCCACTCAGACCTCCCGGCGGTAGGGATCCTCCCATCCAGGCTTCCCACACGTAGGGAACACGGGTACATCCACGCCAACCCCACCCAAGCGTGGGAATCACCTCCCCCGCGCAGGTCTCCCCAGGATCTCCCCACCCTTGTGCGGGGACAATTCTCTCCAGACATGCCCGACGCAGGGATCCCACTGCCCGCGCTCACGGGGCACAGGGATCGCCCATCCAGCCCCCAATTCCAGCCAATTCCCACCACATCCCTCTCCACCCCCTTCCCGGAGCTGGCACAACGGGCAGGTGTGGGATCGCAGGGGCCCAAGGCAAGCAGACAGAGCACACCCCAAAGCCTCCTCCAGGACCTGAAAGAGACCAGACACCTCCTCATGACCAGGAATAGGGCTTGTCCTTCAATTTCCCTTAAATGTCTTAAGACTGCCCGGCAGCCCTGCCTGCAGCACAGACATTACAGGGGCTCATACAGTGACATCCCAGCAGGCTGTGGAGTCTGCAGGGAGGGAGATTAACTGCTTTTTTTTTCATCTCTGACTTCTGAGAGCCCCCAGGTTCTTCTTGCCTCTGGCGTGGATCCTTCCCAAAGTGCTCACAGGGCAGATTGCTTTCTCCTGCCTGAGCTCAGCGGCTGACCACGGATCTGTGGGTACCCACGGGGATGGAAACTGATGCTCTGTCAATTACTTGGAGACAGTGAAACAGCCCAAAAAGCCACCGAGGGCACCCGTCCAGCTCCGTCGCTGGGGGACTGACATTAACTCCCAGCTTCCCGGAATCCCAAACGTTGGGGAAAACACAAGGAAAAGCAGCGGTTTTGGCTCAGCAGGACGGCTGAGCCAGCGGTGGCTGCGCGGAAGTTCTGGTGCTGGTCAGGTATCCAAAGGTCCGGCAGCAGCCGGCAAAAGGGAGTTATCCCAGCGCAGCAGGGAGGCTGGCATCACCCCAGGGGGGGCAAGCACCCTCCCTTCATTTCTTCTGACCTCTGGCAATGAGGAGCCTGGTTTGACCTCCAGGCCGTGTTGCTCAGAGCAAGCCATTTGTTTGTCTCACGGCATCTTAGAGAAATCACCCGCTTTGCAGCGCTCGGTATCAAAGAAGGATTTGCGTGGAGCTGCGGGAAGAGCTCGGCATTCCCCTCCTGGCCAGCCACGCGTGTCACTCAGCTGCAATCCCGCCGCATTCCCAAACTCCGGAGCAAACAAAGGCAGCGGCATGAGGAGGATGCTGAGGAAGCTGTGCCTTTGCCTGGGAGGTGAAGCGGGCCCGGAGGCGAGGCCTCGCTGGAGGGGTGGCCACGGGCGTGTGGAGGCGGCCGGACGCTTGGAATGTGTGACCGGCCATCAGCTGGCCAGGCAGCGTTTTGCTGCTTCATCTCGGAGCTTCCCTGGCTCAGCACATCCCGCCCGGTCACTCCGATGCTGAGAGCAGCACATGATCCAGCCGAAGGCAGCATCCCCACCCTGCACTTCCAAGGTGAAAATTTAAGGCCAAATCTTCGTAATGTTAACCATTCCAAGAGTGGTGGTGGCAGGGCTCGGCAGCAGCAGATTCTGCAGATGTTTTGTTGCTTTTGTCCACAGTAGAGTTTTCCAGCTGGCATCAGAAGCAAACCACAGCTTCCCAGGAATGGGATTTGCTGCCTCACAGACAGTGGGTGAGGGTCCTGCCAACAGAGAGAGAAAGATTGGAGCCACGAGCCTGGGAAGGGCATTTAAGGGACAGAGCTGCTCCTCCTGCCAGGAGAGGAGCTGCAATGGAAGAGCAGAAAGTGCAAATCCAGCTGCTACAGCTACAGAAGGGACAGGCACCAATCTCTGCACTCTGTGACAGTGATAGGAGCTGAAGAGCTTGAGCTGTGTCAGGGCAGGTTTAGGTTGGATATTAGGAAAAAGTTCTTTCCCCCAGAGGGTGCTGGGCACTGCCCAGGCTCCCCAGGGAATGGGCACAGCCCCGAGGCTGCCAGAGCTCCAGGAGGGGTTGGACAACACTCTCAGGCACAGCGTGGGATTGTTGGGGTGTCTGTGCAGGGCCAGCAGTCAGACTCATGATCCTTGTGTGTCCCTTCCAATTCAGGATATTCTCTGATTCTATGATTCAGAACTTTCTCCTCTTCCTTCTTCCAGGATTTGCAGTTGATTTCCTTCCTGGGTGATCACTGCTTGCTCTGAAGGATTTCAGCTGAGACCATTCCACTTCCCACCAGCTCTCAAGTCTCTGGTCCTTCACCTCTTACAGATTTGCCACATCATCACAGCATAAAGGACCTGAAAATGCTTTAAAATCCCGTGTCAGATACCATTACCCAAAACTTAAGGCAATAAACCATCTCAGTTGTGTGGATTGGGAAACCTGGTGGAAAACCTCACTGGAGAGCCACCAGGCAGGCTAATGGTGCTGAATGTCCCGACTGCAGGGAGGAAATAATGCAAACAGCCACTGAAATCCCACTCACATTAGGCAGCCACTCATGGGGAAAAAGAAAAGGTTTTAAAAAGCCACAGGAGCCCCAAGTCATTAGTTTTGTCAGGAATTTTGCTTTCTCACATCACAGGGAAAAAGCCCTCAGATCTGTGGAGTCAGAGGAAGCCCGAGAGAAAGGCGAGCTCTGCACTGAGCAGGGCTGTAAGTGGTGGGGGCTGATTATTGTTAATTTAGCATTTTCTATAAGATTCAGAGAGCTCCTTATCAAAGCTTGAAACGAACGCCCTGTATGTTTCAACACCTCACTGAATCCAACTAGGAAAAAAAAGAAGACCAAATGCTGGATTTTCTCTCTGTCTTTATTTGCATTGAAATTTTTCATACTATTTATAATCATGAGTCCCTGCAATTGACAGGAAGTGGCAATTAATAGATTATATGCACACATGCCAAAAAAACATTTCAACTGCTGCTAAAGAAGGTCACAAAAATGACTACAATTTTCTTCTCAGAGTAGTCAACTAGGAGTAACTCCATTGTGGAAACTTGAGCTGTATGGAAAAAGACGTTTGATCCAATTCAACTGTAAGGGAATAAAAATAAATCTGTCCTAAGCAGCGTCTGTCAGCAGAAATGACACTGGAAACTCTTGCAAGAAGAGTAAAAGCTCATAATAAAAAATTCGGCAATCTAAACCATGACACTGTATGTGAGCAGGATGAAAATCCATCAGGCTACTACCAGTGTCAACATAATCCCCACACTATCACAATGTAGATATGCTGTTAATTAAATTGAGATGGTCACATTTTGCACTGCTGGAAATCCAGCTAATTAAGTGAATTGTTCGAGACTTTTTCAGAGTTCACTGGAAAAAAAAATTCTTTATAACCTACATTCACCTTCCATTTCTGGATTTCATCATTGTAGGAGAGCACTGAAAAGCCCAAAATTGGGTTTAAAACTACTGTCCAATTTTATCACCTTCAAAATATGACCAGCTATGAGCAGCACAATTAGAGGCCCCCAGACAGCTGAGTGCCCATCTCAGTGACTGACATCTTCAGAGTGATCACACTTAAATCATGATTTCTGCCAGTTTCCCTTGAGGCTCTCCAGTCCCCACCTCCCAGCACAGGCCTGACACCAGTCACTCCCAGTTCCTACATTTGCAAAATAAAACAGAAATCACAATGGAAAAATCCCTCTTCTGCCCTCCCCAGGC
Organism: Nicator chloris; assembly: GCA_013400495.1. NCBI lineage: Eukaryota > Metazoa > Chordata > Aves > Passeriformes > Pycnonotidae > Nicator > Nicator chloris. The sequence continues at coordinate 329,040 of WAAE01006235.1, read as the reverse complement.
TGCTGTTCCTGTACAAGACACCCAAACTACACTTGCTCACCCCTGAAATGCTGTGGTTTATACCCAACTTAGCAGCAGGGATTGCTTCCTGATGCTGTAAGTGCTGCATCCACCCAGCTGTCCCAACTGCACAGCTCCTGGCTGTGCCACAGCCTCCCCGAAATCCCCCAGCACAGAGCCCTCCCAACTGTCCTGTGTACTCACACATGCCAGCAGAACAAAACAAGCACCTAAATCCTTGCAAGATCAAGGCCTGCCATCACTCTGGATAATCCCTACTCAATTTCAAGTTAATTATTATTCCTACACCTGCATCGCATGGCTTTAATTTTTTTTTTTTTTTTTCAAAAAAAAGTTTGATTTTGACCAAAAAGCAACAGCTTTAGCTGTAAAGGAAAACCTATTTGCTGTGACTCCAACATGTCATCAGGTCTGGGCCACAGAGGTGGAATTTAATTCCTAATCTGGAGATCTCAAGCTTTTGGTATCAGATAGAGCTAAAGGGATCACAGGGAAGCTGGACAGAAAAGCAGCTTTCCAAGCAGCACAATAATAACCGTGCTTTGAATTCCCATGAGATTGCTATTTCAAAGCAAGTTCCAAATTGTCTTCTTCTTTCTTGGTAGCATCCTAGCAGAAGATGATTTTTTAAAGAGTGGGCAGTTAATGGTTATTGTTAAGTAAAGCAAATGCAGAAATGACACAGAAAACACCCTGTCTCCTGTAAAACACTCCCTGCGTGGTGGAGCAGTGACACTCCAAACTCTTGTCTCCCATTCATCATTCACAGCACCTGCTGGTTATTTATGCTGCTCTACATTAATCTAGGGCAAGTTTTAAATTAATACTCTTCTTCATCAATACCTAGGGAATGAAGATGCTTCCCTTTGCAAAGAAACACCTTTGCAACACCAACACGACACCTCCCTGCTCCGCACCTGTGGTTCACCCAAAACGTAGCAGGATGGGCAGCAAACAGACGATGAAGTGAGAGATGAGGAGAAAAGGGAAATGGAGAGTCAGACAGACCTCGTGCTCCGAGGGCTCTTTCAGCCCCAGGATCGGGTATCCCACGGCTGGAGCAGCTCGCAAGGCTGGCTCAGCGTGTTTTCCTCCTGCAGCCGGGGAAGGACATTGATTGAGCTCTGCGAGGCATCACGGGGACGGCATGTGTCAGGCTGTGCCAGGCTTCTAAGGAAACGTGCAGCAAACACCCTGCTGGCCTGTCTGGAGAAATCCAAGAGCACAGGAGCCATCCCAGCTGCTCTTGCCACTGCAGAGTAGGTGAATATGGAAGTATTTAGTCTGAGGCTTCACAAGGGATGTGTCCTCCTGGCTGGAGCAATGAGTGTCACACCAAGATCCCCAGTTTGCCATCCCGAGTGGTGACACACACCTGTGTGCCAAGGGTGGCTGGAGACTTGGAAATATTCACAAATCCTTCTGTCTTAGGAGACATCCTGTTCTCTGGTGGCCCAGGTGACCCAGAAATTCCCAGCAATGTCACAAACTCACTGTGCATCCCTCCGCAAACTTCTATTATAGCTCACACCTAAAATGAGAAAATATTCTTCTCTTCACCTATATATCCAATTTTTTTACATAGTAATAAGCCTCTTCCTAGGGAACCTACAGCTGCCCACATTGTGCCTAGACTTCTAAGGTATCTAAGGGTTTCTGTCATACTGTTCATAAGGCCTGGGGCAGAAAGGGTTAAGAACCAACTCAGATTCTCTAGGGAAAACAGAAACACACCAGAAAAGCCAATTTAGCTGATTTTACCCATAGGGACAAAAGAAGGTTTAGTAGGTCCTTTATAAAATGTCAGAGAGAAAAGCTTTATTTTCCCACAGGGAGAAACATACCCATTAACAAATGAGGTGAAAGCCGAGTGAGATGTAAAAGGTGTGAAATTCCTCAATGCCTTTAAACTGTCTGTCTTCACACACTTCATTTATTTTGGACAGCAGCACTGCCTGTGCCAACCTGGGAGCAAAGGGGACTGTGAAAATACCTGGGAATGAATGTCTTTTTAATGTTAATAAGCAAATCTTAATTGATCTGAGCAATTCTATTTGGGTTTTAGAGAACAACCAACTCGGGATCCTCCCAAACACAAGCCCATCTGGGTTCCTCATTTTCTCGTTTTCCTCAGAGCATCACGGAGAAAACCTTCACACCTCTACCTGAGTGGAAACAGAGTTCAGGGGAGCTACTCTTATGTCTATGAGTTGGGTAAATGCCCATTGAAGGGAGGCCAAAGAAATCACAGCATTTAATTATTCCTGACAAGTCACAGGGGAGAAATAGGAAAAAAAATAACACCTTTGTAATGAAGGGCACTGTGACAAGTGAGCTTCCTTCACAGCCTGCAGATACCAAAAATATATAAAAATATATATAAAAATATTCCCTATAGGATAGTATTGGGAAAATTCTCATTCCACTTCCAGAGACTGACCATAAATGCCAAATGCCATAACCTGTTGGAGGGAAACTGCAAAGACAGCAAGGAGGAGGGAGGAAGATCCAAATGGAGTGATGAAGCTGTGACAACAGAGATCTCAGCCTGGGTTCCTGCTTGACTGGGATGAGCATGGAAATGAGGTGAAGAGCAGGAGCATGAGGCAGCAGAGCTGGGCACAGACTCCTCCATCACAGCTAAACTAACAGCATTTATCAGCAGACCACGGGTGAAGGGCTGGAGTGACAGAAACAGGACGGTGTTAACAGTTAATTAAGTGTCTTAAAAGTACAGAATCATCAAGGCAAGGGGATTGGAGCTTCTGCTGACATCTGGCAGCGTTTTGGGGAAGCTTAGCTTCTCCTGAGGTCCTCGTTGATTCAAGAGCACTGATTTGCTGACGTTAATTGGAGGAAGAGGTAATGAGAACTGACTAATCACCGAGCTGTGTGCCCTGCAGACTCATTCCAGTGTCACTCATTATATCTTGCTGATCACTCAGACAAAACCCATTTTTAGGGGGAATTCAGTGGTTGGTCAGCACCCTTCTTTGACTCACTGTATTTGCATTTCGTTGTACAATAACCTGATAAAAACTGTGGTGGTGTCACAGCTCAGCTCTCACAGCAGTGAAGGCATCACAGAGCGTGCTCTAATTCCTGGAGAGCTCGCACTGAAGGTCTGGACGTGCTAATGTCACTGCTGGTGTCTCCAGTGTGACTGTGACCCCTGCAAACTGAATTACCAGAGCTCTGCCAGCATCTGCTGCCTGCACACCTCTCCTTTGCTGTGCAAACACGCAGGACTGCTGTTACTATATTGTTTTTCCAGACAAGGCTTAAAGGATCAGTATTTAATTGCAGCAGTGAGTTCAAGGTATGAGACACGGTGTTTGCATTAGAGAGATTTGTCACAAAACTTGGAGGGAAACAGCGGCACTGGGATGATCCATCACACACTCACCTCATTGAAATGCAATTCAATTTAGCCAGACCCTTTGGCACAAAAGTGGGAAAGATGATTTAACAAAAAGCACGGCAGAATACTTCTGACCCCAGGTGTCAGATGGATTTGTGTGTGACATTCACGGAGGAGCTGTCCAAGAAAGCCTGCAGCCATTCATTGTTAGGCTGCCATTAAAGTGGCAGCCAATGTTTAAAACATTCCTTATGCCATTCCCCCCTTTTCTGGCCACATTTTAAATGCAACACAGAATGAAAAATAAAAATAGACTGCTGTGCCCTGCCCCACGTGAGGCTGGGCCAGGATGAGTGGATTTCTATGCAAACAACACACAGAATGCCTTCCGTAGTCAGTTTATTGCCTGACACAGATAGGAAAATTAAATGAAGTTAACTGTACAGTTTTCAAGTCACCATTCAGCCTTTCAGTGAGACAGATGACTTCTACTTACAGTGCTTCTTCCTCTGGCATTCAGTGGAGAATTTGGCAATCCTCTCTGGGTCTGGTTCTCAGCAATTCTGTGACATGGGGGCAGTTAGTGTCTCCATTGCACATAATAGAGCTGTAGAAGCCAGAAAAAAATGGCTCTTTTCTAGCCAGTGTACCCCTTTCCCATGTGACAGAAGTGATTTTTCTCTCCTGATCCAAAAGCCAACACACCCTGGTCTCTGGCAGTGAGCACGGCAGGCACACAGGCATTAGCACACAAATGCTCAGAGTCCACCAATGTTTGCAAAAATATCAAATTCCCCCATTATTGGCCTTCTCAGGGAATAGGAGAGCCCCGGGTTAACCAGGGCAAAGAGGCAGCCTTACCACTGTGTGCTTCGGGCTGCATCATCTGACCCCGGGAGGGGCACACAGCACTAGGGGGTAAATGGGGAGTTACAGCCCTTCCATCACCCAACAAACCTGGGAAATTCCACTGGATTCCGGCTCAACTTCCAAGCATTGTAACCTCACTTCTGCCACAGGGTTACTCCTGGTTTACACAGGGCAAGTTAGACTCTAATATCAACTCAGATATCAACTCTAATGGACCTGATTCTGTTCCTGTTTGCACCAGCACAACCTGATGATGACGCTAAATAATTCACAACTAAAAGTCAAATTACTCACTATTATGCAGTAATAAGTAGTATTGAGTAGTCATGGCAACTTCTTTCCTTCCCTAGCAATAAATCCAGTGCCTGCTGATACTGCCAGGCATTGATCAGGTCTGGAATGGAGTATTATGGGACAGATCAGTATGAGGGTGATGGTCACACTTGTCAGACCAAAGGCACTCCAGCATCTCTCTCTGAGTTGCCTTTTGGGTTGCAGGCATTTCTCCCGAGCTTTTCCAGCTCCATGCAGATCCTTTGCTCCCACTGACTTGCCTGCAGCTCCCCTGCTCCTCTCCCTGACCCTCTCCAGGGTCCCCCTCAGCACCTCACCTTATTTCCATCCCTGACATGATGGGAATCAAGGCCCAGGGACCAAAACAAGGCTAAACCACACAGAAGGAACAACCTCTGCAACAAGACTTGGATTCTGCTGTTGACAGAGGAGCGCTGGGTCCTGGACTAATTAGAAGGTGCTGAATTTGGAGACATCTTGTGCACGATATATTGATTTTTTCCTTGGAACACAGTCCAGCTCTTTGTTGCTCTTCCACGTGTTCCAAAGGCAGAGCTTTAACACTGCAGGCAGCAAGGGCACAGTGAGATGGAAGCCACACCTGAGGCAAGCTACACTCTTCTGAGACAATTGCAGCTATAAAGGTCTAGCATAAAACTCAGGAGAGCAGAAAGCAGAACACTGTCAGTCACAAGCTTTTAATTCCAAAACTGGCTCCTAAGAAAGATAAGATAAAGCCAAACAAGATTAACCAACTTCAAAGCAAGCAGCAAGGCATTTAGGGCACGCTAGAAAAGAATGCAGCTGTGCAGAGCACTGATGAATTGAACAGGTAGAGGTTCCTTAATGACTTGCTCCTTGTCCCTTGCAGGTTTTTGGAAGTCTCCTGTGATTAGTCCCATCCCCTAACGAGATTACAGCCTCCAGGTGATGCAGCAGTGCCTGCTACAGAAATGTTGAAAAGGCTGATGGAGGCGTGCTAGCAGGAGCTCTGTGGAACAGTCTTCCCCAATTAGTTTTCCAAGGAAGAGTGATACTGAACGACTCTCACAAAGAATACACAAAGCGCTTATTGTTGCGCTAATCATCAACTTTCTAAGTAAAATTAACCAATTTGCTAATTAAGGCTCATGACAACTCATCATCACAGGAACTCTGCACTGCAGTGATTCATCTCCCGGTCACCGGCTCCTCTCGGGACTGGGGAAGGGCTCCTCCAGCGGCTCCTTCCCTGCTCTGACCACCCCTGCCATGACTCACTCGGGCTGGGATCTGGGTGCCTGCTGCTTTCCAAAGGAATTTCAAAGGTGGGGGAAAGAGAAGGGAAGGAAAAGAAGAGAGGGAGGGAGGAAAAGATAGAGGGGAAAAAAAGGGGGTGGGTGGAACACCAGGTAGTTTGAGAGAGAAAAAAATCTTTTTTTTAAATTGGCATGGGGAAAATAGTTGTCTTTTCTAATGTTATTTGACTTGGACGATCAGAAATTTAGCAGGTAGGTCTCATGAGTTCTAAGTGGTACATTTTGCCTTAACATCTGTCCAACCCATGACAGGGGTCAGTCTCCTGCTGAAGGAGGAAGGAGCAGAGAGGGAATGATGCCTCTGCTGACTAAAAAGGAGAGACAGGAGTTGGGAGGCTGAGGGGAGAAGCGCAGGGATTCGGTGCCTCCTGCTCACTGGAACACTGCTCTCTGGACCTCTCACCACCTGGCCTTTCACTCCCTGGGGCTCCGCATCACTGCAAACACCCCTCAAGGAGCCTCCCCTGCTGGGCAGATGCCCAGCTTGGAAGAGGAGGCTGCGAGCACAGAGCCCTCCCAAGGCACAGCTGGACCTGCCCTCTTTTGGGCAGTGGCCAGGAGACCCTTCCCCTACAGCAAAGCAACCCTGAAAGCTTGAATTGCACACACAGTGTGACTCTTGGATCCTCAGATGCTCCCTCAGCTTTCTAAACATCTTCCCTTCTTCAATTGGGTAAACAATCTTTCACCCATTTAACCTTAGACACCAAACTTCATGACTCACTCAACATCTCAACACTTCCTTGTGCCCCTGCCATTTGTTTTTATTCAAGGCAAGAAACAACACCATTTTCAAGAGATTTGTACTTTATGTTCCTTTCTGATGTAGCCTCACTCACTTGAACACCATAATTTGACCTTCTGTATCTCAGGTTCACAAAATGCAGACAAATCAAATCCCAGGGGCTGCAGGATGAACAGATCTCCTCTCCAGGGGGTTCTGCAATGAAGGATTAATTGGCTGAGGACATCGCAGCACTACAGCTGCAATGCTACAGGCAGGGCCACACCAGGGCAGCCCCAGGAGCACCTCCAGCTTCCCAACTTGAGCACAGCAATAGTGTCACACACTGGAGGAGCACCAACCTCCCGGCCCCCGGAGCTGTCACTGCAAGGGCACCACTCAGCACAATCCCTGTGCTCAATTCAGTGATTTCCGTGGGCAGGGCAGCCCCACGCTGTCAGGAAGCAGCTGTGAGGGCTGGGCTTGCACTGCAGGTGGGGGCAGAGCCCCCCACCACAGCCCTCAGTTCCTCATCCTGTTGTGCCCATAAAGGCAGCTGAGACCCTGGATCTGTCTGCAAGCACCCCAATCGCCTGCCAGCCCTAAATGGGACATTTTAGATTTAACCATCCTGAGCTAGCTCCACCAGCCTCCCTAATTCAAAGTACAACCTCTCTGAGTCCTCTCCTTGTTTTGCTGCCTGATTTGCCTCCCGGGAGCTCCAGGACAGGCTGTGTGATGTAAATCAACCTGCTTGAGGCTGGATTTTTCTGGGGCTGGGAGGATTTGGCACCTTTTATTACTCACTTGTAAAGTGAGTCCCAGAAATACCACAAACAAGCCCAGCAGGCTGGCTGAGGAGGGAAGGATGCTCATCAGCCATGTATGCTCTGTTCCTTGGATAAAGGGCCCTAATCTAAGCCTTTGCACCTCTGGGGCAGTGAGAAGAGCCTGGCAGCACCTCCCAAGGACCTGCCGCGTGTCTGAGCTTTGACATTTTCTTCCAAAGGATTTCTTCAGCTCAGCTTGCTGTTTGTAAGCAAATCTCACAGCAAAGTCCTGTCTGGCAGAGCAACAAGTGCAGTGATCACAATAGTCAGCCCATCCACCAGCCCAGGCAGGCACAGGGATGTGTTCCCAGCTGTACCTCCACAGAAATCCATCCATCCATCCATCCATCCATCCATCCATCCATCCATCCATCCATCCATCCATCACCCATCATCCATCCATCCATCCCCACACAGCAACAGGACAGGAGAGAAGGAACAAGTCAGACAGTGACTGCTGTCATTGACTCGAGCAGCACCCAAGCCAAACGGTGTCAGCAGCATGAGACTCCCCCAGCATCCATCAGCCAGGCACAACATGAGCTCCTTCCTGGGAACGTGCTGCCTCACACCGGGACATGGGAAAAGGGAATGGCCCTCAGGCATCACTTACAGAGGGCACAAGTACACTCCAGAGGGGAAATACCTGCACGGGGAGGACAGTGAATGTAAAGAGTAAAGGCTTCTCCCCACTCCCCCTAAGCAGTGTTAGCCCAGCTGAGAACAAACCAATTCATCACAATGCCTTCAGTTTGAAGTTTACATTTTTGGCTGTGGGTGGCTCCTCTTGAAGGACCAGATGTGCCTCATTGCACTCGATGAGGCAGGTGGGAGAAATTAAGGGGCAGAGGACATTTGCTAAAAAGCATCATCTGTGCAAGGTCTAAACTACAGGTCCAACTCCATTTCTCTTCAACCCTGCAGAGGAAAGCAGGCTCAGAGGAGCTGGGGGACAGGTCGTGTTTTTAGGCTCCTGAAAAGCACATGAGAAGAGCACCCTGATTTCTCTAGTCCTGCAGGACGGGGCAAACCCTCTCAGACAGCCGTGCAGGCAGGAGAGAGGCTCCGAGGCTGCTTGATGAGGGTAAAACTCCCAGCTGGGATGGGCTCTGCTCCCTGACAAGCTGCACATGGCCCCGGTGCTGTCCCTAGGGATTAAAAGCAAGACCGGAGCAGGGTTGTAGGGTTTGTGTCGGGGGCTGTGTCCATGGAAGGCGCATCGCCGCTGGAGCGGTACCTGGAGAGCTGCACCGGGCAGGTAAGGGAGGAAAGAAAAAATAAAGCGAGGGAATAAAAAGAAAATAGATCTGAGCAAAATGGAACTGCGTTGGCCGGGAATCGAACCCGGGTCAACTGCTTGGAAGGCAGCTATGCTCACCACTATACCACCAACGCTGTGGTTAGTGATCCTCTGCACTGAGTGTTAACTGCGTCATTCCAGCATCCCTGCCGGGCTGAGCCCGCAGTTCCGCTGTCCCGAGGGATTGTCCCCTGTCCTGGAGCTGCCGGGAGCAAGGAGGAGCTCTCTGGAGCGGGAGGTCGCTTTTACTCCCCGTCAGAGAGGTGATGCGGCTGCGTTTAAACCCTTGCTGATTGCGAGGGTCAGCCCGGGTGCTGGTGGGGAGGGGCACTGAGCGGGCACGAGGTTTGCGTCTCCTCATTCTGGTTGGTAAATGTCTGTAAAAATTCATTATTTCCGTATTTGGAATAGTCGTCCTGATCTCAGGTGGTTGTAGGAGGAACTGGGAGAGGGTTGCACTCCACAGCTGAGCATCATCGTTACTCAGGGAACAAAACTTCTTTACATCCTGTTGTAAACTACTTTTCAGCTCAGAAAACGGGCTTAGCACAAGCTGTTGAAATGCAGAGACCTTCCTGTGGTAGTGGGTAAAGCCCTCTGAATGTGCCCTCACAAAGTATATAATGTGGTAAGATATAATACAGCTTTTATAAATGCTAGTGAGCTTTTTCTATTCAGACTTGCTGGTACACTTGATAATAGCAGATGTGTGATATCACTGCAGGGAGGAAAAAAATATAATCTATGTCTGTAGCTTAAGGCAGCTGGGTTTGATTTGTGTCTACCTGAGTTGCAGGGATTTCTGCAGTGGAAGTGAAAAAGGCTGTTTCCCCTCAAGCTGTCCCAAACCGAGGGATCTCAGACAGGATCTGTCTGAAATCTGTGTGAAATCTCCTCCCTGGAGCTGCTGGGAGATGTCCAAAGCTATGCAGTTGCTGGGGCCTTTGGTGGAGTTAATTAACCCAGAGTCTATAGCAATAACCCTTGGCAGCCAGCCCAATGCAAACATGGTCTTGTGCCCCTTTTGCAGCCTCTGAGCATCTGTCTGACATGAAGGAAATATTCCCCAGCACTTAACCCTATCAGGGCTTTTCCTCAGGCCTCTGAGGTGCACACCTGATCAGAAAGGAGCATTTGCTTTCTGTTTCTGCCTGCTCTATGCAATTTGCTCTACTTTTTGAAAACTTTACAGCTGTGTGATACTTCCAGCCTTATGTAATACTCATTTCTCCATCAGAGTCTTTAAGATATGTCACAAACTGGCTTTGTTTGTTTGTTTGTGGGTGTGGTTTTTTTACTGTTATGTTCATTCCCTGATGCCCATTAGTATGATGTGAGTAGTCTCACAGGGATCTTTTCATACCATTATCTCTACATTGTGGTTCATACAAAACCTTCCTAATGAGCTCCTGTGCAGCTAATCCTTAGTCCACTGGAATTCTTGCAGAGACTGTGACTTCCTTCCCTTGCTGCTGACATGAAAAATTTTAAAATAAAATCTATTTAAAATAGATGTATTTTTGTGATTCCATAATATTTTATTTGTAATTACATATTTGAGCCTTTTTTCTAAAGGGTAAAGGAGTATCTAGACTTATTCAACAGCACCCTGCCCCACCAGATCTTCTGTGGGGGTCTGTATTTAGAAATCAATTTTGGAAGCAGTTTTAATGTAGGTGTTGGCAATGCTTTCCTGATTGCATCTGTATTCAGGCTAGTGAGGGTTCTGTGGGAGGATTTGTCCCTTTGTCAGAGTTTTCCAAGTGTCTGCAGGCAAATACACTGCAAAGTAGCAGCAGAGATCTCCCCATGTGCATGGCTGGTCTGCCAAGCGAGCTGACTAGAAGGGAGCAGCACTAGCTCAGGGCTGGGAAGCATTGATCTGGAAATCCTGCTCCTGCTGGAGGTCAGGCACTTGCTGCCAACTCGAGAGCCTCAGTCTTACGCACCATTCCCTGTTCTGATTTGTGCTTGGACTTTTCAAGTCCTTCTGGCTCTTGAGCCTAAAAACGCCTGATTAAACACAAAAACCTCTTGTATGGATTCTTTAGTCGAAGCTGTCACCTGCTGTGGATGTTGGCAGAAAGCACCTTCAGGAAGAGGATTTCCACTGAGCAGAGGCTTATGTACCAACGGAGAGGGAATAAATCCTGTCCTGAAACTCTTGCCTCATCAATGTGATGATGCTTTTTTAACAGCTTTTAAAAATAAATAGTTGATAAAGAAGGACATTAGTATGGAAGAGCTTACTTGCAGGTGTGTTGAGTGCTTGGTGCAGGGCAGGATGCTGGTTCTGCTGACTGTGGTGAGACTTTTTTCAGTTCCATCTTCACATCTATAGCTTCAGTCAGGCTGGTGGCCTCCAGGAGTTGAGGAATGAAGTGCTGCTGGTTCTGTGAGCTGCTGCCCTCTGTTGCACAAAGCAACGCTGACACTGTCCTCTGCTAACAGGGAGAGGAAATGGGATAATACAGAATGGGAGATAAAGACAGCCAGAAAATGCTGTCTGTCTTCCTTGGAAAAACTCATGAGTGTGACAATGTGGTTGTGTGCATGACTGAGGTGTGACAGTGGCTGGGAAGGGTGAAGTGCCAGTGTTGCACCTGCATGTCTCGATTTGTGCTATCCCAGGAGGTCTCTAGAGTGCCCATGGACTGTGGTGGGAAAATGCATTATATAAGCTATCTGGGTTTTTGTACACTCACAGAGAAGCAAAGGACACACTTGCAATCTTAAAACTACTATTTGCTAAAATATGTATTGGGGAAAAATTATTGTAACTTCCTCACTGAAGATTAATCTTAATTTACTCTCCCAATTACAGTAGCTGTTTTAATATGAGACCCTTAATGGCACTTTCTCTTAATTCAAGGATGACTTCTCCACTGGTCCTCATCTGTTCACTCCTATGAGCCCTTATGATTTAGAACTTCCAATTCAAACAGCTGAAGATGAGGTGTTTGCTTCCCAGTTAAGTCAGCCCAAGGAGCTCCGTACAGACTTCTCCTCCGTGGATCTCAGCTTTCTCCCGGATGTTACCCAAGACAGCAAAGAACAAAACCTCTCTGGGGATGGTCGTGAAATGCAAAAAGGGCTTGATGGGTCACTGCCAAGTAACGAGGCCAGTGGTGTTTTTGTGGATGAAAGCAGCTTGTCACATCCAGGTGCAGCTCAGCCATCTCCTGAAGCATCTGGCGTGTGTCCTCCCCTGACTCCAATGACTCCGGTGACCCCAGTGACATCTTCAGAAAGCTCTGGAATAGTCCCTCAGCTACAGTAAGTTATGTCTTCTTTATGTAGCACCCACCATAGTCAAAGTTAGGCTTAAACTGTGGGATGTTGCTCTGACTTTTCACTTGGAGAATGTAGTAATGGCTTGGTCTTAAATAAGCTACAAAAACTGCAGTTGTTCCTCTTGAAGGGGAGAGGTGGAGAAAATGAACTGACAATACTGGATAAAAATATTGTCATAAAAATACTTGAAAATAAAAAATACTTGAAAAGGAGGATTTCTTCCAGGAATGACAATGTGAAGGTTGACAGCAGACTCCAGGGTTCTAAAGATGTCACTCTGCTTTTTCAAAAGGAGAAACAGAACTGAGTGTGAGAAAGCTGGCCTCATTAAAAGATGCTGTCCTGTCTAGGATAGAGCACCTCTGGAATAGTTTATACCTGTAGAAAATAACCTGCCCTTACCTACCTTAGGTGCTGTAGTAACTCTAAATAATCAGTAATGGTTCAATCCAAAGCTGTGAAAGGCTTCAGTGATGCAGTTTTTGGAAGACACACAAATTTATAATTCAGAGACTAAAAATTTCATACCTTGTTCTATCTCAAAGTGCAGTTTGGGGATTGAATTATTTAAGTTTTGTCAGAAGTAGCTAGAGTGGGAAAGAGACAGGCAGGAAATCAGCTGATGGCAATTATTAATTGGAATGTGAGTCCACATTCAGCCAGTACTGCTGGGGGGGTGGCTCTGCAGTGGCTGGATTGCACAATGAGAAAATTCCTCCCTCATTCCTCAGGAATATCGTGTCAACTGTAAACTTGGCGTGTAAACTGGATCTGAAGAACATAGCTCTGCATGCCAGAAATGCAGAGTATAACCCAAAGGTAAATCTTGGACTCAAAGCTTTACTTTGCCTTTCCCAGTGCTGATGGATGCCAATGGTCCTGTGACTGTGGCCTTAACTCTCCTGCTCCTAGGTGGGTGGAAAGTAACTTTAGGGTGATAGAGAAACACTTAAAAAGCAAAAGTGTGTTGTGACAAGCTTTGGAAGTGTTAATTGTCACGAGACTGAACAGAAATACAGCTAAATTCCTGTCAGATCCTCCTTTGAATTTGTAGAGGTTTGCTGCTGTGATCATGAGAATCAGGGAACCGCGAACAACAGCCCTCATCTTCAGTTCAGGAAAAATGGTCTGCACAGGAGCAAAAAGGTATTTTTCTGGTTTTTTCCTTCCCTCTGAAGGTCTGGGTCCTGCAGCTATGCATGTATTCCAGTGAAGAATGTCTGAAAAGTCTCGTTTAAAACATCTCATAAAGGACTAATTGCAAGAAAAAGTGAAGCACTGATATCGAGAATCTTGCTTTCTTCATGGTGGCACCTTAGCAATTTCTGAACTGTGTACTTCTGTCTCTGAATTTAGATTGAGCAGACATAAGTAGAAAAGCTGCTAAAATTCCCAGAAATTGTTAAGGGATTGTTTGCATTTCTCAATGATTTTTCAAGTGTTTAGGACATAATTTGTGTCTGTCCAGTCTCTCTTCAGTGTCTGTGTTCACCAGTCAACACATCTGCCTCTAGGGGAAATGGGAATTGGGGAAAGCAAAAGTTTATTTCTATACTCTGCTTTTATCCTGAAGTCCAGCAGGGACTGCCTTGGTTTTTATATCCCCAACCAGTCAATTAGAATTAATTAACTCGTGTTTAAGAGACCTCTTCTCCAGCCCCTAGCACCACACCAGGTAGGTGACTGTACTGGTGCTTGCAGTCTAACTCTTGGATCAGCACTGAGAAGCTGCTTTGAGGAACTGAAAACCTCTCAAAAGGGGAACCTCAGAGTGATGAAACATCTCCAGTGGGTTCAACCAGACCACAGGAAGGTGAATCAACAAGTGCCTTACTCCTTTTAGCTCCCTGCAAAATAGCAAGAGAGGAGCCTTGCTATTTTGAGCAGCAGGATCTCTTTTTCTGGAGTGCAGATTAGCACAGTGGTGGTTATAAACTGAATTCCACGTCAAGAGCAGAGGAAAGCTCTAATAAAAGTTGATTTTTTTTTCCCCTTTGCTCTTCCTTCAGTGAAAAGTTGATTCCCTGGAAGTGTCCAAGGCCAGGTTGGACAGGGCTTGGAGCAACCTGGAATAGTGGAAGGTGTCCCTGCCCAAGGCAGGGGGTGGAACAAGATGGGCTTTAAGGTCTCTTCCAGCTCCAACCATCCTGGGATTTTATGATTTGAGAGCTGTTTGGAAATGACAACAAAGGTTTCTTCCTTTAGTGAAGAGCAGTCGAGGCTGGCAGCCAGGAAATACGCGCGGGTGGTGCAGAAGCTCGGCTTCCCTGCCAAGTTCTTGGACTTCAAGATCCAGAATATGGTGGGGAGCTGTGATGTGAGGTTCCCCATCCGGCTGGAAGGCTTGGTTCTCACCCACCAGCAGTTCAGCAGGTATGAGGAAATCAGGTACAACCCTGTGCACCTTGCAGCAGGGTCTGCAGCTGCTTGAGCCTTTGCTCCACTGTGGAGTTTGAACACCAAGGTTAAAACTGGTTGCTGGCCTCAACTCCCAGCAAAGCTGATTCGTGTTTGCAGGGATAAGCTTTCCAACCTTCAGGCATGAAGCCAAACTGTATTTGCAAAATACAGAATTGCAGCTATATTGTGTTTTTCTGGGATATTTTTTGGTTGTGTTTGGATGTTCTTTAGCCAAGAACTGAAAGCAAAGCTGTAGCTGAGTGATGGGCAGGTTGTGCCTGCAAGATCAGCTTGTCCCAAACTTGATAGTGCCATCAGGAAAGGGTGATTTCAGCACTGACAAAACCAAAATTCAGTTGTCTTTCATTAGCACAGCATCTAATAGTTTGCATTTCATTTAGGAATTAGATATATATTAAATGTTTACGTTGGCTGTTATCTTGTTTCAGTTGCACAAGATGCTTCCTGATAAAGGCTCTTTGCAGACTAGGAAGGATTTACTGTGAGGGTGGGGAGGCCCCATCCCTGCAAGTGTCCAAGGCCAGGTTGGATAGGGCTTGGGGCAACCTGGGATAGTGGAAGATGTCCCTGCCTGTGAAACTGGATGACTTTTAAGGCCCCTTCCAACCCAGGCTATTCCATGATTTGAGAACTGTTTGAAGATTACAATAAAGGTTCCAATGCTATGACAAATCAGGAGTGGCTCACAAGTCTTTAAAAGTCAGCATGAAGATCCCCCACTACCTCCAGCTGGGTCTAACAGGTTTCTCTCCAAGATGTCCAAAACCTGACCTGCCTTTCTCAGGGCAGCTAGATAAATTCTGTGTGGTTAATTACCCTATTGTTACTGTAATTAAAGATCACTTTATTCATACAACACTGAAATATCATTTGCATTTTACTAATCTTACCTGCTTGCCTTGAACAGCTATGAACCTGAACTATTCCCTGGCCTGGTTTATAGGATGGTCAAACCAAGGATAGTGCTGCTTATCTTTGTGTCTGGAAAAGTTGTACTCACTGGTAAGTGCTGCTTCTCTGTATCTGTAGCCCACTGCTACTTCACTTTCTGAGAGAGCATTTAAGTTAAACATTAACTAAAAATCAATATCTTTTGCCACAGTAGAGCCACTCAGGGAGCTTTTTAATGGCTGCTGCAGCTTATCTGTGTTTTCTGCAGATAACATCAGTATTGTTGCACTAGAACCTTGTATTGTTTAATATGTAGAGTCTCAGATTTCCATGTTAAGTATTTTTTTTTATTTGAAGCCTGATGCCGCTTGCCAAAGCAGAGGATGCCAACAGGATGCTGACATGCCAGCAACTACTCAGGCACTTAAATAGGAACCTCACAATAAGCAATTTAAAATTGCTTGGACAGGAAACAGACTTCTTAAAACACTTCACTGACAACATTTAGTAGGGATTATCAGAGGAAAAGGGTGGAGATCTAAGGGCTTGTTCCAGACTGGCAAAAAAATGGTGAGGCAAAAGCCTTGCTGAGTCAGTTGTGCTCAGCAGATACCTGTACCTCAGATCCCAGGTCAAAAAAGGTGAATTCCTGAGCTCCTGGCACATCCTTTTTGTGAAGCTCATGAAAATGCTTCTATTCAGATGCACTGAAAGGTAAATGGTGCTTGCTCCCAGAAGCTCTGAATGCAGTATTCATATTCACAACACAGCTTTGACACTCGTGGAGGACAAGAGAAGCACCTGCCCTAGCCAGAGATGCTCACAGCCATAAATCAGGAATGAGCTCAGTGAAATGAACGATGGGGCACTCAGGACAAAGCTTAAATGTTTCCCCCTCCAATGTCCACAGTTTTCTTAGGTCTAGTAGAATTATACTGGTCAGTCAAATCATACTGGTCAGTTCCATTCTGCTGATGCTTGCATTTTTTGGGGTACACTAATTGTAACGCCCTTGCTTCAGGGCCTGCTGCACTCTGTCCTTTTCTGTGAGTACTGGGCCAAGCTGTAATGACAAAACTGAATTTGCTAAGCTGTGAGGAGTTTTTTTTTTTTTTCCCCTAATCAAGAAAGTAACTTTACTTTTGAAAGTAAAAGTTGTGGTAAGGCAGATGAATTATTCATGCCCAAGTGAGGACATGAGAAAAGGTTTACAAGTTCAACCTGAGCAGGGCTTAATTCCCCTTTTAGTTCATTTAAATGCAGTTTTCTAGTAACTGATGTTTGTTGGACCAGCATGAATTGTGTTGCTGGCAGGGAATGTTCCTGCCTACTGCAATGCAGTTTGTGTGCAAGACTTGGTATTAAAGATTTGTTTACAGTACCACAGAAAGGGATTTGAAATCAAACGTGTCCTAACATACAGCTTAAAATTAAAATTGCTTCTCAGAGCTGGAGAATGAATTCTCAAGCTGTGGAACAACCCTCAGTATGAAATAAAGGCCTTTCACTTCTTGTTTCTACCTTTTCACTCACATTATGAACAGGCAGAGCTGTTACTCTTAAGCAGATAACCCCATGGTGGTGCTTAGTTGCTTTTTTCCTTCTTCAAAGCCAATATTTTGCACCTGTCAAGAGCAGAAAATTGCTTTTTTGGTTCCACAGATTAAACAATACTAGGCTTAAAGATAAGCAAGCTAGAAATTGTTCTTTGAGGTGGCAGATAGATAGATAGAAATTCTGCCTTTAATAGTAAGGTGCTTTCAATATCCTGGATTTCTTCATGGTTTGTAATCTTACTGGGTTTAAACTGCATTCAGTTACTCTCAGCACTCTGTTAATTCATGGGGTGGTTCTTTTTTCCTTAAATGTCCATTTTAGGAGCAAAAGAGCGTTCTGAAATCTATGAGGCATTTGAGAACATCTACCCCATTTTAAGAGGTTTCAAGAAACCATCGTGACCCAGCTCACAAAGCAATCCAGAATAACTCCTGGGTTTGTGTTGGTGTGCATGGAACAGAAGCCAAGGGGATTCCTGGACCCATTTGTGGAGTTATTAAGCAAATGATTCGGTTTTGAATGCCACATATGTCGATGCCTTTCTATAGCCTGTGAAATATTCTTTTCTATTTCTGTGAAATATTCTGTAATCCACCCGAGTTCTGACTTTTGTCAAGTTAAAGCAATTGATAAATGAGTGCACTTTTAATAGAATGTATATTAAGGTGGCACTTAAAAATATTTTGTAATAGAGGCCATGTGTCTCTTTCCTTGTTAAACAGGTGAATGCACACTGCACTTCAATCTGGCTTAATCAAAATCCTCACCTCTAAGTGTCCTGAATTGCTCCTGCAGTGTTATAGTTTCATGTTTAAGTTCAACATATGTTATTGTCTATAACATGGCTTACAAAATCCTGCATGAGTTGATGTTGGTGTTTAGAAGATGTGCTGAAATCACTCTGATCCCACTGGCTGGCTAAACTCTTGTGCGTGATGCTGCAGGATTTTCTTTCACAGAGAAGACATTCCAGGTCCTGACTGCTGGGATATACCTAGAAAATCTGTGGGTGAGGGGGTAACTAATCAAATTATCTAATTTGACATGGGACAAGTTAGATTTTAACTAAATGGTAGCCACTTGTATCACCGAAGTGCCTTCAGAGGATGGGAGCATGGTGCAGAGAAAATCATGTTGCTTTGGAACTTTGTTGAAAATGGATTTGAGGAAAACAGGACAAGTCTTGGATGCTCATGACTTAATTATCTGTATTACTTAACCAGAGTTCAGCCAATGGCACTACATTTGGTAATTTTTGGAGCAAAAACAATGGGGTTTCCTGTACTTGGTTTGAATTCAAGGCTTTCTTTGCAGAAGGTGTCCTGCTCAGAGTGGTGCTGGGAGCAGGAACAGTGCAAGGCCCATCCCATGGCTGTTCTGGAAAGCCCCTGGAAACAAGCCAGAACAGTTTGTGTTGTGTGTCCTCCCCTCCTGAAGGTGTGGTACCTGTCTGGAAACGCCACTAGAGGTTGCTCTGAGATGACTTAAGTGTAACCCAGGCCAAAATCCTCCTCTGTCCTTGTTGGAAATACTCGGGATGGGCTGTGGCTCAGCTCAGAAATGGGTCTTGCTGGGCTGAGTTTTGCTGCCACAAAGTTTATTTCTGATTCGGTGAAGGTGTGACTTCATCTTCTGTATCTGTTATGTGTCTCTCACAAGTGTTTTTATACCTATCTCCCTGCTTCTCTGGAAAAGAGTTTGAAAAACTTTGTGCACTTCCTCATGATAAGCTGGTCTTAGCTGTTATCAGTTGCTCTGTCAAACTGTGGATTTCCACACTCTAATCTATTTTAAACACAGGCTTACTTTTCTGTTTGTTTTCTAATGCTGGAGAATTTCCACAGCCATGGGTTGGACTTTTATTTGCACTGTAGCTCTAGGAGCAGCTGATGAGCTTTATTACAATAATATTTTGTAAGTGAGAACACCCTGATTTTATTGAGGTGTTTGGGGGGGGAAGTTTATCTAAGATGAGCCCTCTTCAAGAAATCACATTTTGCTTAAGAGCTTGCCATGTGATTTCAGTGGTAAAATTAGTGCTCTTTAGAAGCACAGATAAAGCCTTAGAGATAAGAAATGGGCTCTGTGCCTTTTCACTGAGCTACTGATTAAGTTAATGTTTGCTGTGGTAACTCTTGTCTTAAAAACAACAGTCTTGGTTCTACCTCCATGGTGTTGTTCCTGCTTAGTGTTTGATAACACTGGGAAGGGGAAAAATATAGGCTGGGAATTGCTCTTAAAAAAAAAAAGGTAGGGCAATGTTTTGTTGGAGTTTGTTTCTTTTGGGAAGGGGGATATGAGGATATTGCTGAAGTTATTCTGGCTTCTGTGAACTCTGTCTCCTCTAATTGTCCTACAGACAGAAGAGGGAATGGCTCCAAACTGAGAGTGGGTTCATATTAGGAAATATTATTTGTCAGGAAAAAATTCTTTACTCAGAAGGGGGGACGAGGCCCTGGCACAGGGTGCCCAGAGAAGCTGTGGCTGCCCCTGGATCCCTGCAAGTGTCCAAGGCCAGGCTGGACAGGGCTTGGAGCATCCTGGTCCAGTGGAGGCTGTCCCTTTCGAGGGCAGGAGGTTGAACAGGATGATTTTTAAGGTCCCTTCCCTGATTCAGAGGAGTTGCTCCCTTCTCCTCAACCCTACTTCATTCTCTTTATTTAACTCCTCATCGTCACTCCACCACGGAGGCTGGGTTGAGGTAACCTCCCCCCTGCATCGGTTTTAAGGGTGTCAATCGGTATTTGCCACTTGGACAAAGCGATTTGGATCTTATTGTACATACACGGCCGTGCTTTGATTGGTAGCCGTAGTCCCCACGGCAGCGCTACTGACTGGTTACGCTACGGTTACCCGCTGTGAAGCCCCGCGAACCGGCATACAACGCCCACATCGCTCTGGGAGCAGGGCAGGGGTGCTCCCTTTCCTTCTGCAGAAGGAAAAGGGCGCAGTTTAATATAAACTTCAGGCTTTTCCCGGCACGGCGCGGCGCTCCCCGCGCCCTCCCCCGCTTCCCGCCCGCCGCCTCAGCGCCCCTTCCCACAATGCCCTGCCCGGCAACAGCGTCCCACGTGACCCGCGGCGCCCAACATGGCGGCTCCCAGCGGCCGCCGGCCGCAGCCCGCGGGGCCGGGCGGGGGCAGCGGCGCCGGGCCCGGGGCTCTGCGGGGCGCCGAGGAGGACGCTGAGGGTCTCTACGTGGCGGTGGAGCGGTGCCCGCTCTGCAACACCACGCGCCGCCGCCTCACCTGCGCCAAGTGCGTGCAGAGCGGCGACTTCGTCTTCTTCGACGGGCGCGACTCCGAGAGGTACCGGCGGCGCTGAGGGGAACGGGACGGCCTTTCCCTGCCCTACCGCGGGTCGCCTCGCCTCGGGGGCCCTTCGGGCTGTGCCTCGGGGCCGGGCTCTGCCCCTTCCCCGCTGTCCCGGGGCTCGGGGGGCTCAGGCTGTGGGCGGGGGAATGCGCCGGGGGATGCCGGGCCCACCCCGGGGCTGGGGGTGGACACAGCAGCACCCTCGGTACGAGCGGTAAAATGGTCATAGTTTTAATAATAATTGAGAAATCACCCTGACTTCCAGTGAGTCGGGTGCGGATGTCGATGTAGGCATAGAAGCTCCAGGCAGTTCAGAGATCCGTGCGGTGTTATTTCAAATGGGTTACCTATTTGCGTCAACACCCCTTGAAACAGGACTTTTCTAAATCGTGAAGCAAAATTAGGAAGGTGTGTGAGAAAGAAAATAAACATTTTCCTGCGTGTATACCCATAAACGTGGACACCCCCTCCTTTAGCATTACAAAACAATACTCCACTTGAGTTAATTGTGTGCCATCCTTCTGGAGCACTGGCTCTCCCTGAGGGAGGCTGGGTCAGTGCTATGCCCATAAACAAATTTTCTCATGCTGTGACTCAGATGGCTCCTCCATCACTGCTGTTCACAGCGTGCCCATCCCAGATTCTTCAAAAGTCTCCCGGTGCCACGTCTGGAATGGCTCTGATTCTTGGCTGGCCCCGTGTTCTTGGTCCCTCACTGGCAGCTTCGTCAGCAGCTGTTGGGAGGGATTCCTGGAGCTATTTTGGGAAGGTGGCAAGCAGCGGGTGGGGTGGTGGTGTCCTCGCTCCAAAGGCTCCTTGTGCCCCCCAGAAACAAGGGGACAGTGGTGCCTTTCACCCATCCACGGGAGTGGGGAAAGGCTGGCAGCCGATGTGAGTCAGCTTGCAGAACTGAGACTTTAGTCTGTCGCTGGATGGCTTTGCCTTTTTTAATATAAAAAAAGAAGCTGTGTTGTAGAACCACAAACTGGATTAGGCTTTCTAAAATAGGTGGGAAACGTGTAGTTGTGTGAGACTGCTTGGGGTTTTCTGTAGATTCTATTAAAAGATTGGATACGGAGCTTGGAACGTAAACCAAGTTTGGGTTTTTTCCTGTCTCTTTTGCAGCCTTAAGTTTTTGGCTAAACATCAGGTTTAATTATAGAAATTCAATTGTATGTTTGTTGGAGTTAAAGCACTGTTATTCTGTATTAACCAAGGCTTAAGAAGTCTCTGCCCATCAGAAAAATGAAGTCATAAAGAAGCAGCTTTAGCCAAAGTACCAGAAGCAGCAGTGTAAGAGAAAACCCTCTTTATCTTCTCACATGAGACAGGATCAGCTTTTCTGTCTGACAGTTGTCACTGCATCCTCCTGAGAAGCTTTCCCTGCCCCATTTGTCTCTGGCTGGAAAAGCTCCTGTATATTTACATTGTGTTTTTTAACTGCAAGAATTAAATTTTTTTTTTTTCTTTTGTCTTTTTTTTCCCCTCCTCTGCCTGGACATCACAGTTCCATCTCTGAGGGTCACTAATGTTGTGTTAACCTCCCTACACACTCCATTTCCCCAGGCTTTGTTTCTCCTGCTGCTCAGAACTTTTCCATGAATGAATTGCAGTGGTGCAATTCATTAAAAACAGCAGATTTATTTTAATGAATTAAAGGAACAGCACACCTGTTAACACAGTGTTAACAACCTAAATATTCTCTGTGGCTGCAGGAACACTGTGTAGGGACAAAAGCTTGGGTTTTGAGGATAATGGGATTATGTTTAAACTGTGCCTAAAATATTTTGTTTACCTTCTCTAATTAATATTTGGAATGACTGATGTAAGAGTGGGAAGTGATGGAAGAGGTCATTTTTCTTTGTTTGCTCTTTGTGGGTGTCTCTGAATTTCTTGTGATGTGAGCCCTGGGAGAGGGGGAGATGTTTGAAATGGTGACCAAGCACACCAGGGCAAGTGCAGGTGCAGTTCACTGGCTGCCTTTCAGCTGCTGTTTACAGCCCTCGGTATTTATTTGTTTATTTTATGCCTTCTAGTAGTACCTGGGTTAATTTTAGATCAGCCAGTGCTGGAGGAGTGTCATGACAAGGGCTTTGCTGAGTGGCTCGGTGTGAGAAATTCAGAATGTGGAAATATTTGGGGGCACTTGGGCCTCCCATTTGTCTTTTTGGAGTGTTACAGATGGGGAAAAGGATCATTATCTTCCTGGTTAAATATAAAGAAACTAAGCGTTACTCCTTATATCCAACAGTGATTTATTTTTTTAAATTTTTTGTGAATTTTCCTGTGAATTTTCCTTATATGAAGACAAACTATTTCATGTTCTAATTCTTTCAGATTTCATGGGAGTATTTTGTGTGCTAATTTTTAGAAGAGCTACAGTAAAATTGGAAGTTTTTCATCTGTCTGGCAAAAATCACACTCCGTATCTGTGAGGGGGAGAGGCTGAGGAGCTGTTAGGATTAATTACTTAAGGAGAGCCTACAATTAAGGATGAGTAGTCCAGAAGTCCTCCAGTAAAACAGTCACTGACATCCTCCTTTTCATGAGTAATGTGTTGTATATTCAAAAGCCAAGCTGGCGTCTTGATGTTGGTCTCAGCTCGGAGGTTCTTCTTCCTCCTGGGAGTGTCCTCCAGCCTGTCATGTGCATAAATTCTCAGAGTGTATTTCCCAGACTACTGAATTGCTTTGCTTTGCTTTGCTTTGTGTGTCTGTAGATGGCAAAAGCTAAAGACAGTGTAATTGTGATGTCTGAGCCTGGCTAATTTCTCCAAGCTATGGGTTATGGTTAGGAAGAGTGACTTTTTTCAGCAAGGGAGTTACAGCAAATATAGTGCCCTCAACTCCTTCAGCATTAATCAACTCCTGTAGATTAGGAAGCCCTTCTCTCTAATCATGAACATGTGGAAACAGGCCAGGCAACCACAGCAAATCTCACCCTAATGTGATAAGACTTGAGGAAACAGAAACATTTCATGGGTAATTTGAGATGTTCTCTCAGTTTACATTTTATGAGAGTTCCTATAATAATTCATCCCAAGTTTTGTTTCTTTGCCAAATTGAAAGGCTAAATATATATGAAGAGAAACGAGTTGCAGGATGCAATGCAATTGAAATCAGAGCTATATAAAGAAGTGGAAATGTTTGCTTGGGAGAAACCTGCTGGAGAAGTTGGTAGGAGCTGTTTGACATCGCTGCCGAAGCTCACAGTGAGCTGGAATTTCTACAGGCTTCCACAAATATTTCTGTCTTCCCTCCACAGTCAGAACTTAATTTATTCCTGTATTCTTTGACAGATCATTCAACTTTTTGCTGATGTGATGGACAGGAATTGGGTAATTCTGTTCAGTCAGAGTCTATGCCCATTAATCCAGCTCTGCAACCAAGAACTGCCAAATTACCCCAGCGCTCTCCCTGTGTGGCTGCTGAGCTCTGTGTTTCTGGGCCAGGGGATTTTTGGTGGCAGCCAAAGGTCGGGGTGCAGTAGGTGTGCAGTGCTCTGTGGTAAACAGGAGGCTCATGCAGGGCCTTTTGTCATTTCCAGGGTGACTCCTGGGGGGAGGACACACAGGAAGAGGGGACGCGCTGGGCTGAGCAGCTGAGCTCCAGTTGCACCACATTCCTCCGGCTCACGTGTGGCCTCTGGCTTTTGTGCCAAGCACCTGCATTTGGTTTTGGTTTGTTTTGGAAGGAAAACAGATTCTTTTGCTTGACTACAGAAGCAGCAGCCAGTGGTTTTGTTGTTCCAATGCTAATGTCATCTGGGAGGGTGGTTACACACACTCAGAATCCAAAGGTAGTCACCAAGCTTTCAGATTTCAGCACTTGAAGTGAAGCATTTTGAAGTTTTACCTTAAATCAAATCCACAGAGTAACAGAGGGAAATCCAAGATGTCATCCTGTCAACGCTTAGTGTACCACTCTGTCTGAACAAAGCTTAAATATCCATGAAATAAAGGTAATGTCATAAAACCACATGGTTTAGGTTTGAAGGGACCTTAAGGACCATCTAGTTTCAGCCCTTCATGCCCCATCCTGCTGGCCTTGAACAGTTCCAGGGATGGGGCATCTGCAAACATCACAGCTCTGTTAGGATGAAATAGTCAATTCCTCATGTTGCAGAGGAAAATAGAATGAATTGTAGACAATAAGGGGGGCAGAATGTGGCTTCTATATACTCAAAGGTTGAAAACACAGAATGATGAATCCTTAAAAAATTCCTTTCTGATCAGCTCCCATATCCTAGAATCCAGTGAGACAGAGCTGAAGCAGACATTTGGGTCATGGGCTATGTGAGATAGTAAATTCTCCAGTGACTGAAGGTTTTTATAGTACTCGATGTTTTTTGTAACACACAAAATACTGATCTTGCTAAGTTATAAATCTGGAAATAGCAGTAATTTCCTATTTATTTGATAGTTCGACACTCTGATGTTTCTCCAGCTTAGAGGTTCTGTTGCAATTCCAGTGAGACACATGCTCTAGAATTCTGCAAGAGTTTTACACATTTAGCCATTAACTTCCCAAGATGAAGACAGATGGCTGAGGTTTGGAGAATCCCCAAGCTCCAATTTTATTATCTTTTTCAGACAACTTACAGAGCTGTAATTGTGCAAAATATCAATAAAAGAATTTAATGTCTTCCAGGTTTTCAGACAAGAAAGAAAGGCTGCTGCATCTTAAAACCAAACAGAGAGAATTCCAAAAACAGTAAGTTGTATTTGTTAAATAGATATAAAAACTAAGAGATCTCATAAAAGGAAACAGTCTCTTTTAACACACTGTTGCTGGAGACAGACAGAGTCCAGATTGTCATAAAACTTTCAATCATGTTTTTTCCTCTAGTGTTTTGAAGGCCATGGAAGGGAAAGAAGTAACTGATCAGCTGGTGAGTTGCTCCAGGAGTCCCATGGTTCTTAAACTCTCTGAGTTCCTAGATCTCACAGTTTAAAGTTACAGTTTACCTTGAGGGCATTGTGTTGATTTCCCAAAGAGCCTGTTGTAAGCAAAACTGAAATGGGCTCTGCCAGCAGAGTGTTCCAAGCTGTCTGAATTTTTCATTTCTCTCTAGATATCTGTTCAATAACTTATTTTCCCGATTGACTTTATACTAAGCACTCGTTTTGTTTGTGGCATTCTTCTGTGCACAAAACAGTGTATGAAGTATTTAGTTGTTTGATCCATTCAAGAGCATCCTGCTACTTTTGCACTAAAGCTGCTGGCTTTGTTGTTAATCATTAGTTCAGCGTGTTTGAAGTCGTTTGTGCCCTAGAGTTGCTGAATGTTCTTTTTCAGAGATGGAAAATAATGTCTTGCAAGATGAGGATTGAGCAGCTGAAACAAACCATTTGCAAAGAAAATGATGAAATGACAAGACGTGAGTAATGCCTGTGCTTTTGTGATGTGGAAAAACTCCCTGTGCCTTAGAGTGAAAAATCAATTGAGGTGAATTTGAGCGTTAGGTTTTTTAAAAATGGTGAATTTCCAAACCGTTGCTTCCTAAATCAACTTGAAGGCAAATCACTGAGTGGGTTTTGGCCTTCTTATGCTTGGGTTTTAATTAGCAAACAGCAGACATTATTCAGCTGGATGGAGATGGTTTTGCAACAGCTTTAAGAGCAAATGCGTAGCAGCCTGTGACTCTGGCTGTGTCCCTAGAGATGGCTTTATTCAGTGTAGTGTTTCTGATCACTTCCTCTTGATAAAGAGGAGCAAACAGCTCTGCAGCTGTCACAGATTTCCTGAAACTGCTGAATTTTAACCCACATCTGTCTGAAAATCCTAAAATCCTAATTGAGAAAGAGTCACTGAAATATGGTGTAGGCTCCATTGAGGAACTTCAGTTTCTGAAACCCATTAGATTGTTTTACACTAAATTTGCAGGGTCATTTTTCAGAAGTGAATATGCAGCTCTCCTTACAACCTACATGCAAGGGAAGTAGAGGAAGCATATTCAGAAACATATTGATTGAATCTGGGATATGTTTAGGGCTTGAAATTCAAGAGCAGCCATACAGAGAGTGGAAGTAGAGGCATAACCTGAGAAGAGTCATAGAGGATTAGCACGGGCTTGGGGTGAAAAATCAAAAAGGCTGAGATGCAAAATTCTTTTCAATTAAAAAGGAGGATGGATAGTAAGAATAATAAATGCATGACAAAGAAAAGGTGAAGGAGCAGACAAGTGTGTTAGTTAACAGGAAGGAGGGCAAATAACAGTGCAGAGAAGTCTGAAGCATTCATTCAGTGTTGCCTTTGCTTCGTCTTCCTGCAAAGAAAATGTGACCAGCTGCTTAGCCAGGTTAAATTTTACATCATGAGGGGACTGCAGGCTAAGGAAAGAAAGCAGACAGCTACACATTAGTTTGCTTTATGAAACCCAAGGAACAAGCTGAAGTGGTCTGTGGAGCACTTGGGAACACTTGAGGGAGTGAGGGTGTCTGAGGAAGCTGAAAACAGTACCTGCTTTCAAAGGCTGCAGGAAGGGAGAAGCTCCAAGTGATGACACAGGCATCCTGTTACAGACCTGGGGGGCTTTGCTGGTAACTGGCAGATAAGGTGGTTAAAAATAGGCATCACTTGGTTATGATATTCATGTCAAATCCATGTTTTGTTATTTATGTCACAATATTCATGTCAAATCAAGCCCTCATCTGGAGATCAAGTGGTGCAGTGGAGGATGAAGCAGAAGCTGCACATAACTTGGATTTGGGCACTGCCTGAAACTGTCTTGTGAGCAAACAAAATTTGCTCTGGGTGTAAGCCCTGCAAGGTCATCACAAAAGGTTAGAAAAGCTGCATTCAAAGAGTGGTGACACTGGTCAGGCTGAGGAGGTGAGACAGGTGGAGCTCAGCAGGAGCCAGTTCCTGGCCCAGTTCTCTTCAGTATTTCCCATAATAGTTCAGTAGAATAGAGGGTGGAATGGAGGAAGCCAGGCTGGATCCTGAAATGACTTCTGTGGAGACCAGGACCAAATTGAAAATTGTGCAGCTAAATAGACAGCATCATCTGAAAAGGACAAAATCAAGGTCCACGTTGTTGTAAAGAGAAACATAAACCCAGAATGGGGCATGGTGGTGAGATTTGGCAGGAAGAGATCTGGGGAACTGCAAATTAAATAAAAATTATCAATCTTATGCTGCTCCAGAAAGGTTCAGGCCTCTTTCTGGGTTAACTAATATAAGTGTTGTGTTTAAGATGGAAGCAGTTATCCTGCTGTGCCAGGTGTTGCTGGTGCTTCAGTGGAAGTCTGCTGTCCAATTTAAACAATTTAAGAAAGATACAAATCAGTTGGGGAAAGTCTGAGTATTGGAAATGAAACAGAACGGCTAAGAAAATTCATGTTTGGTTTAGAGAAGAGGAAGTTGAAGAAAAACAAGCTTTTCAGTGGGTAGAAGATTAGTGTTCTGGAGATTAGATTATGACTTTTTGTCTTTTGCCTGTGAGGAAAGGAGAAGAGGAAATCAATGTGACTTTAAGGAATTAGTCACCTTTTCTGAAAATACTCTGCTCTGAAGGTGGCAGAGTGTGAGGACCAACCAGGGAGTGGAGTTCTCCATTTTCCCACTCTTCTGTGGAATTTATCATCTGCGACTTTTGCAACTTCTCTTGATTCACAGTGAATTTGATTAGACTAACCTAAAAACTGAGCTGACTATTGCCCAACTAACCTATTCTTAGCTCAGTTGCTTTTGGAGAGAGACCAGCAATGAATTCTAGCTGTGAGTAGCCAACAGATCAGGATCCAACTTGGTCACTTTTGGGCAACATTAAAAAGTGTGAAAAGGTTGTTTAGGTTGAAAAGGTGCTCTTAGGTGTGGCATAGTTTAATTTTCTGAAATAAAAACCATTTCTAGAACACTGGGTTCCTGCTTTTGGAGTTGACTCTCTTGGAGACCTCAGTAATTGGTGGTGCTTAAAATAATGTTTTAAAATCTGTGTGTTTGCCTTCTTTCTGTGCAGAACAGTTCAAGGAGACAGGCTTGCAAATACCTGGCAGAGCTCTCTGGGCAGAGATCAATGTGCCTGGGCTTGCATTTGTCAGGCAGTGCAGGAGTGTGGGACACAGTGGTGTCCTGAAATAGTCCTGGGGACAGATTTTTAATCACCTCATAAACTGGGTCATAAAGCAGAGGTGCTGTGCAGAGAGCAGGACAATTGTTTGTGCACTGGGATTGTTGAAGAGGAAACGTGAGTGCAGTGTCTCCCCTGCTCCCAAATAATTGCTGTTGGACCTGCAGGGAAGGGAGTTCACTCTGAAAAAGTAGCCTTTCAAGTTGGATATGAATGTGAAAATTGAACAGATGGACGTTTTCTTCCCCCTCTGTCTCTTGTTCTTTAGGCAAAGGGAGGGTTTGGGACTATGAATGCAAGTGTTAATTGATTTTCTGTTGATGTTACAGGACTGTTTAAAGGAAAGGGAATTACAGCTGACACACAGGGATTCTGGTATTACTCAGAGAAAAGTGGATTTTTCTGCTGCTCCTCTAACAGGGGTCACTTATTTATCTTCTATAAACCTGAGGATTATTAGTTCTTATCCGCATGGAGGAGCTTTTCCCACCTCCTTTCATTTGGGACTTTGCATCTCCCACATACCAGATCTTCCTTCCTGCCACACACACCATGGATTGCAGCAGATCAGATGACTGGAAATAATTCCTGATGTTCAGAGAGAGCAGCCTCTGTGTCTGCAGGGGCAGGCACACTTTAAACTCTGCAATGAGAGTTATAAACAGGTATTTGGGGAGAGCACGAGAAATCTTTCCCTGTGCTTTTAAAAGACAGAGGTGCCTGACTCTCTGTTTGTGGGAGCATTACCACAGCCAGTTTTTTCACAGCAAAATCAGCAGATCACAGGATCATTAAGGTTGCAAAAGACCTCTAAGATCATCAGGCCCAACCTTGGATGCTTGAAGATGCTCTTGCAGGGTATTTTTCCAAGCCTCAGCGTGCCTGACACATGGAGTGAATCCAGGCAGTTGCAGCACTTCAGCACATGAGCACAATTGCCAGTTTGTGAGTGGCAAGGGAGATAGCCAGTGTTCCCTGTGGGAACAAGGAGCCTGCACTGTTGGGATCCAAGTGCTGTGAGAGCACATCCATGAGTGAAGCCCAAATAACCCACACAAATAACAGCAGCAGAGGTGCCAGAACTGCTGAATGAAGATGCTATCTGCACTTGATTTTGGCTGCAAGCAGGGCAAGGCTTTTTTGGCCAGCACGATGCAAACATGTACAGTCAGGCTATTTCTGTCAGGATGATTACCTCAGGAGTTTAATTAAACTGGGAAATCTTGGCTTTTGTGCTCCAAATCCAAAAATAGCTGGGTAAAAGATAGGGAAAGAATAATCCCAGTTGCAGTCTCTTTGGAGATCTTCAGAGGAGATTAAAAGGTTGTACCACTGAGCAGCTGGAAGATGTTAATAGTTTAGCAGGGTTTTCTGGTTTAAGCTGCCATAGATCTTGTTTTCCATAAATATTAATAAAGCTTTTCCCAAGTTTTTCCCACAAGCACCTCCCAGCTCCATTTCCAAGGGATAACATCTGCTGCTGTTCTCACAGACACGGAGGGGCTGCTGAGGATTAAAGAGGAGAACCAGAAGCATTATCGCAGGGCTCAGAGGCACCAGGAGAAGAAGGAGAAGATCCAGAGGCACAACAGGAAGCTGGGAGACCTGGTGGAGAAAAAAACCTACGACCTGAAAACGCAGTACGAGCACCTGGCCAACCTCCGGCGGACGCACATCCTGGAGCTGACCTCGGTCATCTTCCCCATCGAAGAGGTGAAGACAAGCATGAGGTATGGCTGCCTTGTCCTTTTGGGATCGTTTTGCTTGGCTTTAGGCACCCAGAAGGGAGTTGTGTCAGTCTAAGGTAGGTGGTCTGGCTCCCTTAGGGTCTGTGGGGAGGAGGAGGAGTTGTGTTCTCACCCACAGGTAGAAGTCAAGGACAGGAGAATCTGAATCTCAAGGTGCTTGGATCTCCCCACTGAGAGATCTGAGCTGTATGTCCAGTGTTAAACTTTGTTAAAATATGGATTCCTCGTGCCTATAAGTGTTCCAGGCCAGGCTGGACAGAATTTGGAGCAGCCTGGTCTGGTGGAAGGTGTCCCTGGCCATGGCAGGGGTGGAACGAGTTGGTCTGTAAGGCCTCTTCCAACCCAAGCCATTCTGGGATTCTACAAAAACAGGTAATCAAAAATCCCAGAGAAAATGAAAGTAGTTTTGGGAATGAGGAGTTTTGCAGAAGTGGCCTGTAAGGTCCTTTCCAACCCAAACCATCCCTGGATTCTACAAAAATAGCCAATTAAAACCCCCAGAACAAATGAAAGTAGTTTTGGGGCTGAGGAGTTTTGCAGGAGAGTTCCTGCCAGCGCTTTGCCCTGGGTGACCTCGGGCCCGGCGCCTGCCGAGCGCGCGTTTGATTCTGTTGCCAACCCCTCCGGGTCCTGCAGGGACCCTGCGGACGTGTCCTCGGAGAGTGACAACGCCATGACCTCCAGCACTGTGAGCAAGCTGGCAGAAGCCCGGAGAACCACGTACCTGTCCGGGAGGTGGGTGTGTGACGACCACAACGGGGACACCAGCATCAGCATCACGGGGCCCTGGATCATCCTCCCCAACAACGGGGACTACTCGGCTTACTACAGCTGGGTGGAGGAGAAGAAGACTACACAGGGACCTGGTAAGGGCCAAGGCCTGGTTTTAGGCAGCTGGGACACTCCAGGAGCTTTGGGTGCCCGCAGAAGGCACTGAGGAGCAGTAGACAGATCCATTTGTTCTTACCCTGAGCCAGCAATAAATTCCAGAATAGAGATTTTAGGATTAGATTAGATTTTAGGAATAGATTCCCTGGCCAGTTGAAACTAGGTGGTCTTTAAGGTCCCTTCCAACCCAAAGCATTCTGTGATTTTATGATTAGTCTGCTGAAATCTTCTTTTCCATGAAATGCTCACTGGGATACACAGCACAGTGAAATAGAGAAAGTTAATTATTCACAGTTTTGACACTGTTCACATGTCATCATCTTAACAGGAATTCCAAGAATTACTATTTTCTTCCAACTTCTGACAGATTTCACTGGAAATGATTGCTAGATTCAGGCTGTTCTCCGTACTTAGAAATGACATATTCCAGAGTAGACTCCAGGAACATATTAACACACCCACCGAGGCTTCATTTAAAACAAAGATTTCATGTTGTTTTTATTTCTTTCAGACATGGAACATAATAACCCTGCTCATACCATCAGTGCTGCATTGTGCTATGCAACTCAGCTCGTTAACACTTTGTCTCTCATACTTGATGTAAATCTTCCCAAGAAGCTCTGCAACAGGCAAGTAAAAACACAGCAGGGGAATCAGTGACCTTAGATCAGTTTAGTTTGATGAAAAAAAGTCATAAATTGGAGCAGCTCTTGATGACACGGGTGGCTCGTGGATTTTTGTGCTGTTGGAGGGGAGGGCTAGCAGGATTTTAGACCACAGTTAACAGTCCCTCCCTCCTTTTTATTTCCTGAGGGAGAGACCAACCATCACAGTTGAAAGTAACACCTCTGTAATTGACATATTCAGCATCCTAAAAAAAAAGATGAAATATGGCAGTGCATGAATGGCACTTTTCATTTGATTGGAACCCACTGTGCTTCACAAAATCCCAGCCCAATCCAGCAGCTGTTGAACAGCTCTGCTGCCTCCTGTGCTGTAGGACAAGTCCTATAATATGGGATGGCAGCAGTGAAATTCCCCATGGGATAAAACAGCCATGGGGAACACACCTAGGAGTGCACTGCATAAACCCCTTTTGGGATGAAGAGCACTGTTAGAATTTCAGTGTCTGTGTGGAGCAGCTGGGATCTGCACAGGAGGAGCTGCAGGCCTGGTCAGACTCCCAGGGCTCCCAAATGTGCTGCTGAGATTCTTTTATGTGTTTTTAAATAGTGGTTGTCAAACTGAGGGCACAGAAGTTGTGTAGGGTTTTTCAGCTTTTTCCCACCCCATGGCTGGGGGGTTGGAACCAGAGGATCTTCAAGGTCCCTTCCAACCCAAACCATTCTGTGATTCTCTGATTTTGTTGAGGTGTTCAGCCCTCACAGAAGGAAAAGGTTGGGAACAGGAAATGATGCAAGATTTTAAAGGAGAAACAGTTTGGCTCTGGTGGATCTGAGTTCCCTACACTTCACACCACCTGTCCTGTGCAAATTGGTGAGGCCAGGGCAAGCTGAGCTTGTTGATAAAATGCTCACAGTCCTGCTAGGTTTAAGTTTGATCTCCTCAGCACTCCAAAACTGGCTGTAGATTTTGAACAAGCGCTCGCTGCGAGGATTTTTACTCCAGGATTTGTTAGCAAGCCAGGTCACAGAATGCTGATGCCTCTAGTAAGTGTATTTTCACAGCATTTTTGCTTTCTGTGTATTTTTGTATGTGTGGTGTTTTAACAGTGAATTCTGTGGAGAGAATCTCAGCAGACACCGGTTCACACGGGCAGTGAAGAAGCTGAATGCTAATATCCTTCACCTCTGCTTCTCTCAGGTAGGGGGGATGCACATTGGATATCTTTAAAGAGCTTTTTAAATATCAGCTGTGCCTGCTGGTTTCCTTCAGGACCTGATTATGTTTGTTTTTTTCTCCCTTCCCCATGTCAGCATGTAAATTTAGATCTGTTGCACCCCCTGCATACCCTCAGGAACCTCATGTACCTGGTCAGCCCAGACACCGAGAACTTGGGCAGGTAAGAGAAGCAAAATAGGAACTCTCCTGTGGCTGAATCCCTTTGGAATTTATGCCTTTGGCTTGTTACTTGTGAGGGAAAATCTCTTCTGCTCTGCCTGTAGATCAGTCCTCAGCACAGAAATCAGGGTAGTTCCAGGAGGAGGAAAGACTGGACAGAAAAGGGGGCTCCTGAGTAGGGAATTAAATTTCACAGACGTGTGTTTGCTGTGCTTCTGCCTATGGGAGGCTCAGCTGGAGGCTTTGCAGCTGATGAGGGATTTATTTCCCCTACACCCAGGAGCAGGAACTCCTTCCCTCCAGGGAGCAGCAGCACAAATGCCAGGCAGCTTTGCCATGCTCCAAGTGTGACCCTGCCCACGCCTTGCCAACATGCAAATACCTGAGAGCATCCAGTAACACAAACCCTGAAAAGAATCCCAGGCAAACCTTTCCCAAAATACTTCCAGTCAATGAACTGCCTAGACCAAAGCTGACCCTTTAAATAATGTTCATTTATATGTAAATTAAGATCAAAGACAATTGTTCTCTTAGCTTAGGACATGATGAAAAGAACATCAGTTCTGGCCTGCACGCACCAGGTTTAATAATTTATTTCTTTTTTTACAAGTTAAATATAAGAAAGCAAACGAGACTGATTTCCCCATTGGGATAACCCAGACACAAGTCACTTGTGCCCAAGACAGTCTGCAAATATTTGTTTGATGTGCCTGGTGTTTTATTCTCCCCCTTAAACACAGTAATGTTCTGAAATCTACTTTTGTGCTTTGTCCTCTTGTACAGCTCTGGTTTTATTCAAAAACCTGCAGTGCCACTAAGAGGAGCTGCCTGTTCCCACTTCTTGTGTTCTATGGATACAGAGATTCAGATTCAGATTCCCTGCTGATTCAGCCCAGAGACATGGGGAGCCACATCTTTGTAAAAGATTTTGGACAAAAATCTGTGCTTGCTGCTGCTCGCCTGAAAATAGAGTGCTGGAAATGGAGAGCTGTGTCCTCAAAGGAAAGCAGCTGCTCTAAAAGATCCAGGGGCTGCAGTGGGCACCTGTGCAGGTGTCACACAGCTGCACATGCATCAGCTGGGGCCAGAGAGTAAAAGAAAGGGTTACAGGAGGGTTGGATAAAATACCCACCAGGCTGCTGAATGGCTTTACAGACACCACTGAGAGCAAAGAGTCTGAGCTGGTTGAAATGAGGCACATGCACTTAGCAGAGACATTAATTACCCACAGGAATGAAGGTGGGGATTCTGTTTCCTTCTGTCATCCTCTCAAGGCTGGATGAGTTTCAGGAATGGATGCTGTCATCAGGCAGGAGTTGCTGTGCTCAGGGCAGGGAGAACGGGTGGGACGCAGTGGCCTTTGTTAGAGAGGAGGTCACTTGAGATGATCTCATGGTCCCTTCTGGCCTCAACCCTGATGACTCCCTTCTTGTGTTGCCTTGTTAAGCAAAAGGCTTTGCCAGGAGGCAGCGCTCCCATTCCTTTCCAGACTGTGAAAGAGGAGTGTTTGTCTTTAATTTCTCAGCTGGCTGCAAAGCTTGCAGCAACCAGCTCTCTTTATTTTCCTTTAGATACCTAAGCCTGTGGTTGCCTTTATATGCTGCTGGTTTCATATGCTTATAATTTTACCAAGCTTTAATTATCTGGATTAATATTTCCCATGATAAATCACTGCTTTGGGCTCCTTCTCCCACTAAGGCTGGATCAACTCTTGCCTGTGTTAAATGGTTACTGTGTTTAATGGTTGGACTCGGTGATCTTGGGGGTCTTTTCCAGCCTAGATGATTCTATGATTCCATCGAATTCTTGCTCATGTTCACGAGGCTGTTTTGTGGCTTGAAGTCTGCCAGAGACGCTGCTTGCTGTGGGGAATCCACCTTTTCCCGTGGAATACAGGCAGCCCAAAGCAGTGGGATGGGGCAGGATGCAATCGCCTCTCCCACCAGGCAGTGGCAGCAGGGAACTCTGAGTCACAGCACAGGTGGGACTCTGCAGGGCCATGGAGATCCAGCCTGTGGCCCTGCTCAGAGCAGAGCCAGTGCCCACGACTGGAGCATCTCCCTGCCCAGGAAAGGCTGAGAGAGCAGGGGCTGCTCAGCTGAGAGGGGCCCTCAGCCCTGTCTGTCCCTGTCTGCAGGGAGGGCTGAGACAGACCAGGCTCTGCTCCGTGGGGCCCAGCAATGGCACCAGACGAACGAGCAGGAACTGATGCCCACAAGTCCCACCTGAACATGAGGAGGAACTTCCCTGTGCAGTGACCCAGCCCTGAACAGACACCAGAGAGGGTGTGGAGTCTCCCTCACTGTGAGATATCCCAGAACCATCTGGACACAAATCTGTGCCCTGGGATGACCCTGCTGGAGCAGGGAAATTGGACCGGATGAGCCACTGTGGTGACTTCCAACCTGACCCACTGTGTGATTCTGTGTGCTGGGGTCTAGAGTGTCTCCAGGGGAGACCCCTCAGCCTCTCTGTGCAGCCTGTTCCAGTGTCTGGCCAACCTCAGAGTGAGAAAGAGGTTGAGGTGTTGCTCGGGGCAGATTGGAAGTCTCCATGTGCCAGACCTGTGAGTTGCAGGGTACAGCCTGACAGAGCTGAGCTCCCTTGGCCTGCCCAGGGCTGGTGTTGGAAATCAAAGCTGCTCCACATCAAGCCAAGATTCCCACCAGTGGAGCCCTGAGTTATCACCAGTAGTTTCTCTGTTGTGTGTGTGTTTCTCTATCCCTGCTGGAGCAGAACTGCTCTGCCACCGTTCCTGCTCCGTGGTCTGGAACCCTGTCCCTTCCTCGGCCAAGTGTTTGTGTTACATCCGTGGTGACACAAAGTTCCCTCTGCCACCTGATAGAGACGGGACACTTGACCTCTGCTGTGCCCGTGGCAGAACTGGGTGCTGTGGGCTGGGAGGACAAGGCACTGATGGCACCGTGTGCTCACCCACAGGTCCGGCCCCTTCGAAATCAGCGCTGACCTGGAGGACTCCATGGAGTTCGTGGAGCCCAGCGCGGCGGGTGAGACGGACGAGAGCGGCGACGAGCACGTGAGTGACGAGGAGACGGACCTGGGCACGGACTGGGAGAACCTGCCCAGCCCCAGGTTCTGTGACATCCCCTCGCAGCAGGTGGAGATGCTGCAGAGCCAGAGCACCCAGGTGTCCCAGCCCATCGCCAGCAGCAGCGCGGGCGGGATGATCTCGTCCGCCGCCGCCTCGGTCACCTCGTGGTTCAAGGCCTACACCGGGCACCGCTAGCGGGCACACGGGGGCTGTGCCAGCATCCCCGCCCCAGCTGTGCTGTAGTCAACCTTTACCTGTTCAGTTAAGTAGTGCCTGGAACAAAGGAAAGGTCACACTTCCGTTTTGTAAACCGGAGAGAACCTTTTTATTTATCCAAGACGACTGTGACGGCCCCGTTTTGTAAATTAGCTCCGTGCTCCCCACAGATTCTGCCAGGGCGCTTTGTGTCTGGGTTCTGTCTGCATCGAGGATTGCAAAAGGACCCAGCAACCTCCAGCTCTACTTTCTGAAGAAGGAGCAGATTTTGGAGCGTTTGGATCGGGATGAGCGCAGGGACGGCTGCTCAGGGCGCGGTCTGGACAGTGGTGCAAATGCAGCTCCCACTTTCTTAACTCCTTACAGGGTTTTCCTTTGTGTGTGTGTGTGTTTTAAATCTGTCTTGCATAATGCAAAAATGCGTATTTCTAAATTTTTTTCATTCAGGACATGAAAATTATGCATTTCTAACATGTTTTCTAATCTCTGTTGCCATATTTTTAATACGAACGATCAGCATGGACAGGGAATTCACACAGCAAATTGCTCTTGGTTTAGATTTGGTTGTGAATCTTTACCCAGTTTTGCCATAGAAAACTGGCTTGTTTCATGCTGTTTCCACTGGTAGGTGTAGAAGTTTTGTGTTGTGCTGAGGCACACAGGCTCTGTACTCTTAATACCATACACCAAAGAAACACTGGACATTCTCTTGCTAGACCCACATTCGATGCTGATACAGAATTGCATTGTTGCAATAATATCCATGGGTTACCACACCATGTTGCCACTTTTTAGCATTAGAAAAACCTCATTTCCAGCCAGTTTGCTAAAGTCACACGCTCTCCACACTACATGTGTTTTTAACCCTATTTTATTGTATGTTCGTGGTAGGGTTTGTTGTTTACTGACTGCCAAGAAGTTGGTTTGGTTTCCCTGGCACAGCTGGCTCGTGGAACCCCGGGAGGTGGGTGCTGAACGCTGACTTGGTGAGCGAGGGCTCCTCCTCTTCCTCTGCCTTGCAGGACGGGGCACCCACAGGTGGTTTGCTCAGCAGAGCTTCCAACGTTTACATTTAGAGCTGGGACAGTTCTCCACAGGCCCAGCCAAGGGAAGAGCCTCCTGCCCTCCCTCCACGAGGGAGGATTTCTGCCACTGCCCCGCAGCTTGTGGGGACACAGCTCCTAACAAGGACATGGTGACAGAGGCCACATCCCTGCCCGATCCCATGGGATGGCTTTCCCAGCCACCTCACAGGCTGTTTTGTGGTGGATTTCCCTGTTCCTCTCCAGGCTGGCCAGTGCTGCCTCCGTCCCCACCCAGGAGGGGTGGGAAGCCAGGTATGGCAGTGCCACCCGTGTGCCCTGTGCCAGGGGCCCGGCTGAGCATTGTGCCACCCACCCCTCCACAGCAGCTGCTTCTCTTTAGCCCTGAGCTCGGGCATCTGTTGTCAGTAGTTTCTTCTCATTTTTCTTTTTTTTCTTTTTTTTTTTGAAACCAAAGACCCTTAACTGGGCGCGAGCACCGCGCACGTTGTCAGCCACCACCACCGCCCTGGCTCCTGCCACGCCTGTGCTCTGAGAGTTGGGTTTGTTTTAGGAGAACAGCCCAGGGCCCTGCACTGCTGCCCCTGATGGGGGCAGTGCCCCCAGCCCCGCTGCCAGGCCGGGCCCTGGGCTCTGCTGGCTCACAGCACTTTAGCACTCGCAGCTCTGAGCAACCAGCACACGCCAGTATTGGAAACTGGGCTCGCAGCCCAGCCCCTTCTGCTTCCCTGTGGATTTTGCACTGGACCCCGCCATCCAAATACCCTTTTTTTGTTGTTTTTTAATAGGCATTTCAGTCCCTTCTTCATTGCTGCCTTTGTGCTTTGAGCCCCAGAAGGTCAGGCCATGACTCAGCTTCGTGCACTGTCACTGAACTTAGGGAAAGAAAATCCAACACAATAACTTTTCTAAGCCATATACTTCCTATCCATGTTTTCCAAAATAATTTATTTGCAACCCTGTCATACTCTGAGAGTGCACAAGGGCACCGTGAGAGTGTTCAAATGTGTTGGGGTGGGGCTTTTCATGGAACCTTTTTTTGTAACAGAACACAAGGTTGTGGTGGTTTTTTTAGAAGTGTTTTGCACATGTGTAGCTGAGGAAGAACTGTGTGTGTCCAAACCTTGAGTGCAATCACCAGGATTCGTTTCCCAGGTTGTTTGGGGGGTGGGGGAGGGAGGGCAGGAATATCTGTAATTAGAGATATTTAAAGGCAGCCAGCTGAGAGTTTACAAAACATTTTGTGTAGCATGAACACGGGAATTTCGGTTCAGGCCGGGACTTCTGGTCGTGACCAGCGACCTGGAATGGCCAATTTGGGCTGCCAAGGAAGAGCCTGATTTCAGGGGCCCAGCCCTGTGCTGAAAATCAGGTGCCTGTGCAGGGTCTGGGGTGGGACACCCGGGGGTGGCTTTGTCACCTGCGGAAACTCCCGGCCCCTCTCTAGAAACTTCCTGACTTAAGATGTAACTAAACACAAATGGTTTGGTTTTTTCTTTTTTTGTTTTTTTTTTTTTTCCTTCTAAATTTTATTGTATTATTGCAATAAATCTTTAACAGTAATTTTTTTTAAAGTCGTATATTTATGACTGTTACTTCTGTGTGGTTTGTTTTTCACCGTGCTGGGCAAAGTACACAAGAATTTCCAGCTTTCAAAGCATCACAGGGACCAGACCTGTTACAGTGCAATCAGTCGTACAGCGGTGGAATAAGCAATACCCATTCTAAAAAAATACTCTTACATAAAATAACTGCATCTCCATGGGAGCAGGGGGTGGAGTCCTGCACAACACACTCTCACACATCCCTCTGTGCACACGTGAACGGACAAACCGCTTGGGTGAGCCTGGCTCGGGGCTGCTCCCGTGCTGGGGGATGTTTCTGCAGGTGCTGGATTCCTTCTGCATGCAAAGGCTTCTCGTTAAAAGCTCATTTCAGGATGCAAGGAGGTGTCTTTTGAAGGATGGAGTTATTAAAGGGAAGCAGTGTCAGAGAGAGAGATGGGAAAGGGCCAGGCAGGCTCTGCCCATGGGCCCTGGTGGCCTGGCAGCCCGTGGTTCACAGGCTGCTGGACAGTGGAGAAGAAACAACCCCTCTCACTCCATTTTTTGTGGCATATCGGAGGGGGAGGACCGATGGCCCTGTGATTCCTGGCTGTTGGACACTCAGGAGCAGGAGCAGCAGCCAGCTGGGGCTCCTGCACACAGAGCTGGGGCACTTCATGGCCTTGGTCACAGCAGTTGGTCATGGCCAGGGGCAAAGCAGTCTGGGCCCGAGCTCAGCTCGTGCAGACAATGCTCAGGCCACTTCTGCTTAAGCAGGACCAGCAGCAGCAGCAGCTCCTGTCTTCTGCCCACTCTGGTTTGTGGCACGAGAGCACCTGATCATGCCCTCACCTGTCCCTACACCAGGACTGCCTGGAGCAGCCAAAGGTGGGAAGGAGAAACAGCCCTGGGTGAGGCTTCAGCACCATTTCCTCCATGCAAGAAGTGGGAGTGGGGACATGGTTGGGTCTGTCAGAGCAGTTTTGTGCAGGTGTGAAATCCTAGAATGGTTTGGCTTGGAAGAGACCTTAAAGCTCATCTCATTCCACCTCCTGGCACTGGCAGGGACACCTTCCACTATCCCAGGCTGCTCCAAGCCTTGTCCAACCTGGCCTTGGGCACTGCCAGGGATCCAGGGGCAGCCACAGCTTCTGTGGGAAACTTGTGCTCTTTACCCTCACAGGGAAGAATTTCATCCCAGTATCCCATCCATCCCTGCCCTCTGGCAGTGGGAAGCCATTCCCTGTGTCCTGTCCCTCCAGCCCTTGTCCCCAGTCCCTCTGCAGTTCTCCTGGAGCCCCTTTAGGCCCTGCAAGGGGCTCTGAGCTCTCCCTGGAGCCTTCCCTTCTCCAGGTGAGCACCCCCAGCTCTCCCAGCCTGGCTCCAGGGCAGAGGGCTCCAGCCCTCAGAGCTTTTCCGTGGCCTTTCCAACAGCTCCAGGGGCTGGCATGGGGCAGATGCTGCAGGAAGGGCCCTGGGTCCAACACAAGGAACTGAACTCTGCTGCAGCATCCCAGGATTTCTCCACAGGGAACAGGGCCCAGCAAAGGGAAAAGCTGCTGCAGAAACAGCCAGGATGGAGCAAGAGCCCAACCACAAGGCTCAGCCACAGGCAGCTTTCTCAGTGCTGTCCATGCCAGGAGAGCCCCAGAGCTCGATGAGAACTGGAAGCTTATGGACAATGGAGATGTTATTACAACTTCTTCACAGGCCTGTCTGGAAATTCAGTCCAGACACTCCAAATGCTCCCAGGCAGGGAAGTCAAGCACATGGTGCAGTCCTTCATCCTCAGTTCTAAACACTGAACTTTGTAAATCCAACACTGGATTTTTTTTTTTTTTTAATTCCCTCTTAGGAAAAAAACCCCAAACCCTAACATTCATCAGACCTTGGCTTCTCCCTGAACCATCCCATAAGGAAACAGAAATCTGCATTTTACAATGTTACAGGAAAAAAAAAAAAGCCTGCAGGCAGCTCAGCATGGCAACACTCAGAACCAACCCACTTCTGGATGCAAAAGCTTGCTCTGTGAAACCATTTTTAACAGCAATGCTGTGCAGGAGGGACAGTTCCAGTAGACAACATAATAAATGATGTATAAACCAGCCCACGTTCCCCAGCCAGCCTGGGGGGAGGGCAGGGATGGGGTAGGGTAGACAGCAAGTTGTCCTCTGGATTTACCTGCTCCAAGAACAAAATAGCCTCATGATATTATTTTATCCTCATTGTTCCCCTTGTTCAGCAAAAGCAACCAAAATCTCACACCCTGTTCCAAGCAAAATGACCTCACTGGCCCCTTATCTAATTACAAAATATTTTCCTCTGCCACACCATTCCAGCCTCACAGGGACTTTCCTCGCTGCTGTCAGCCTCAAGTTTTCCAGAGTCTCGGGTGCGGGGGCAGGAAAGCAGCTTCTTTCCCTTTTCCCCTGATCAAAACTAAGCTGAAGGCCTTTGATGCCGATGGCTTTGGTGAAACAACAGCCTGGAGGTTGTTTTGGTGCTGGTCTGGGCGCAGCCGAGGGAGCGGATGGAAGTTTGTGCCACGTTAGAGGATGAAGTCAGGGATTCAGGAGGGATCCCACTTTTCCTCTCCCTCTTCCCAGCAGATTACAAGGCAGCCGCACCCTTCTTTTAGATTCCTAATTTCATTCCTCCTGCTTGTCATCATGTCTGCAGTGCGGAGGGGTGCATGTCTCCGGGAGGGGTGGCTGACACCCAGCGGGTGGCAGGAGCAGGTGAAGGCGAAATATAAAGCCAGCACATCCTTTAAACCTCCCTGAAAGGCCTGAGCTCACCAAACCCACAGCTCAGGCTGCCAGGGCTCGATTTTCCTTCTCCCACTGTTAAAGGAAAGAACAAAAGCCTTCAAACCCTCTTTTGTCCTCCTCAGGCTCCCAAACCAGGCAAGTCACTCCCTGGCAGGTGGAGGTGGGTGGCTCAGCCTGGCCCCCACAGCCAGCAGTTTTCCACACCTTGCTGATGCAGCACCAAAGGATAGATGAGCCAGGCAGGGCCACCCCATCCCTGCCCTTTCCAGCAGCTCCCTGGGCTTGGCAGGGCAGAGGGAGGCCCGAGGTGACCCCCATGGGAAGGTGGCACGGGCTCTTCTTGCACCAGGTCAGAGATTTTGGCTGCTCCAGCCAGAATGGTGAGAGCCAGGAGTCCATCCGTGCCCTGAGAAGGGGCAGAGGAACGGTGACAGCACCAAGTGGGGGGACAGAAGGGATGTGGCTGGGGCAAAGGCACGGCTGCCACGCTCTGTGGGCTCCTGGAAAACGGCTGCTGCTCCCATGACTGAGCTGGATGCGGCTGCTGGACTGGCCAGGCTCCATTCCCAGGCTTCCAAGCCATCCACCCTCCCAGGGGTGTAACGGGAGGCTGAGGTCTGGCTCACAGCACGGCAGGACGGGAATGGATCCGGGGAAATTCTGCCACGGATGCCACGCTCCGCTCCCGTGCTCAGCGTGAGGAATCGCCGTCCATCCAACACAAACCTCTGCAATGCCCCTGGGAAGCACCGACCCACAGCACTGCG
This sequence comes from Nicator chloris, assembly GCA_013400495.1. Lineage (NCBI taxonomy): Eukaryota > Metazoa > Chordata > Aves > Passeriformes > Pycnonotidae > Nicator > Nicator chloris. The sequence goes on along the minus strand of WAAE01006235.1, from coordinate 286,741 downwards.
AGGAGAGGCCAGGGGCTGCAGCAGAGCAGGGCAAAGCACTGCAAGGATTCTTCTTGCAAGGGAAAAATTCCACACAGAGCAGATGGGAAAGCTTCCAGCACATCACAGAGCCAAGGCAACTCCACGCCCATCCTGCTGGACCCACACTCCATCCTCGAGCATCCAGGGAACAGGGCAGGTGCCCACACAAGAGCCAAGAAGCAGAAGGAGCAGAAAGGTCCTGTTTTTTGCAAGCTTTACACACCTAGCACCAGAATTCCCGATGAAAGGAGCCTCTGCTACACACAGGGCTGGCAGGAAGGAAAGGAAAAGCTGGAATCTGTGAATGTTACAACAGGGAGATCTCCAAGTACTAGAGATTTGGGAAGGTTTTGTTTCTTTGTTAGTAGGAGGACAGGCTTGCTAGAGAAAGCACATTGCACGTCTGAACTACAGCACAGCACCAAGTTTCTGCCACGTGTTTACAGCATTTTTATTTTGGGGCAAAATTCTTACAAGAGAAAGTCTGGTAAGGCAGATCTAGAATGCACATTTTATTTATGTAAAAAAAAAACCCAACCAGACAACATGGGTAAGATTGACAAGAACTTTTTTTATATTCTGACTATACAATAATATTCCTCTTTTTTTTTTTTAATCCACTGCCACACTACTATAATGGATCTGTTCTATAGTCTAAAGTTTCAGGTTGTCCAGTTAAGTTGTCTGCAGCTTCTATAAACAAGTTGACCTTTACCTATTTAGAGTTTCTTCTCAGAAACATTCATATATTATACAGGATATACAGATTTTGAAACAAGACACTTAAAAACACACACACCTATAGCCGCAACACTGGGATAGCTGCATTGTAGGGGTTACCTTGTTCAGCCAGCTGTAGACTCTGTATGTACAATTAGTTTTTATAGTGTTATTTACAGAGATGGACTAAAAGCTCTCTTTTAATCTAAAAGGTAAAGGCTCTTGTGTTTGAGTATGTGCAGTTTCATAGCCCTGTGGGGGGAAAAAAAAAAATCACGACAATTATATACACTGTAAACAGCACAAGGCATGAGAATCTCCTCCTCCTCCTCCTCTCCCAGACAATCTTGCAGGAAAGTGTTTGTGCACTAATATTCCTCTTCCACCTCTGCTCCCGCTCCTCGGGTTTTCTTGTGGATGGCGCGGTTAAAGCTGTGGCAGGCAGGGACCCAGTGATTGTCATGCAGACCCAACTTACAGCCCGGGATGCCCTTCTGGGAGCGGTGACAGCACATCCAGTAGCCAGGCCCGTAGGGCAGAGCCTGGCAGTAGGGCTTGGGGTGCCACCGGCACAGGGACACGTCCCCCTTCACGTATTTCTTCTTGCACTGCTTGCAAGGGTCTTCCCGGTAGCGAGGGTCGCGCACCCAGCGCGAGTCCGCCGGCCTGATGTTGTAGTACTCGATGATGAATTTGAAGTAGTAGCAAGTGCATTTTAGGGCAACCAGGCTCCTGGTGGGAAGCAACCCAAAGATCTTCACGATGATGTGGTGAGGCAGGAAGGCCATGTACTGCTGAGGCTCCAACAGCTGCTGGATTTTAAACCTGGTCTCCAGAAAGTCATGTGAAACCTGCCGCTTTAGGCAGGAAGGATCAAGTACTTGCAAAGCCCCTTCTGTGGGAGGGACAGAAGGGGCCAATGGCTCTGTGGGGACACTGCTTCTGACACAGGATCTACCAGATGCCAGAGCATCCTCATCCTCATTTTGGGCTACTTCCCCTGGCTTCTCCTGGGTAGTCTCCCGTGGTGGCTGTTGCTCGTGAGCAGCAGGCTGCTCACCCTGGAGGAAAAACAGCCTCCCCGGGAGCGAATCCTCACCAGAACTGGAGAGCTTCTCCTTCCTGCACCCTTCCTCTGTCTTGGTGACTGATATACTGATGCATAGGGACTCCTTCCTAGCAGGATGCTTTGGGAAAATTACAGGCTCTTTCGACGTACAATCAACAGTCGCGTTCTTGCTCTGCAAGGGATCCAGTGGCAGCCTGGCAGCAGCTGGACATGGGGACAGCAGAGCCCTGGGAGGCTCAATCCGTGTTTCAGTGTCATTCCTGCCGGCTGTCATCGCCAACACCGCGTGGGCAAGTCCTGAGTTCACATTCCCCACACGGGTATCCAGCCCCGAAGGAAACGGCTGCTGGGCAGAGGCACCGCCATCCCACAGCTCGGTGTCACCCAGAGGGCCACAGCGACCTCCATACGCAGCCTCTGCCACTCCTGCCTCCCCCAGGCCATCCCCCTGAGCCGGGACCCCCTTCCCCACCTCTCCCTCGGGCTGGGTGCCGCTGGCCAGGAGCACCCTGCCGACGTTCCTGCGGAAGCTGTTGTTGCGGGAGAGGCTCCCGGCCTCGCGCTCGCTCTGCCGCCTCAGGCACTCGGACTCCAGCTTGGCCACCATGTCCAGCACGCGCACGGGCTCGCCCTGGGGCTCCCGCTCCGCCTCGCACGCCCCGCCCGACGGGAAGGGGTCGGAGCCGGGCAGGGCGGCCCTGGGCTGGGAGCTCAGCCTGGTGGCAGAGGTGGCAGCGCAGGTCTTGGCACAGTCCACCAGCAGGGCGCTGGCCCGCTGCTCCAGGAACGCCACCATCTCGATGACCGACAGGGAGCGGCCCGGGAAGGCGCCGTCCCCGCTGTCGCTCCCGAAGTGCACCGAGCAGTGCTCGATGCCGCAGGCGAAAGGCTCCGGCTGGGAGCACCTGGCGTTCGCCTCCCTCATTCTTTCCAGTTGAATTTTGGCTTTTTTAAGATCCACCGATTTTTTCCTGCGTTTGGCCGTTCTCCCGTCGATGTCCCACGTGCTCTTGATTTTCATGGAGCCCGTGCGGGCGTTGCTGCTGCACTGCTGGGCTGCGAAGAAGGCGATTTTCTCCTTGGTGTTGCCAGGTTTCACCACAGCCCAGACATCCAGCGGCCCTTCCCCTTCTTCTCCCTGGTGGATGGTCGCAGACAGGGCGTTCTTCTTTTCCCTTGCACTTGGACCGTCCGCTGGGCCTTTCCCGTTCATATTGCACATAGTATTTGGATAAATAATCCCCAGAAGCTTTTGAGATGGAGTCACGAGGGAGGGTTTTGGGAAAACGCTCAGTTTGGTGCAGTTGGTGTATTTTTCTCCCTGTGCTGGTCCCTGGTGGCCTCGCAGGGAATCCTGGCTTATTTCTGGGGATCGCTCCTTCTTCTGTAACTTGAGATATGGCTTTAAGTGCATACCAGAAACCCTGGAAAAACAGAGAGGGAAGAAGTTATAGTTGCAAAATATGCCTGTCTGGAATTAGAGAAGGTGGCCCAGAGCAGGCACCTGACCACACCTCAAGAGGAACCACATGAGAAAGGAAAAGAACCACCAAGGCTGCAATATCCACCCTTGAAGAACTTCCTGCAGTAGGAGAGAACTTCCCACTAGAGAAATCTGTTTCCAGGCAGTTGCAAGGAGAAATCCTACATTTTAAGTTGTATCAGTTGTGAAAACACAGCTAACGGTTCATTCTTGAGCTGGAGCCATCCTTCTGCCTGTTCATTCCTTAATCCAGTTGTACAGCACACATGGGTCACAGGCTTTATCTGGACATCAGTTACCACACACGTTTCAGTAGATAAAATGTGGTTAAAGCTCAAAAGGGAAATTAGCAAGAGTAATTATATTAATCAGAGATCCCAGGGGATATCTAATCTCGCAGTATCACCCAAAATCACACAGTGGTTTGGGCTAGAACGGACCTTAAAGCTCATTTTGTTCCACTTCCTTCCATGGGCAGGGACACCTTCCACTATCTCAGGGTGCTCCAAGTCCCATCCAACCCATCCTTGGACACTTCCAGGGATGAAGCAGCCACAGCTTCTCTGGCCAATGAAACCTTTCCTTTAGCCTCTTGATAATAGCAAATTTGGTGACTTTCCAATAAGGGTCCTTATGCTATGCATCAGATGCCACTCCCAAAGTGACAGCAGCATGGCATCCAGCTGAGGACACTTACTCTCAAGGATGAGATTTTACAGTCAGGAATTCCAGAGCTGTGAGGGACCCCTTGGATGCTGCTGACACTGCAGCAGCAGCCCCAGACTCCTCTATCCTGTCACACCTCCACAGCCACCTTCCATTCAAAGCTCAGGAACACCAGAGCCCGGGACACTGCCACACAGGATGCAACCACCAGGAGACTCCAGGCTCTTCTCCCAGGAGTATCACATCAGCACATTACAGAACTAACTATAGATTATGTTTCCATGGTAATCTTTGCGTTGTCGCACTCAAAGGCCTCCTCTTCAGGGATGATCTGTGCTCGAGAGTTGAAGAGCAGCAGGTTCAATGCCACGTTCATCACGAGTTGACACAGACACCTTTGGGCACTGAACATGTTTCCCTTGAGAGCCAACACCGAGACAGTTGTTTAAGTATGGCAACTTTGTAGGTTTCTAGGCTAAAACCAGCTTTTACCTAAAAACCTCAATTCGTTGGTCTATAAAAGTCCAACAAATTTATAAGTGACGTTGCCCAAGCAGAGGAAGCCTCCAGGACTAGAAGCAGCTGTGCTGCCTAACCAATGCTTTCCCTGGCAGTTTGGTTCCTCCCTCTGGCCCTAGTAACAAGAAGGGAGGGCAGGCACAGAGATTTTGGGGAGGTACATCCAGAGGAAGGGCTTAGTTCAACTGTCTATCCCTCTTTGATCCAAGCAGGGCTTTGAAGGCCAGGAGGCAGCTGCTGGAAAGGCAGATTTCTGTTCCTTCCCTCTGGATTTTTTAGGGAGACTATCACCTGGCTCTTGCAACCAGATAACGCCAAAACCACCTGCATGTCACCTAGAGACTGTTGGGGGTAAGAGATCCCAGTGCTGCAGACACACCTAGCCAGCCCCTGGGTTAATTCTCTCCCCGTGCCTTCTGCGAGCCAATTCCAGCTCGTTGGAATTAGGTCACCTCCCAGTTTAGTCTCCTCTGCAAAATGCAACTGAGCTACTTTGTTTGCCTCCTCAGTTGGATGCTAAAAACTAAAATAATCTCATAGAAATAGAACTTCAGGGCATAGAAATAGATGCATGGAGAGAAAAATGGGAAATCGAGGCTGCTGGAGTGAGCTTTGGCCTCATTTTTCACAGGAGCTGCCTCATTCTGGTCGTACTTCACAGTGAAGCAGGGTCAGGCCACTGATGTGGCCTGGCCAAAGCGCAGCCCAGAAGAGCAGCAGGTGAAGCACTGCAGCAAACTGCTGCAGAGAACAGTGCCTGCAGCCTTCCTCTCCCTTCCTTTCCAGAAGGACATTTCCCAGAGTAGAGAGAGAAAAGCTCCAGTGGCTGCTCGCCACCATACCCTGGGGAGAAGAGGTGAATACAATTAAAACATGACTTTGCATGCTGAAATCTCCTGAGCCAGGAGCAGAAGATCAAATTTCATTCATGAGTTTTCATGCCAAGGTGTTTGAAAGATGAGCTGAGCTTGTTTTTAAAAGGCTTTCTTCAAGCAGTTTTCAGGAATCCAGCAGGACAATCAGCTCAACACCCTTCATTAAGAGAAGCTGCAAATGGAGGTGAGACCAGGTATTATATGAATAAAACCAGAACCAAACTGGTTACCTCGACAGGCTCAGGGGACATGTTCAGCCAGAAGAGTTGGTTCAGCTGCTCCCAGCTATTTCTGGTCTATGGAGAAAGACAAAGGGTAAAGTTCTGCCTCACCTATCACAGATTCCTCGTTTAAGGTTATATTTCCTATGTTTCAGTTAGTCCCTGGCTAAGCCAACAATACCGTTTAAGGTTGAAAAGTTATAATTTACATAACAAAATTATGCCTTAGTCAGAAGTTTTACTGCCAGAATAATTGCTTCATTTGAATTCAGCATTCAGTTCATTGCACATGTTTTAATGGATCTGGATTTAAAGAAAACCTTCATCTAACAACTTCAGACAGCTATAAAGAGCACTGCAAACTCCATGAGACCAGCTGCCACCTGCCTCAGAGTTTTCCAGCAGCAGGGAAGAGAACTCTCATTTTAAAAGTCATCTTAGCAATGGGCCTTACCTGAAAGTTTCACTTGGAAAAAACAGGCCCCCACCTCACACGCCCTTTGCTGTGGACATTGAAAATGAACTTTTAAGCAATCACAGCTTCTTCCCTGCACGTCAGCAGCACACTTCATCTCTAGCTCCTAGAATTAGAACAAGGCTTCCCAGAAGAAATTGCTTTGAAGATGAACCAGAGCCCAGTCCCCACCCACAGACTCCCCTGTTTCTCAGTGCTGGCAAGCAGAGAGCTGTGGCAGCTGCAGGTAAGCTTTTAAATATTTAAAGCCACCAAAAATAGTTGTTAAAAGGTGAAGTCACATATTCCCTATGACACTTCATTCCAGAATAATTCTGTTTGCTTTCCTCCACCCTTTAAGTTATCAAGCTCTCTAATTTTATCTTCAGAGACAACGACTCTTCTGAAGTCCACAGGAGCAAACATAAAAGGTTTTCAATCCCAAACGTGCGGTTTTAAATTGCTGATAAGAGAGAATTCTGCCAGGAATGATCAGCACTGAAACAACGAGCAGTGCTGCCTTTATACTGTTATTCCATCCTTAAGCTGATGAAATAAAGGGGCCAGTTTTTCTATTTGTAATCAGCCGTGTCTGAAAAACAGGATACTTGCACTGCTGGAATGACAGTGCTGTTTTTATAAGTCATAACTACAGCTTGTTTCCATTGCAGTTTTATCAAGTTGATTACTATACATTGTTGATCCAGAAATATATTCCTTTGTATGAGCTCAGACACTCAGACAGCCCTCTTGTCCCCACCCAGGGGAAGAGCCATAACCCACTGGTGGACTCCCCATCCCTGAAAGTGTCCAAATCCAAGCTGGATGGGGCTTGGAGCAACCTGGTCTAGTGGGAGGTGTCCCTGCCTATGGCAATGGGTTGGAACGAGATGGCCTTTGAGGTCTTTTCCAAACCAAATCATTCCATGATTCTACTTGCCAAGCTGGCCAGAATCTTCCAGCATCCTTTTGTATTTATGTACGTTCTAAATCACAGCAGCCTAAAACAATAATATATTTGCTTTAGTGGAAACTCCAGAGTTGGAGGAAAAACTGTTAGAAAAGACTCAGTTTTCACAACTCCTTTGTAAGGTCCACAGAGAGCCTTAATTCCCCTTGCAGCTCTCAGCTCAGGGACTCTATGATGCCCCTGTGAAGCCAAAAGATTTCCTCTGGCCAGCAAGAACAATGACAAAAAAGCCTAATCTTCACAAATAGCATATTCACACTGCAAGTTTTCTGGGCAAAGCACCGTAAGGGTTTATTAGGGAGAACATTTCCATCAAAACCCCCAAGTTTCCTATGGATTTCTCCTTGTAAACACCAACTCCAGTCCACAAAAGCTCCTCATGTTGCTGACTGCACACTCAGTGCCAACTACAACGCTGAAAAACCCCTCAGGACACACTAACACAAGGCAGAAGCCAAAAAAGAAGAAAAAAAAAGTAAAAAAAAATCAACAACAATAAAACCCCCACACCTCTGGCAAAGCATTCCTTTTCCCTGGTATCCCAGCCCTCTGCCCATAGAGTTCTCCTCCTCCATAAAGGACACTGACAATTAGCAAGGACTGAGCACTGAGTGGGAGTTAACCACGGTCAACCACTTGTTATTTCTGGAAGGGCTTGGTGGGTCCTTTGGGCTCGATCTCCAGTACCATTTCCATCCCCTTTGCACTGCCAGGGCAAGGCAGAGCCGACAGAGAGCTGCTTCAAAGGCATTCCATGGATTCTGCCGGGGCGGGAAAAGTCCCGAGATGGAAGGCGCTCGGCTACTCATGGAGTTTGTTCTGGAGCATGGCAAGGGTCCAAGCTCAGAGAAAGGAGGGCTGGGAAGCTCCAGAGCAGGGGTGGGTTTGACTCTGGCAGCTGTGGAAGCATCTGATTTCCTGAAAACCCACTCCCCTTGGAGCAGCAATTGCTCCTGACCCATCTCCCAACACCTCCAAAATGCCTCTTGCAGCAAAGGGAGAGCCAGCAAGGATTAGAGCGGGATTTGAAGGCCAACAGAAGGCATGTGGCTGCTGAAGGAGAGCTCTCTGCTCCAGTGGCCAGCCTGGGGCAAGTGGAAGAATGCCAAAACTGTGGGGCAGAGCTGGCCCAGCAGAGCTGGGGATCTAAATGCAGTGTAAGAACCAAACTCCTAATGCTGGGTCCCTCCCCAGCTTGTTCACCTGAGTCAGGTGCTCAGATAACCTGAGTCTGGGGGAGACAACACCCAAATACAGCTGCACACAGCACAGGCAGAAAATCCATCCCACAAAGCCCATCACCTGCAGCACACAGAGGTTTTGGGTGACAGAATGCACCCCCAAGCCCAACACACACCACTCCACTTTGAGGGCTCCCACCCATCCATGTTTTGAACATGTTTTACACTAAACACACGCACACCCTTCAGTAAAGCACAGTTGCCCTGGCTACTTCCTAAATTTTGTACAGGAAGAAGTGTCACTGCTTTGCCAGGCTTTTGTATAAAAGCACTTACCGTGAAGGGAGAGATGTAGCAGCAATTCTGTGCTGACCCTCAGGAAGCTCAAAGCCCTGCTTCCCAACCATACCAGACATGACACAGAGATGTCAAAGCAGAAGGGAACAAAATAAACCAAAAGATTTGGAATTCAAGGTTATCAGCTGCTCCAGAAATGTGTAGCTCAGAGATGATGGGATAGCACACGAGGCTGTGGTGGGACAGGATGAGGGGAAAACACAGAGGGACAGCAAGACAAAAACTGGTGGTTTTATAGGGCTTCTGCTGAAAGCTGCCCAGAGCAGCACAGGTAAGTGACAAGTGTCCTTTTGGAAATGTTTTACTGTTATTAACTTGTTTCCTGATTTATAAAGTGCAAGGGGACCAAGACCTTTCTTCATATCACAGTGCAACAAATTTCTTGTGTTAACGAACCAACACAGAGTGATGCTATTTATAGCCTTCATTTTTGTGCATACGTAATGAGAACACATGAAAGGTTGCAGAAATTAACCTTGGACCACAGGATCAGTAACAGACTCAGCATTCAAAAGAAAAAACAAGCAAAAGTAGGGCTGAAGGCAAGTTATCAGGTTGCCCTGTTGAAACTCAAGACTGAAAGTAACTGGTTCATGAAGCTCATGGGGAGGATTTCACTGCACACAGCATTCTCCAGGACTCAGAAGGTGTTTTCATTATTAAGAACATACCCCAAACAAGATCCAAAGCAACTCCAACTGGATGTGATCCTTCTTTGTGAAGGATACCAGAAGCAGACACAAGTTTCAGGTCACATCACTTGGAAACTTCTATCTCAGAGATCAAAAAGTCCAGGAATAAACATGAGAACTGGTGCAGTGTTAAGTCACTGCAGAGATATTTAACAACAAAGAAATAGTGAGAGGTTTTTCTCAGTTTGTGAGAGAAAAGAGAAACGGGGCTGCAAGCAAGGGCAGGGCAGAGATCAAGAGTACAACAAAATACCAAATTTGACTTTGCACCATTTTTGAAGAGGGGAGGTAAGGGTGATGGTGAGGGCAAAAGCCCAGGCGTTAATCTGAACAAGAGCATTGGCAGGGGGAGGATTAGAGAGCTTCATAAAAATTGTGAGGATTGGCTCATCCCAGTTTTAGAATCCAAACCAGATAGGCTCATGCACTGCAGGCCAAGAAACAGGATTTATAAACCTCTTGAAAGGCAACAATAAGAGATAATAAACATGTGCCACATTGGAGGGGGCACTGCAGGGGAGAAAGAGAAGGAGAATGATCCCAGCCTCTCCAGGGCTCGTATTCTGACTCCAATATAAAGGTGCTTTGCAAGCAAAGAGGATTAATGTGACACAGAGAAAAAGGGGGAAGAGGGAATAGTTCAATATACCAGACTAACCTCAAGGTTCTCAAAAAAAGCCATCTTTTTAGACCAATCTACTATATCTTCCTCACATGGACTTCAGAGAGCACAAAGAGATTTACTGGTTAAGACAGATTGGCAGAGGAATGGGAAAACAGACAAAGGAGCTGGCTTAGCAGCAGACAGCCCCAGGTGATGCTGAATAAGAAAATACCAGCCTGGAAACCAAAGACATGCCTCAAGAATCAGCCCTGGGAACATCTGATTGTGTTTGGAATGACCTCAGCACTAATTCTGCACCCACAGAAATAGAGGCAGTTCCAAAACTGCAGAGGCACAAAGCTCCAAGTAACAGAAACTGAGCAGGGATTTGAAATGCAGGCAGTGATGCACCAGCAAGAGGAACACCAATAAATTTTGGAAGTAACTGAGGTGAACTGGCCACCATAGAGACATCCATGAAATAGGGAAGTGGAGGTCATGCTGTGACAGCAGTGAGAAGCCCTCCAGCCAGTGCAGCCCCAGAGCACAGCACACACTTCTAGCCAGGACTGGGAATATTCTGTGAGGGGCATCACACTGAGAACAGCAGCAATTGCTACTCAAGAAGCTACTGGAGAACACTTGGGTCACTTAGCAAAACCACAGGTGATGGTTACAACTCCCTTTTACAGAATGCAGAAGAAGAGGTAAACCACTGAAAATAAGCAGCGGTCCTTAGGCAGAAGGAAAATAAAGGAACAGAAACTCAAATGAGTCAATAAACTGTCATGAATGTTCAGCCTGGGAATGAAAAGAAGGTTCCTAATTGCACAGCAAGTTCTCTCATCTTCAGTAATGGATTAATCTACAAGAGAAGAGAAGAAAAGATGCAAGAAAAGATGTAAATGTTTTCAGGCTGGACTAAGTTCATGAAGGGGATTATGAGATCCTTCTTGGGAAAGCAAGGAGCTGGGTGACCCAGGAAGTCTTTTCCAGCACTAAATTACCATGAGACTGACATAGCAAGTATATGCTGTCTACACAACCACAAAGAACAAAGGTTAAAAGTTTGCTTTAAACCCACACAGCCTTTGGAAACCAAAAAGCTGGCGCTCTTGCTCCAGACTGAGGAAGTTTAAGAGCCTTGGTTTCAGAAAAAGAATTAAAAAAAAATACACATATATTTTGAAGTAGTTTCAACTCCAACAAACCGGCATGTCCTTGCATTTGCATCAGGACAAGTTGTTCTGCACGGTGTTCCTATAAGGAGACACAGTGAGAGGCATTCATTTAATTGTCACATAAGCACAAGTGTTTGAAATCAATCGTGCATTTCTCCTTAATAAGAGACACAGGAGAGTGAGCAATGCAAAATCTGAGCTTAAACTAATCTAATTACTTAGCCCATAGTAAGACAAACCACAACAATGACTGCCAGCATTTCCACTTGCTTTAAGCTGCATGCATGTTTTAAAGCCGACTCTGATGAGCCTTTCGCCAATTAAGTTTTACTTCAAAGTCATTTTTCCCAAACTAATTTACAGCTGTTGCTAGAAAACCCAAGGATTTCTGCAAGTACACTACCAGCTGCAGTGAGTGTGTAGTTGTCATTATCAAATAAAAATGTCAAAGAACATTTCTGCCCTTAAGCCATTACAATGTTTCACTTTAACGCTACCCAAAAGTCAGAATTTAGAGCAAACGTTTGAGTGACAGCACAAGACAACAGGAGAGGATAGGGAGAAGGCTAAAATCAGTGCTGAATCCTCAGCTGCAGGCAGAGCAGCCAGCCTGTTCGTACCGTTTGACTTGATGGAAGGTGGAGGATGTGGAATTCAGCGGTTCCCTGTGGAGGCCAGCTCTGCAGGAACTCTTCATGGTAACGACCTCTCCGGCTAAGGCACGTCGTCGTCACAGCCAGTCCATGCCAGGCTACACCCCAGGCTCCCCCATCAGCTCTGCCTGCCCCACACTCAGCTTCACTGTGTCTCTGCCACCTAAAAACTGAACAACAGAGAGCTACATCAGAAGATCACAAGCACAGGTGATCAGGACATGGACTTTCCCATGAGAGCGAATACCTATATAAATATATACAAACACAAACATGCTAGGCATGCAGAGATATAAAAGATCCATATTCAGATATAAAAGAACTTAACATCATCATGCCAGTATTGCAGCTGGAGTTCTTGAACACCACCAAACACAAATGAACACGCCCCCACCACAGCCTGTCTGCACACACAGAGTTTTTTCACCTTATATCCGAAGGCAGCTACCTTGGCACCTCCCACGGAACACGCTGTCTTCCCAGCTCCGTGTAAACAGGACGCACAAGATCTCTCTGCTTGTTAGCACCACATCAGGCTTTGGAGGGAAGTAGCTGCTAGCAGTGAGATTTGAGGCTGCCAGGAGTTACGTTAGCGCTCTAATCAAAATAACGTGGTGGATTTTATAAAAGGACAGAAAACATGTCACCACGCAGCCTCCAAGTCTTGTGAAAACTGCCCTGTCTTTGCATCACATGCAGATAAGACAGATTACACCAAAACAAAGCTGTTCTGCAGTATCTCTTGTTCTCCCTGGGCTGCTGCCTTCTCCACCTTGTCCTTGGAGCAGACACTCTTACCGGCGCTTTAACGCACTTTGATGGAGAAAGAACAACAACCTTCAAGCTGGAACATTAAAGGGAAGAGTGACACAGCAAAAGAGTCCTGGAAAACCTCAAATACTCCAGCCTGAGCTGCCAGCAGATTGTTTTAGAGACCGTTTGCTTCCTCTCTAGAGGACGTGCACAATGATGCCGTAATAAAGGAATGCCATTTGAGGATGCTAACTATGGAGCTGTGTCCCCAGGGGAGCTGTGATTTAGTGCAGCAGGTTGTTCTCTCCTTTTCAGCAGCTCTGCCCAGTGTTCCTAGTGCTGCCCTAGCCCTGCTTTTGCAGAGATTGAGCCTCTCACATCACCCCCTTCCTGATGCCTCTCACACAGAAGAGCCCCCACTATGCCCAGCTCAGCACTGCTTGACAATCGATGCTCCCACTAAACACTCCTGGCCTGGAAAACCTGCTCTTGGTAGCCACACTTGCCAGGGAAATGATGAAGGATGAACTTTCCAGGCAGGAAAAACAGAAGCTGGTATAGATTCACCTGACTTGATGTCTGCTACAGCAATTTCACAGTTCATCTAACGATGGCGAATAAGAGGTTAAGCGTTTGCCTACATTTGAGTAGCAGGAGCCTAAAATAATATATAAAATATTATATAAACACATTCCAGTCTTCATGAAGAAATCTCTGCTGAGCTCTACACAAGGCTAAGAAATGTGTGTGGTGGAGGAGACGGAGGCAGGGCAGTGGCAGAGCAGGAGGAGGAGAGCACGTCCTCTGCTCCAGGGATTCAGGAAGACCAGGAATTAGGCTGCCACGATCAGCAACAGCAGGAATTGAAGCTTTGTAGTTAAATACCATTTTCATCAGGCTACCCAGAGTCTCTAACAAGGACCTACCTCTATGAGTGAAACCTAGGCACAAAACCAGCTGTTTCTGATGTTCTCATGCTGAAAAGACATATTTTACAAACAGTAATTCACAGAGAAGAAAAAGCATATGCCCAGTGCTTTAGGAAAATCAAACACAAAATCATTACTTTCCCATGAACCATCACTAAGAGGCACCGAAATTCTGACTTTTCTCCAAGCTTTCGTCTGGCTCTCCTTCTGGCTTTACTAACACTAGCATTTCAAACTCAGCAGGAACTGTATCACAGAAACATGATTATATCCACACCCAAATAAACGCAACCACACCATTTCAAGAATGCCACTCACTTTTCCAATAGCTTAAATCCTCTCCATGAGTCCCTGGTAAAGAATACAAGTTTTGTCCTAGTCCCACTCATCTGGACATCAATTGAGAAGTAAAACATAAAAAGCCAGACAAATTTGAAACCCAAAGATATCTTGTTTGCAGTAAAGAGCTCGAGAAACAAAACTATCAAGAGAAGTGGTTCAGGTCAGGAGCAGCCAGAACCCTGATCCAAGCACAGGCATTGTATGGTGGGATTTCGTGAGTTTAGGAAGGGACCAGCAACTACTAGAGGGAAGCAAAAGCTGACAAAAAAGACACAGCCAAGTTCAGATGGGCACTGCAGCACAGACCCAACCACAGCTCCATACAAAGCATGCTTTTTCCCCCCTCTGTAGCTGCTGGGCTATAGAAAAGAGCTGAAATAGACTATTAATGCCAGCAAGCTCCTGACAAGTTCCTACTGTGTGAGGAGTAAAAAGCTGTGCTTGTGAATTAAAAAAAAGAAAAGGGGAAAAAAAAAAAGGAAAAAAAATCCCAGCATTTAAGCTAGCAGATATACTTACTGCCTTTTAACTACCACTGTTTCTGTACCAAGGCTGATCCTTAGCAGAAGGAGCTGCAGCTGATTTGTTAAGTTTTGCACAGAGTCGGGTACAGCCCGAAAAACTGAAATACAGATGCACAGAGAAACAAAACAGAAGAGGAAGTTAAAACCCTAATCGTGTTCTTCTCCCTCTCTGAAACCACCCCCAAACATATGCCTTTCTTCACAAGATGTGGGAAGGACTCTGGTTTTGGCAGCAGAAAGCATCACATCCTCTCAGCCGCCGACGGCAGCTCAGGGAACAGTCCCACAAAATTCCCTGTCTTATCACCAGGTTTGAACACTGCTGCAGCTCAGGAAAACAAATGTATCAACTCGACCAGGCTGCAGTCAAGGTCTCCCCATCTGTGTAGCAATTCTTGATATTTTGATAAGTGCAAGTGCAAGTGTGTTTTAGCTGTAGCAACAGTAACTGATCAACAAACTAATTCAAAGGGTGGGCACATCCTCTCAGAAAATTTACTTTCTTGAAAGGAGGCCATGGCCTTGGGATCTGAGCAACAATTGCCCTGTTGGTAAAATAATGTGTAAAAACACAATTGACCACCCCACCTCCATACAGGGCAAGCTTTGGGATGCTCCATAGGGATGTCACTCTGGATCAGCTGGGCAAAGAACATCAACACACTCAGGATGCAGAAGGAAGCAGCAGCAAGTGTTTCAGAGCAGAACTCAGAGGAGTTAATACCAGAAACAGTCATCAGGGTGGAAAAAATCCACTCTAACGGAGGAGGCTTTATAATAAGATAAGGGGATTTGTTTTCTTGCCAGAACTGGGTTTAATGTCCATTCTCCCACCATGGAGCTCAAGCCTAGGTTGTTATATGATCCTTGTCTCTAAAAGAGTATTTCACCAGACATGAAATTCTGCCATCTCCCAGCCAAGTCATCCCTGCCTCCCTCCCCAGACACCCCTCAGGACACCTGTAACAGCACCAGATTCTCCTAAGCAAGAGGCTTTGGCACAAAGTCTTCCCTTATCCCATCAATCCCACTGGGAACGACCCACAGCAGCTCCCAGCCTAGGTCTGACACTGAGGTGTGATTGACACACCGGGTCCTCAGCCTCTGACACACCTATAGGAACACAACCATTTCTTTTTAACCATTCTTCAGGTAATAGCTACATATTTAAAACACCAAAAGAACTGCCTTTTAACCCTAAAGGAGCCATCACAGGCATCATTTGCCTTGTGAAACCTTGTGTGCTCAGCTTCCCCTCTGTTTGATGGTCAATCAGATCTGATCTTATCTGATCTAAAGGCAATGAAACTGCCACAGGGGCTCCAGCTGGAATTAATGGGGGGGGAGCTTCCTGTGTCTACTCCCACAGCAAAACCTGCTGATGGCACTTCTGCTAGGCACCAGGAACCAGAGCTGACAAAGCAGCAGGACCTGGCTACCATCACCCTTTGCTCATTTCCCCACCAAATTCACTCCAGCCCTTCCTTCTCAAAGCTCCTCCAAGCTCCCATCCTTGGATCACACCAGACAGAGCAGCAATTTAAATGAAAACTGCAGACTCCCACGTAAGCAGAATCAGCAGAGGCCACAAAGATGATGTGGCCACAAAGATGATGTGGCCACAAAGGTCTGGAGCACCTCTTTTATGAGGAAAGACTCCAGGAGCTGGGCCTGTTTAGCCTTTCACACCTTCCCTTTTATCAGCACTGCCTCCCTGTCTGATTTCTCACCTGAAGTTGCTCAAGGAGCTGGACTAGGACAGAATCAACCCAAAGTGGTCAGCTCTCTGAACCCACTTACCCCTAACCTGGCAGAAGCTCACAAAGCCAGCAGGACCAGGTTCTTAGACACTCAGACTGGACTCAGTCATTTCCAATCCACACCTGGAATCACACTGGAAAACGTGTCTGCTACAAAATGGATTTTAGGTCCTTTCAGCGGAAAGGAACACCTCTGAATGCACAGTGGGCAAAATCCAGAGTGTTTCAGAAGCAGGGAAATGAGCATGTAGGGCTCCAAGGCAACATTTGACTCCTCACTGCTGTCAAACAGCACTACTTGCTGTACTGATAAGCATGTGAAATGCTTATTCCAATGAAGCACTACAGGGAGAACCTGTTTTCCTTCCAAGATCACCTCAGTAAAGAATGAAAGGCTCCACATTTGTGGTTCACATGTTTTCTCTCTAGGTGGGGTAAGCGTTGGAGGGACTAAGCTGTCCCCTCAAAAGGAAAATCTCAGAAGGGGAAAAGAAAATAAAGACTAGCTCTGCATGAGTATTGGGAAAAATAATATTACAACTGTTTCCCTTGTTCAACTATTCCTGAAAGGTTTCAGTTGCCTTGCACAATTTGGGTAAGGACATCACTCGCTGCTCGGCTGGGAAGAAGTTAAAAACTGGCTCATTAGATTTGTTCTGCTTGATCCAAGAGGGAAAACAAAACCAGTAAATCCCTCACTGGGCAGCGCTGCTGCAGCTCTGGTGACAAACACACGGGGCTCACACATCACTCTGCTTTCTAGAAAGCTGCCTTGGCACCCCTTGGCACCGTCGCGTGCCCCGAATGACAAACTGGGCTAGCAAAGTCCCCGTGAGTGGGGCTGTGGCTGCTGCACCCTCAGCTCACGGGGCACGGGCACAAATCCTCCCTGAACACACCACACTCAAGGCCACGTGACCCACAAGCCACATCTGAATTATTTAGCCTATAAAACTACATCTGCTTTGCCATGCAGATTGTGAATTAATGAAAGCTCAGCTCAAAGGCTACTTTCTTGGGGTGAGGGAAAGGAGAAAGCTTCCAGAAGCCTTCCTATTATAGAAGCAATAGAGCTGGTTCCAAATATAGTAGAGCAGCGTCCCAGAGCTCTGGAGACGTCGTGCCCTGGTTTTGTGAGGCTGAGGTCTCGCTGGATTGCTCCTGCACATGCAAAGATGGGTAGAAAGGACTGCAAGATGTAGAACTGACGTGAAAAGGGAGTTTCAGGACAAACACCAGAGGCAGAAAACCAGACTGCCTCTATGAAAGATCAGCCTGAACACCAGGAGAGAGCCAACCTGGCCCACTTTAGAGAAAGCCAGTCAAAACCAGCAAGAATCCCATATTTTTCAAGAACACAACATAAGCTTTCTAAAAAAGATCCAGATTATTATTATTATTATTACAACCCCGACGTGGCAGATCAGGATTGCCAACAATCATTTCATCACCCTGTTTTGCCTGTGGTCGCAGGGATCCCGGCTGGAGAGGTGCACTTGACTCACTTTGGCACGCAAAGGGTGGATTTGTTTTTGCTGTGACAGCTCATAAAGTGACCATCACATGCCCTGCCTGACAGAAATTCCTCACCAGTTCACCAGGAACAGTTTGTTAGTGATCCAGCAGCACGGAATAAGGACGCATCTTAATTCTTAAAGTTCCCTTCTCCTATTTCAGGGTAGATCATGTAACACAACAGAAATAAACTCAGTTGCAAAACTCTGATTACAAGTGTATCTTTGTGTACCTCTGCATCTGTGCACTCCAGCATAGGACTGGCCTTTTGATTGGGAAATAGTAACAAAGTAAAATGTCACCAGGAAACCAAAAATCTCACACTGGACACTACACAGGGGAGAAGGCTCCCCGCAGCACGGCACAAAATGCACAGGAATAATTGCTCCTGCACATCTCTCCATGGGGTATGAAAGGGTTTCTAAAATAGAACTGACTTACAGAATCTAAAATACAGCTGACCTCTAAATATCCAGCAAATAAATAAATATATACCTAAAGTTCCTTCTTTAGAACTCTGCTAACAAGGAAAACCCCACAGCAGGTGACTCAATGTTAAGCACTAATTTCATCAGCTTTTAAAACTCAATTCACTGAACAGAATGTGGCTTTAACAGGTTTCTATGGCTCTAAATGGTTTGGACCAGCCCTTGGGTTGCCAATTCTCCTTTCTGAGACCACCTCATATTCCCTGATCACAGGTCCAAACCTACACAGTTTAACAGAATAAGGGGTAATTCATTTTTATTTACTTCTGTGGAATCTTACCCTTTAACCAAAAGGTTATTTTGTGCATTTCTCTGTCCTATACCACTGTGGATACCTTTTCAGCAGAGACAGAGGCACAAAAGAACGCTAAAAAACACTCCCCAAAAAACCCCAAGCAAACCAAACCCACACAGACACACAAAAGACTCAAAGAACAACACAGTTTCGTACACATGGATTCATTCTGCCAGTCCACTGCAGGGCTGAGAGGTTACAATATCCATTAGGCATCTCTAAAGCGTCCAGATTTTTCCTAAGGGTCTCCAAATCCAAACCCAGCAAACCTTACTCAGCAGCACAAAGACTAGATTAAATATAACAGTACCAAAAAAGAGTTCTACAAGTAATTGTGCCATTACTTGCAAATATTTGAATAGGTTGGATAAGGCCTTAAGCAATCTGGTCTAGTGGGAGAAGTTCCTGCACACGGCAGGAGGTTGGGATGAGATTATCTTTAAGGACACTTTCAACCCCTTAACATTCTATGATTCCATGATTTCTGTCATTCAAAATGCCCAAGTTTTTTTTATCATATTCCTGAATCCACTCTATTCTCACATAAGAGCATTTCCCGCTATTTTTAGCATCTATGTCTCATGAATTGTCACTAAATCTTAAATCTTTCGAAACTTTTGTTTAAAGTAGGCCACTGCTGGTGCCCCAATGTCACACTTTCACAGAGAACTATCTTCCACCTTGCAAGGACAATGCAAAAATGCTGAACTCAGAAATCTCAAACTTAAAGGTCAGCAGTTTACAAAAAAGTCTGCTCTGCACTTCGGGAAAGAGCTGTCCAAGTATACCCAACTTCAGGACAGATCTCATGCAGGAAGAAGTTCAAACTATTTTTCACAGCACATTTTGGAACAAAGTGCCTCATTACATCTGCAAACTTCCACCAGAACAGATTCCTTAGGAACATCTAAAAACAGCCCAGCCACCCACAAACAAACAAGACACACCACCACCCACACCCTCTGAACAAGCTTTGCATTCACTGGGCTTTCCAGCTGTGTCTTATAAAACAAAACATAAAGCTCCTAAAGAATAGGTTACAATCTAAGCCCCCAAAAAACAACCAACCCACTAACTGTTGTCAGGTTCTAACAGAGCTTCTACTGGAGGAGGTCAGGGCTACCCCTGACCCTTTCCAGCCAGCTCCTCATGTCCCACTACAGGACACGGCTGAGGCCATCACTGAACCAACTGGGACCACTGAGGAAACATTTAAGAAAGAGTGAAAAACACGTGACAGACACGATGGGGAAAAAGCCCACCAAGGCCAGGGAAGTATCGACAAGGAGCACTCCGTGGCAGAGCAGGTCATGCCCCACAGTGAAACTGCAGAGAGATGTTGGCTTTATGTTTTTTTCTTACTATTATTTTTCTATTCTAGCCATCAATAGATGATGAGGTTTTGTTTTGTCCACAACAGTAATCAGTAATCTCATGAACTTCATCTTGACCTTTAAGCTCTCTTGGCAGTCCTTCTATGACATCTCCAATTCCAGTCCCTGGCAGGCAACAACCTCCTCTGGACAACCTGTCAGGTGGACAGATGGATGTGTCTGTCCCCTGCAGCAGGGAGTCACCCACTACAATCACACACAGCTTATTATTAATGTCAAGTCTTCAGGAGGAACAGGAATATTCCTCCTTGTATGGAGAGTGACCACTTTCCAGTCTCCCTCTTATTCACTTCTGACTTCTTCTGCAGACGTGGTCCTCCCTGATGTAGTGGGGAATTCAGACTTCTGAGTCTCTGAGCTCTCTGAAAACCTCCTATTCCACAGAACCCTTGAAAGGTTCAGGTTGGAAGGGACCTCAAAGTCCATCCAGTTTCAACCTCCGTTTAAGGGCAGGGACACTTTCCATTATCCCAGGTTGCTCCAAGCCCCATCCAATCTGGCCTTGGACACTTCCAAGGATGGGGCAGACACAGCTTCTCTGGGCAACCCGTGGGGGGAGAATCACATCCCTTGACCTGCTGCCCACTCCTGTTTTGAAGCAGCCCTGGACTCAGTTATCCCTCTGGACTGTGAGGGCATATGGCTTGTTCACAGCCCTCTTTTCATCCACCAGAACTCCCTAGTCCTCCTCTGCAGGACTGTCCTCAATGACTTCTTCTTCCAGTCTGTACTCACACCTGGGACTGTCCTGACCCAGGAGCAGCACCTTGCACCTGGACTTGTTGAACGAGGTTTCTCATTCCCATGAGTGCCACACAACCTTCTTACATTCTCATACAACTCCTGGACCTGGTGACAGAGCTCCTCGATGAGGACACACCTTCTGGAGAGATGACTCTCAGCCCCAGTTTCCTGGACAGGGAGCAGCCACTCTTTACAACCAGAGGCCTCCAGAGCTCTATTGCCACCAGATCTCTTTGGGAGGGACCCTCTGACATCGTCGGGGCTGCCAGCAATGAGCATTTCTCCTACAGCTCCAGGCCTGTAGTGTGAAGTCATGCAAGGAAATGGAAAGAAACAGGACACCAGGGTGTCACAGCCAGCAACACAAAGCTGGAATCCTCACCAGTGACAGGAGGAACAGCACAGCAAGGCAGACCAGACTCACAACAGCACTTGGCACGACACCACAATCCAAGCAGACCCCTGGATATCCATCACCAGAACCAGGCACCTGCAGAGCTCATCCAAGCACAGACAGAGCAGCAGGAGCAGAACAGGGAGGGAACAGGGCATTGGTGAGCAGAGCTGGGCTCACACAAATGCAGGTGAATGATCCCAAAGCAGCATCAGGGTTATTTCCCACCCTAAACTGCTTTGCAGCTTGTAAAAAAAGCACAGAACCCATTTAAAGGGACCAGAAAGGACTTTGAACACCCAAAGCACAGACATGTGACTTGTTACGGCCAAAGAGCTCAAGATGAAGACAGAAGGCAGCCAAGAGGACACACCACAAATCCTTCCCAGACAAAGTATCACCTGGGTTTACAGAAATTCTCAAGAGAACGTTATGCACAAAACATCTGGTGAACCAAGTCAGCTTCAGATAAACTCAGGGGTTTTGACTGGTGAACTGCAGTAGAAGCCAACATTAAATACAGTACCTTATTGCATGATTGTTTCAAAGGACTGTTTAAAATCTAAGCTGATCTGGAAACCTACCAATTCCACGGATCTTTAATCTTTTCTTAGCTCTATTTTGAAAGATTTTTTTTTTCCATTAATAACTCAAGAATTATTGAAGTAAAAAATAGTTTGATATTTTCAGGGCTTTGCAGTCAATACACCCCTAGCAACTGACACAACTAAAATTTCAGAAATCCTAAGCATAGCACAAATTCCACTTTAATTCATTCTTAAGGAAAAAAGAAAGGCCCCAAAATAGCACTGAAATTTCAGTAAAAGACAACTTTTGCACGCTCATGAACTGTGACAACTTCTACCTTCTGCTTCTGCCTTTACCTTTTCACATTTCTTTCACAAAATTCGGTGGCACAGACCCATAAGAGGACACCACAAATAATTCTGGTGCAATTCTTTTCACGTTAATAACCATTTTGGAAGTATGAACTTTTCTAAAGTCCACTGAAAACATCAGATTCAGGTTTGTTTTACAAGGCTTGAAACTTTTTTTTATGAAAAAACACAGAAAACATAAAATCCTAGAATGGTTTGGGTTGGAAGGGACCTTCACGATCACCTTGTTCTAATGCCCTGCCATGGACAGGGACACCTTCCACTATCCAAGGTTGCTCCAAGCCCTGTCCAACCTGGCCTTGAACACTTCCAGACATCCAGGGGCAGCCACAGCTTCTCTGGGCACCCTGTGCCAGGGCCTCCCCACCCTCACAGGGAACAATTCCTTCCTAATATCTAATCTAATCTCTCCTCTTTTAGTTCAGAACTTTTCCCCTTTGTCCCATCCCTATCTGCTCATGTAAAAAGTCACACTCTCTCTTTTTCCCAAGTCCTCTTAGGCACTAGAAGGGGCTCCAAGGTCTCCCCAGAGCCTTTTCTTCTCCAGGTGAACACTCCCATCCCTCCCAGCCCAGCTCCAGAGCAGAGGCACTCCAGTCCTCAGAGCATCTTTGTGGTCTCCTCTAGACCCTCTCTAACAGGTCCAAAAAATAGCTTTATAATCAAAATAGAAAAGGAAAAATACCTGCATTGCTCTCTAACCCAATATTCCCACTGCTCCCTTCAGCACAAACAGTATTTTCTTCTCAGAGTTTCCCCCTCTTGGACAAAGTGGAGAAAATGTAGGGTTTGGGGTTATAATTGCAAAACTGTTTAAGGCTTGTGCTCACTCACCAGAAGGCCCTGTGGGTAAGGCACAGCTGCAGGCTGGACAGTTGGAAGTTGGTTGAGGGGTGAGAGGCAGTTGGGAGTGAGGACAGAGTCAGTTGAGGGATAGCTGGAAGTTGGTTGGAGGGACGCGTGGAGAGCGTAGGAGCAGAGCGGTGACCGGATGGGAGAACACGTGGACAGCAGCACTGCAGCTGCAACAGCCAACGGGGGCTTTCCTTCTGCTAAGTTCTGTTAGGTCTTGGTTTGGTTTCAGTTATGGCAGGTAGAGATGAAAGGTATAAAAAGGGTGCCATTTTTACAATAAACTGATCTTCTTTGGATGCATCAGGGGGTCCGTGTCGCTTTGTTCCCCATTGCTACAAATAAACCCCACCAAATCACTAAGAAGTGAAGCAGAAAATAAGGAGCCCACAGCTGTGGTTTAGAAGGGATGGTTTAAGTGAGCCAGTTTTGGAGCTGGGGATTGTGACCCTGCTGTGGAAATCCTCAGCACTTTACAAACCAAATGTGCCACTCCAGAGCTCCTGCTCACCACCCTGGCTTTCAAGGAGCAATTCTCTCCCAAAAGCCAGCTGCAGCTTGCCAGCCCAAACACTGAATTACCAAAGCAATCACCAATCTTGAGCCCTCACCATTTGACATCTCTCACCAATTCTCTGTGAGCTTGCAGGAAATAATTTCAAACAGCTCCCTCAAGAAAATACGTTTCAAGCCTTAGTTTTTTCCATCCCAGCCATCCCTACACTATTTCATAGCTCTGATAATTATACCACTGACTAAACCTCCAACTGGGAATAGCTGTTTTTATCATCACTATTAAAAACAGTCCCTCACACTGTTAGGAATCTGGAAATTCACTGGAGCTGCATCCCACCCTTCAGCCTCTCAAAACACTACAGAGCAATGAAAGTATGTGCTGAAACCAGAGGATCCCTGTGCTGAACAACTCCTGTAATTTCTGGGTAACTGGAACTGCTTCCTAAGCAAACCATGGAGGCTTGGTTATTGATTTTAGAGGGGCAAGTGGCACCAGAGCTCTGAAAGTCAAAGTTTTCCATGGACTGGGAAAGTTTAGTTACTTTTAGAAATGCAGCAGTGACATGCATGCTAAAAAGCTCCTCACATTCACCTAGTTTTGTAGTTTCTATGCTTTTTAAAAAAATTAAAGTAAAAAGATCATCTGCAGTTTTCCTTTCCTAAAAGCACATTATCTTGGTTTTTACACCTTGGCCAGAGGAGTGACTGACAGCTCTCAGAGAAGTAGCAAGATGCAGAAAAACAAGAGTTGAAAGAAAAGTGGATTTAACAAACAGCTTTTAATTATCTGAAGGTATGGTTGCCAAGCAGACAGCAAAGAGGCTCACTTACAGATGGGAAAATTCCCCTAGGTTGATTTCACAGCCAATTACAGTGGATTAACCTATTAGGAAGAACAAAATAGATATATTTTTTTTGTGGATGCAAGTTTCAACAGCTTGAAAAATCATTGCCACTGGTACTTCGATACACAGGATCAGCAATCTGTTTTATCACGCTTCAAGTCATCACCATCCATAAACACACCCTAGGAAAAAACCTCACCCTCTTTTTTAATGCATCTTCTGTCATTATTTCCTTCTCAGGGAACAGCATCTCTCTTGGCTCCCCACATTGAGTATCACTTCATATATCAATACTTCTTTTATTGTTGTTAAAGAGAAGCATCTAACACCTTCAAGCTGTTTTACACACACCTTTGCACACACATATATTATTATATCTGCCAGATGCCACTGTATCGGGCATTTGTCAAACAGAAAAGCACCAAAGCACTGATTTTCAGCTTTCCAGGATCCCTCTGCTAAATCCTGGGTGTGCCTACTTTTGTTTGGTATCAAATTCCTCCTGCTGGCTCTGCTGCAACAGCAAACTACAGGGATAGTTAAGTTTTTCCCCACCACCAAAAACATCTGTTCCTTTTCTGAGTTCTCCAGACTTCCTTCCCCTTGACCATATCACAAAGCCTCTCTTTTCAGCAAGGCTGCCTTCTTGATAGTCCATCACCATTATCTTCTTGTTCTCTGCAGAGCAGCTTGAATCACTGGGCCTTGCAGAGCTTCCAGTCCTTTCAGCTCAAGGCCAGGATCTGAATTCAAGCATCGTGATTTACAAAAAGGGTTGTTAGACTCCTTCCCTGACTCTTTTTTAACACTCCGCAGTTTCCTGTCCTGGGAGGCAACCAGACTGCTACAAGAAATGCCAGTTTCTGTTAAAATCCTCAATGCCTGTGACACTGAGCATTTAAAACAATGATGTTACTTCCAAATCTTGCACTTTAACAGCTTTTATCCCACAAAGCGCAGAGATGAGCAAAAATTACTTGAGCACCAAGAAGTGTGAGTTGGTTATTTGCTGCATCTCACAGCATTTCTAGTTAACATTCAGGCTTGGCACGACCCTGCACACATCCGCTCCTGCACGCAGCACAATGTCACCCCTCAAAACCCCACTGTTCAACCTAAAGGCACTTTTCTTTTAATTTTTTTTTATTTTAAGGGTGCGTCAGCTGCTCACTGAAAGTGGGAATGCTTCATTTAGCACACACACACTTGTTAAACTGCTCACAGCATGCAAATAAAACACTGCATTGTGCAAAAGTCATTCAGTCTCCCCATCCGTAGATATGAGCAATGGAACCGCGGCCAGGAAAGAGAAACTTGGAACAACGTGCAAATATTTCAGTCCCTTATTCCCTGGATTCACATCCCAGGCTAAAGCCCACAGCCCTGTCATGCTGAGGGGTGACCATGTTTGAGAATCTGCCCTGTGCAATGGGTGGGAAAACGGCCATTATCTGTCTTGCCCCTGGACTGCACCCTTTTATTTGTAGTCATTACTGCAAACTGCCTTTTTTTCCAGACAATGGTTGTGTTATTATAGGTACCTTCATGCCGTGCCAAAGCACATACACACAGCAATTCAGAACAATCAGCCTTGTTTTCATGGGAGCAAAGGTTGCAGCCAAATGAAATGGGTGGAGATCACATTAAACAATCTTGGAATCTGCTAATAGGATATAGGAAAATGTGACCATAATGCAGATGCGGAGTTCCCCTTTCACCTTCCAATGTTATGGATAAAATAAAAGCTTTGGAAAACCAATTAAACTGTTTGAACAACATTAAGCAAGTCAAAGTGTTCTCAGGGTGCTTACAAGACCACTGTGAGGTTCTTTAAAATGAAAACAAAGCAGTGCCCTTTCAAAGCTCTGAAACCAGAGCACATTTCCCCACCCCAGAAACAATGATCTCTTCCACCACCTGTTTTAAAGATATAGGAGACCTGCAAGTCATCTGCTTCTCCATGGTGAAGGGAAGCTCATCAAGACAACTGCTCCTGTCTTAGAGACAGAATCAGCCCCTCCTCTAAGCGGGGAATTTTCACACTGAGGCACCTTGGCTGGTCAGCTGTAACCTGCATTCCCCTTGTTTGCTTTTGAGATGTGCATTAGTCAGCTTTCTCCTCCACAAATCTGATTGTGCCTCTGCATGATCGTGCACTGAAGTCATGTCCTTGAGCGTGTGACATCAGTCTGTTGCCATGGCAATGCACAGGGCAGTCCAAAATTCAGTATTATGGCATCACTGCGGGATCAGACAGCAGAACAAGCCAACGCCTGAGAGCTGGTTAATGCAGCACGAACGGCCGAGACATTTCAATCTAAATGTTAAAGTGTAACTGCACTTCATCACAATATTCTTCATAAATATGCCTAGAAGCCTCAAGAAAAACAATCCAGAAGGTCACTGATTTGAAGAAACAGGCAAACCATCATGCATCACTAAAAAGAAGGGCAATATGTTTCCAAGGATGGCCACCAAGTACGAAGAAAGCTTAGTTCAGCTCTCTGAATAGAAACCACCATCTGTTCCTAAGGCAACACCAGAGCTGCCTAAAGACATCATCCACAGAGAAACAGGGATGGCCCCTCAGCACCCCAAACCAAGTGTTAGGTTGCACCCAGTTTTTCTGGAAATCAGAGACTGGAGGATCATAGCACTGTCAGCCCTTTCAAAGCGACAGCATTACTTAGGACACAGTTCTTCAATTTCAAGCTTTGGAGCAAAGATCAGTGCATCATTAACCCAACCTGTAACAAAGCCACGTAGTTAAAAAAGGCTGGTACCTTCCAAGAGTTGTTATTCCATGTAGGGTTAGACATTACAGTTCTGTAGGTTCCTTGCACACTCACGAGAATGGCATTTCTGAAGAGCAAAAGGGAAGGAAAAAGGAAATTAGTGACACAGTAACGGTGTTAACAACCACTACCCAGCTCCTAAAACCCGAAAGATCCGGTTTGCCCAGAGCAAAGGGCACATGGGAACAACAACCCACGCACTGCTGACGTGGAGAACCACCAATTCAAGGTCTTCAGTGCTGACTGATTGAGTACACCCCAAAAAACAGCCCAGCAAAACTACAGGCGGCCGGGTAGAAGCCAATTTGGCACCATGAGAGCCCAGCGAGCACAGATAGCAGAGGAGGGATCGCAAAGCCCCCAGAAGCCACAGTGGACCTCTTTCTTTACCTGTGCCCATCAAGCACCCATGTTTCGGGGTCTGGGTGTGAATTCCCAGTGGCTGCTCTGCCACCCAAATTCCTCAAGCCCTCGGAGTGCCACTGCTGCTGTACGTCAGCTTCCATGTAACCCAGCCCCTCCCCGTACGCTTGGCTGGTTTCATTTTGCCTCCTTCCGCTTTCCCTGATGAATCCACGCGTCTCCAATAACTCAGTCAACACTTCCTTCTGCAGAGCTGACCTCCAGCCTTCCCATAACCCCAGATGCACCCACAGTTTCTTAACACTGCCATTAACCAGGCACATTTCATGTTCTCCACACGGATGTAGCCCTCGCCCACTTCTAACCCCTCCACCCATGTCCCTGGCTGTAATTACCCCATCCCTTGTTATCTAATACCCAACACAAGCCTTGGGGCTGGGATCAACTGTTTGGCTCTGCAGTGTCACACACCCTAGCGGTGTTGTATAAATAAATTCCACAACCTGTTTGAGCCTGAGCTTGATTGAGACTTGAATTATCCCAGTTTCCAAGTGACTGCTGCAAATGCCTTCGCTCACTTACGCAATCGGCCACCAAGGCAGCTCCAGGGCCAAACACCACCATAGCCAACTGCTCCCACAGAGCACCACTGCACAGAAAACAACTTAAATCTCTCTACTTTTCAATTTAAATTGCAGATTATAAAGGGATGAGACAGGTAGAAGCACCTAGCTCTCAGAAATGTCTCTGCCTGTCACCTGAAGGACAAGTTCCACGTGCCGGGGTCACCTCTCAGCCACCAAAGCAGCCAGGCTTTGCCACAACCCTTAACGCTCAGCAGGTTATCCAGTCACAAGTCTGAAGTACCAGGGAGGATGAGATTCTGGAAGCAACTTTGAGCCAAATGGATTTCAGAGCAAAATAAAGCCAGCAGGCTTCATCTCCATGGAGCTCCTGCAACACAACATAGGCTTAGCAAGTCACTGAGGGCAGAGGTCTTTCTTATTAAGTACCTAGTAAATTCAGATTAAAGTCAGACAGCTTTTCCCCCTCCCTCATATAAAAATCAGATGCTATCCAGCCCTGAGGAATCAATCCAGCTTCTGCCATAAGAAAAACCTGCTCACAGCTACATGACACCACACACAATCCACAGGATTGTGGCCCTTCAGGTACTCATTAAAAACTTTTTCCCTAGAAAAGTCTCCAGTAACAATTTGCCTTCAATTCATTTTCTGCAGTGAAGATGGATGGTAACTAAGTACTGGATATGGAAGCACGTGAGAAGTCCCAGTGCAGCCATCCCAGGTCATAAACACACCAGTGTGATCCCATGGACATTCACAAGTACCCACCTGCTCCCATGTGCCGATTCCAACAGAGGGGCCATCAAAGCCCTGAGCCAAACACCAAGAAGACAGGAAGGAAGCACCAAGGCCCTCTACAACCATTAAAAGGCAAACAGAAGCCAGAGAAGAGCCAGGGCTGGGTGTATGTGATGGTGTTTACAGGTGGAGGAACTTTGCCCACTCACAGGAAGGAGCTGTGCCTCGCTGATGCTTCTTGACCACCCAGCTGAACCTCCTGTCCGTAGGTGAGTGCCTTTCCACCTGGATTACCCTTGGAGCAGCCAGCACGAAAGATATCACAGCCCATTTTTGGCTTCTTTTCCCCACAAAGTCAAGGCACCCAACCTCTTAAAAAGGCAGCATGGCACCTGTGTTCCCACATGAGACTCAGATCCTGAAACTTTCTCCTGAACAAACCATCAGAAAGAGCAGTGTGAGTCAACATCCCCAGCAGCTGGGGGTCAGGCAGCCCTGCCAGGTTACACTCCAGGCTTGAACCTCATTTTTATTTAGGCAATACCCAATCCAGCCTGCCAGCCTCCTGTCCCTGCAACATCAGTGGCTAGAAAGGCATTCAGGAATCTGATCAGCTACAGACTCTCAGGAAAAATATTTTTTTTCCCCAATACGAATAAATAAATACCTCTTACCACAAAGAAGGTGATGCAGTTCATCTCATTAAATAAATGACACCGTTCCTAACAAAGCATGGATCAACTAAAGTACACAATGCACAGGTTGGTTTGCAAAGTGTGTTTGGGCCTTTCCCTCTGAAAGCCACCTTAAAAATGTAAAACTCAGCTAAGGGTGTCTTGTACTCTTTAATCGTTCGAAATTCACACCATTTACCTTATTTATTCCCAGAGCTTAATGCTGCAGTTGGATCTACACAATCAACCCTACCAGCCAAGTTACAACCAACACAACCAAGCCTGAACTTACAAAACTATTCACTTTTACGAAGTATTTTACATTTTCTTTCCCAAAACATTTAACCTGCTAACAAATATCTGCCTTAGTGCATTACCATCCTCCCGTTGTCCTGGAGTGAGTTAGCAGGCTTGCAGCAAAACACAGGGAGAGCCAAGCACACTCTGCCTCCCAGCCAAGCAGAGCCTGCAAGAACAGACCCCCTTTGGGGCAGCGACAGTTGAGGTCAATTTAATGGGAAAACAAACTACTTTTCCATTCAAGTCCAAAGCAGAGACAAAGAATTTTATGTGGCTCAGATTGCACAGTCAGCTGTCTTTTTAGGAACGGATCAGATTTAATGGTTCTGTGGCAGTCCAGAAAAAATGAGCCTGAAGAGAGTTTAAGGTTTGGCCAGCACTGCACTGTGCAAAGTCCAGGCACTTGTCTGGGGTGCTCTTGTGGCCTTAAATTGGTACCTTAAAGTCATCATCATCAACAGCAGTTCCAGGTATTTTATGAGGCCTTGCACAGGTTGCCCAGAGCCTGGAAGTGTCCAAAGCCAGACTGGACAAGGCTTGGAGCAACCTGGGAGAGTGGAAGGTGTCCCTGCCCATGGGAGGGGCTTGGAATGAGATGGGCTTGAAGGTCCCTCCCAACCTAAACATTCTGGGATTTTATGATTTCCCAGGGTTCAGCCTGGAGTACAAATTCACTTTTACCCCGTTTCAAAAAAAGGCAAAATCTCTCTCCCAAGCTCTGCCTGATAATTCTCTTTTGCATCACATGGGTTGCATTTAACACCATTTCTATACCAGAGAACCAAAATGAGGCAATGCTTCAACGTGACCACCCTCACCACAGGGACTCGTATTCTGAAGCAGCAGAGATGTGCTCAGGCTCTTTCACTTGACTATTTCAGGGCCTAATGCAGACAGAGAAGGTAATTAACATATATTGCTATGGAAAGGAATATAATCCAAACCTTCACTGGTTTATATCTAAACCCTCTGAGACATCTAACGTCAAAGCTAAACAGATCTTCACCTGGCAAACATTTGGAGAGCCTTCAACTGAAGCTTCCAGGTAAGGGAATGCAGTATTTTAGGATATTTTTGCTATATACACTGGGGACATACCTCCAACACAAAGCCAGAGAATCATCATGACAGCTGCAAAAACAACTTTGTCCTGGCTAACATTCACATAACGAAATTACAGTTTCACTCCGGGGAAAAAGGAAAAAGCACTTAAGTTTTGTTTAGATTGAAGTGCTGTGAGCCACGCCACTTATCTGCTATCACAGCAGATTGCAGGGCTGCTCCAATGATTATTCTGTAATGAAGTAACTGGAATTGGAAGGTATGCAATTAGTCCTATCTCCTCCTCCTCTGCCACCCCCCTATCAAGAAGAAAACCAGCACAGACGTTATCACCTCTCCCTGGAGCTCTGCTACCCTCATCACTTAAAATACCCACAAAGCAAAGTAGGGCTGTCAGTTACAAGCTGCTAACAAGCCTGGCTTGGCCCTGACTGGCAGCAAAGGTGATATTCTCAGCATCTTCCCAGGAGAAAGTTAGAGGGTTACCTAATGGGATGCTTTCTCAGGTACCCACACACCCATATATATTAAGCTTAACATGCCTGCATTTAGCTATTTTAGCAAAAGCAAACCACTTTTGAGAGGGGAGAAGGAAAAAAGCACTGCTGTTCCTAGTAGCTTCAGGTTAAAGCATCTCTCACTAATCCTCCTGGGCATGCCCACTGGGAAGGGAATATATTAAACTCAGGACACACGTATCACTTGCTGGCACTCTGGGTAGTTTTACTGACTCCAGCCTGGCTCATTTTACCTGGCTCATTTACCCTTCCTTCCCCCAAAGAGCTGTGCTTTATGTCTGTAAAGTGGTATCTGCAGCTTTCCCAAAACTGCAGCTAAGAGAAGGAAGATGCAAAAAGGCCCCAGACAGCCCACAGCCAAATGGAAACTCAGTGAATCCTTGATTCCAAACTGCAATTCTGATAAAACACAATCTGAAATTTATTCAGGCTCGGAAGCTCACCCATCTCTTCCCCTCCACCCCAGTGATACCCGTTGGTCTAATTAAAGACAAGGCTTCCCTCAGCAGCCTCTGCCTTACATATATCCCAGTAAAGTCTCTCTATCTGTGACCCAGGGAACACAGGGGACAGCTAGGAGATAGGGGCATTCCCCAAATCCTTAAAAATAAAATAAAAATACAACTATTAAATTAAAATAACCTTACAACCAACATTAAAGCTACATCAACAAACTTGCTCTGTATAGGTCCACTAGAGATGCAACAATTTTCACTCAGTGAATTTCACTCAGTTTTTACTTGTTCCTCAACACTTTCCTAAGTACTCCCCTATTTCTTAAAAACATTTTCCCAAAGAAAATGGGCCATCCCTGCAGGATGCACTGGTGCCTTCACTTTCTTGGATTCAGTCAGGTCAGGGACAAAGCCATGTTAAAATCACAAAATCCATACACAACCCTTTCCTCACTCCACACATCTACTGATCCAAAAGAGTAAAAAGGGCTTAAAAAAACCCCAAACACTTTTAAAGCAAGCAGAGTGTGCAGAATACTGCAGAGACATTTGCTACAGAGGTATGTAAACCACTGCTCTTTATCCTACAATTTACCCCATGGCCTCCAGCTGACACATCAGCTGACACCATCCTAACAACCCCGTAAGTAGCTAAAGCTGAACAAAGCAATCATTAGGAAAACTGGTTTAGTCCACTGCTGGTGGCATCCCATGTCCTCTCCATGGAGGAAGCATGACTCAGACTGCTCTGGGCTCCCATCCACAGCACAGAGCTGCTTTAAAAAGAGAATTCCCAGTAACTTCTACCAAAGTCACGTCTCCAACTCCTTCTGCTGAGAGACCAATTCCAAATGAGTTGGTTTATATTTTAATATGACTACATCTGCAGTCCTACTGCATCTAAAAAAATCCATAAGCACTTTAAGAGAAATACAGGAACTTTTTTTTTTTTCCCCTTAACACCATGGAAGATGGATTCAATGCTATCATTCCTCCCACAGCCCCAGTTTCAGAAGCAGCAGCAGATTCACAGAGATTTCAGTTGCAAAAACAAGCACTCTTTGCATCTCTTCATTCATCTGTTTATTAAGCTAAAGTTACCTCATTTAAAAAAAAAAACCAAAAACAACAAAACAAAAACAAAACAAAAAAAAACAAAAAAAAAAAACCACACACCAAAAAAAACCACCACACCACAATGGTAGAATGTCATTCTTCTTTAGAGAGGAAATTAAGTGAAAAAAATGCAAGGAACTAACAGTCTGTCCCAGACCTGCTGGCAAGCTCTGGTGCCACATTGAGGTGTATAAAGTCATTTTCAGGCAACAAGATTTAAGGTTTTTTTTTGTTTTGTTTTTTTTTTAGAATTCCCTTACCACATGCCTGACACTTGCCTCAAGGTACCATGCCTTGCATGCCCTCAGTGTTCAGCAGTGGGTCCTCCTCTCCCCAGCACCAGGACATGTGCAAGAAGTCAGGAAGGGAAATGAATAGGAAAAATCACAGTAGACATCATGGCAAAGCAAGAGCTGCCTTTCAGCTGGAGGAAAAGGGGCTGTTCTGCATGTACATTTACAGGGAGCTTGTCTCAACCTCAGGAGTCAGAGTGGGAACAAGCACAGAAGCTCTGAAGACATAAAAACGTCGAGAGGCACAACACAAGAGCAAAGGCTTCATGATGGAAAGGATTTTTAGACTTTGCAATAAAGGTGAAGCTCAAAACAAAGACCTCAATGAAGAGTCTCATAAATGAAAAGAGAACTGGAGTGGTCTGGAAGCACATGAACACAATCCACAATCCAACATTAGCCACTATCGCTGATGCACAAGTCCTGCTTGAACCCAGGGTCCAAACTCTGGTTTTTTAAATATAGCCTCCAGTATGACACAACTCAGAAAGCCAGACCACAGGCACAAGCCATGAGCTTGTCTTTGAAGTTCAGATACACCAGAAAATTATTTCACCTCCCTAGATGCAGAGGGGATAGTGCTGCCTTTGATGCTACAAGACATTTTGGTCTTAAAACTGCCCAAGGACTTCAAATTGCTCGCTGGGCTGCAGCGTGGCAACACCCGAGCCTACACATACACACGAACATAATTATGCCTGGTCTAGACTTGGGGGGAGGGAAAAAAGAAAAGAAAAGAAAAAGTACTTTCAGTGATGTTAGCATGCAAAGAAAATAATAGCACATACAAAGAAACCTCTAGGGTGACTTATGAAGAAGATTTTATGCTTGGCTTTCTGCCAATTAGAGAGGAATTAAAGAGTCTGGCAATATAACCCCGTTCATCCTGAGGAAGAAACTGCATTTTTAAGTGGTCAATGGAATAAGAGGGATGAGGAAAGAGGGACAAAGACACAGGAGTGCAACTGCACAGAGCAACAGAGGAAGTTACTGATGGTACTGAGACAGAAAGTAGGCACGAATAATTCAAAATTTAAAATTAATCCAGTCTATTCCTCCAAAAGAAAATCAGCATGTAACAGCTGACTCCAAATGATAGCATTCCAATAAAGCAGACAGTATTTTTTGCTATAAAATTCCAACTGCTTCAATATTTTACAGATTATCTGCCTCCACTGACTGCCAAGCAGCAAAATCAGCAAAAGGTGGAGGTCACAAAAACAAAAGCAAACCAAGTGGAAAAGGCATGGCTAGACACCTGGGGAAGCTGAAAATGTGTCAAAATACAGCCTTGGAGTAAGAAAGAACATTTAGCAGCTATCTGCAATGATGAATTTACATCTAAACTCTTTGGAGTTTAAAAATTCACATCATAAGACCAGCTTTTACCAGAATTAGGACCAGACTTGACATGCCCCAGTTTCCCCAAGGTTACTTTTGGAAATGCATCTACTCTTAAAATATTTCAAGTGCTCTTCTCACACTGCAGCAGAGCAACCAAAATCTACCTTCTAATTTTATGTTTTTAGAATTACTTTTTTTACAAGAACTTAACTTCAACACTTTTTTTATCTGAATGACAGAAGGAATTCTGTGTCACACTGCAGGTTGAAAGTTACTGGAAATGGCAGCAAGCTGCTGTTGCTTATACAAAGTCATTGCAAGGTAAAGAAAAAAGAGGATACTGAAGCTTTCAAAATCAAACCCTGTAAAACACCAAAACCACAAAATGAACCAGAAGTAGCTTAGGAGTTGCTAGGGATGTTTAAAGTTAATAAAAATTCTAAATTAAATGGCTGCTGCTTAGGTTTGCCAAAAAATTATGCAAATTTCCAAAGTTCATACATAGTAATTAGCACAGCAAAAAGCAGGTCCCAAATAAGCGATGAAGTTAGCCTCACTCTTATTTCTCCAGCAGATGGAATTAGCTATGTGTGAAGCTTTTTTTTTTTGCAATTGAAGATTAAACATATTATCCTGAATATCAATTCTGCAAGTACAGCACATTGGACACGTGCATTCATGGAAGCAGGAATATGCAAAAGCCAGCCTGAATCCTTCTTTCCCATCATTCTGAACAGGACACTGACGAGGCTGGGGGAGGGTTTACATATTTAAGACTTCATTTTTCAAACTGATTGCTGTCAACTTGATTGAGACAAGTTCTCTCAAAGTACATTTAGAGTTAATAGTCCAAACAGGTTTCTCCAAAGAAATATGTCTGCCTTGACTAAAAATACATCCTCTTGATGTGCTAATTGACAGATCACAAAAAGTCACCCAAACTGCAAGCCCAAACAACATGTGTCAACAAAGGCTCCTGGGTTTGCCCATTACTTCTCCAAAACCTGGTTCAAAGGAGTATCCATCAGATATTGTGTGATACAAATTCACCTTTTCCATTCCTATTATGGATTTGCCCCTTACTTCACATTTAAAAGACACAACCTTCCCCTCAGCCCTGCAGCTCTCCAGCAAGGGTTGAACCTCATGGGTGCACTTGACCAAAATATTCCACCTGTGTTCCACAGTCTCAATTTAATTTCTTGAGCTCTGCAGCCCAGAGCCGCCCCACCACAGCAAGTTCCTCTCAAAGACACTGAAAGGCCCAGCAATTTTTCCCTGTTGTCAGACTACATTTTATCTTTCTTAGAACAGCACAAGCCATGAAGGTTCATATCAGCACATCCATCCAGTTTAGAGGGCACCACCCAGGAGCATTTCCCACTGCAGCAGCAGCAGAAGGTGCAGGGAGGGCAACCAAAGCCAAGTTACTGCACTGATCACAAAGAGAGTGGATAAGCTTCTTCCTGAACACCAGCTTCCAAGCAGAAAACTGGTAAAAGAAGTAAAAACAAACTGCAAGTCCCTTCCTACATGAGTATTACTTTCAGGCAGCCCAAAAAAGATTTCCAGAATCTGCGTGTGTTACAAAAAGAAAGCAAAACTTACATAATTAAAGGAACATAGGGAGGGGAAGGTGAAGTTTAATACTCATTTCAGAGTCAAGTAAGTGACACCCAGGATTGAATACTATTAACCAAAATTGTGCAAGTTAAAAGTGGATGTACTGAAAGCAGCAGAAACCCTGCCCGCAACAAAATGAGAATTCTCTAACAAAAATACTTCTGTGGCCAAATGAAACACTGAGTTTAAATAAGAAAGCAAGCACTTACACCTATCGTGCTCTCCCCCTCTTCCTTCTCATCTAGGGAGTCTCACTTATCTCAAAGCAATCAAAAGAAAACACTTTGATTTTTAAAGTCAGAAAAGTTGCAGAAATTACAGCCCTGTCTGGCACGAACAAATAATATTTCTGAAATCAAAAGAAGATTCTCCAAGTTAGGGGAAGGGCAAAAACAGTCCTGAACAACTTACTTTGCATAGCCCAATTCCTGCCAAAACAGTTCTGTAAATCCCATGGTAGTTCAGATAATTTTCATTCTTAGAGGAAAAAAAAAAGCTAGATTGAACATTAGCAACATTAATTGTGTGATATGACCTGAATGATGCAAGAACAAGTAGTTAAGTGAACCACAGCATCTGCTGAATTTTTAATCACTAGTTGTTTTGCTGCAAGGCAGAAGAACACTGTATATCAGCTTCCAATGGCACATTAGGACAGCAAGATTTTAACTGGCAGGAATTCTGCCTCCCTGCTACCCAAATGCCATCACTTCACTGTGAACTGCAGACAGACCAGCTTCTAAAGCAGGATTACTTTTTAATCACACAGGGGAAAAAAAAAGCACTATTTTCTGCACCCCAAGATACCAGTCAGCCATTTCTAATTTTTTTTAAAGCTTTATTACCTTTATTAACAGCCATTTATGCGTCCCTCTGTAGAGTTTTTTCTACTCTCCAAACAGCTTTAAGCAGTCATGTGGCTGCCCAGCAGCAACTTGCTACCAAAGAGGTGGTTGAACCTGGGATGTGTAGGAAAGTGATCTATGTAAACATTCCTATTAGCCCTGTACTGCAACAGGAGGAGCAGCTGCAACATGTTGGGGCACACCTGAGCTATATTTAATCCATCTCTCCCTGACACCCATTGCAATGATGCTGCAGACACCCAAATTTGGACAGCCAGGTCATGGTACCGCTGATGCTCATCCTGCACCTACACCAGACAGTCCTGCTGCGATTTCTCTGTGTTTGACACCCAAAAGAGTTAAATAAACCAATCACCATGCCTGCACTGAGAAATACAGCTCCAGTTATGCTCTAGGCATAAAAGTGTAACAGCAGGATTAGCAAGTGATGCAGCAGATATTCCCCTTCCACAAAGACAAAAAGTAAGTAATTTGGGGAAGAAATGCTAAATCCACAACTACAATGTGAATTCCAAGTACAAGCCCCACAATTACAGCCAGAATCTGAACTATGGACAATTATTCTGTTTCATATTTTAGGAGTGAAAAAAGGACATTAAAAAAAAAGGACAACATTCTTACATTAAAGAAATACTGTCACACTGACTGTAATAGACTCTGAGTTTAATAAGTTAATAGAATCAAAATAGCTTAGAAAACAAAGCCAGTAAAATATGGTACAAATAAAAATGGAGCAGCCACACATACCAAAGCAGCATTCCTGTGCCCTCCTTCCTGCAGAGCCTACAGAGCTGGGAAAAGGAACTCTAACCCATAACTTTCACTAAACCAGTATTTCCTTCAAAAGCTCAAAACTATGGATAGGAACATCCAGTGATAAATCCTATGACTAAATAATCCACAAGAGACAAAAAATCCCAGCAGACAAGGGCAAGAGAGATGCTTCCCAAGCTATATTATCTTTCATGATAGATTTAGGATCAGTCCTGTGTTTTCCTTATAGGCTCAATCATCAGGTCCAAGAAAAGCTGCTCTCTTCTCTGAAACCTGCTATCAAACCTGCAACAGGAATACTGAAATATGCCCTATCTGCTGGGAATACAACCACCTCTGTGTGAGAACTACACCAAAATGCTGGTTTGGTTATGCTACAGGGCACCAAGAAGTGAAAATAACACGTAGTGATGAAGGTGTTGACACCTGGAACCTCAGGGAGTGTTATTAGCCAGGCAGTGTCGTGCATCCACTACACAGTACTCACCTTCACATCACCCAAACCTAACCTGGCACCTCCACACCCCAAAACCACAGGAGCTGCAGACCAGCCTGTGAACACTGTGATAACACCCACAGCACAAGCTTCAAGATGAGCTTCCAAATTTAAGAGACACAGAAAGATGTTTTATAACCTATAAGTCACTCAGCTGCAGCTTAGCAATTAACAAGCCACTCACAATTCTTCACAATCCTTCTCCAAATGGAGAAAAGATTTTAAAGAGCATTTAGTACAAGTGAAACATCCCCAGCTTTCTCCTCAGCCTCTTCTCGCTCTTCAATTAAATATGAAAGCGACAACTTAGTCATAGTGAGCATGCAGGATGGTTTTAAGACAGTGGTATTAAATCAAATCCCACAACTTTTCACACCTATTGCATTGTTACTTTGTCATTAGGGAGATTTTGATAAGCACGATGCAATTAACAGACAGTGCCTTTGTTACCAGGCTGCTCGTGATGAAGCCCAGGCTCCTTGACATTCCATTTCTTCCCCTCAAAGGCTCTGTGCTACAGCAAATTTATGGGTTTTAGCATGTAAGAGGAGAATTGGGCAGGTTACCTTCAAAATCAGTCAATAAGGCTCTTTCACTCAGGCTGGGGGAAGGCGGGTGGCTGCTGGAAAGCAACACAAGGCGCTCCCTTCCCCCTCCCCTCAGGACCCAAAAATGCTGCGTTCAAAACACTCCCATACCCTGCAGCAAGGGATTAGCCATTTATTAAAAACGAATCAAAACACTGTAAAAGGCTTCCAGTTAAGATTTCAAGAGAGGGGGGAAAAAAACAACCAACATTAACACCGGTAGAACCAGAGTCACATTAGGAATTCTTCTGACACCGAAGAACAAGCAGCTCAAACACAAGCAGGATGTCGTTTGTCCCAATGATGCTGATCAAATGGCTCAAAAGGAGGTCAGAATTAGATTAATTTTTTTTTTTTAACTCAGTCATTTTGCTGCCTCCACACCGAGCAGTAACAGCATTCACAACCTACAGGCATTTAGACTTTGGACTTTTAAGACAACTAGCTACCTCCACGCTTGTTTTTTAAGGGGTTTTTTGGCTCTTCTCTAGGGGTGACAGACAATTATAATGGCCAATTATGTAAAACCTTTCATCCGAGAAAACACGAAGCACTACGCAAACACTCATTAAGACTCTCGGCTGGAGCCTGCGCCGCACGTTCGCCTGTTCCACAGGTCCCCTGGATATCTCCAGCCACCAAAACTGGATGCCGAGCGCTGTGGCACGGCCAGGACAGCACCCAGCAGGGCAGGGCCAGCCCCTGGAGTACTTACACGGCCTCGCAGGCGGGTTTTACAGCCCGCAACACGCTCCGGGCTGCTGCGGCTGAGCTTTACAGCCCCATCCAAGCCGGTTATTTAAAAACAGAGCAGAGACACACGCGGCTGCTGGGCGTTGTACGAAGCACCTCGCAGGACGAGCCTTGGACCCACTTGTCCGGCTGATCCAAGCAGATTTTTCCAACTGGGAGCCGCATGGCACAAGTCAATAACCTCGATTTACTGAAGAAATTAAAAGCTACCCTTATTGTTTCGAGTAAGGCCTTGGAGGAAGTAATTCCGAGAAGAAATCACTTCCACTGTAATTGTACTTTTAACCTTTCCTTAGGTCCTTACGCCACCCCCACGTGAAGGCGTTATTCGAGAATTACCACAATATCTAATAACCATTAAAGCTCTTTTCGGATCACTGTTTATGTTTAGCGAGTTCACAACCCCTCCCTTCTGAAGGGCGGCTGATCGATGTATGAACCACGGGGGAAGCCGTGCAGAAAAAACACGACGAGGAAGTGACCGCAACTCAGGACATCAAAATCTGGGGGGAAAACACGCGGTTTGGGAGAGGGGGGTACTTTTAAAAGAAGGTCCGGGAAAAAACTGACCCGCAGAAAGCAGGGGGGGCTCGGTCTCCCCGGCCACGCGTGGCACGGGCGCGTTACGCAACCGCGGGGGAGCGGGGATGCTCCGCGCCCCGCACGGTGACCGGGCGGTGCGGGGGACACGGCACCGCTCCTGGGCTCCC
The DNA here is from genome assembly GCA_013400495.1 of Nicator chloris. Taxonomy (NCBI): domain Eukaryota; kingdom Metazoa; phylum Chordata; class Aves; order Passeriformes; family Pycnonotidae; genus Nicator; species Nicator chloris. The sequence continues at coordinate 246,771 of WAAE01006235.1, read as the reverse complement.
GCTGCCCGACCCGCCGGGCCGGGAGAGCCGCGGCAGCGCTGCCAGCGGCGCCGGAGAGGGAGCACCACAAAACCCCCGCGGAGGCCGGGCGCGGGGTGCGGGCGCTGGGGGAGCACCGCGGACGGAATAAAGCGAGAGGATAAAATAAAGCCAAGCGGAGTGGGGACAGAGCGCGGTGCCCTCGGCGCGGCCCCGTCCTGCGGGCGGCAGCGGCCCCTCGGCGGCCCCGCAGCCGCCATGGCCGGNNGCCGCGCCAATCCGGGGCGGAACGGGGCGGGACGCGGAGCCGCCGGGGAGGGACGCGGAGCCGCCCCCGCGCCGCGCCAGGCACCGGCCGCTCCGCCGCGCCAGGCACCGGGGGCTCGGCTCGGGGCGCTTCCCGGGATCCTCGCTCCTTGCAAGTCCCTCTTCGAGGCCAGCGAGTTCCAAGGCAGCCCCCGGCGCTGGCGACCCCGTGGTCTCCCGCTCTCCCCGGTGTGCCGACCTCACCGACGAGGTTTAGCGACCAACGTGGCACTGGAAACCACGGGGGTGCCAGTTCCCAGCCCGCTGTGGGGCACCGGCAGCTTATCAGTGGATTTAGTCTGGTGATAACGAGCTACAAATCTGTAAGGTCCTCTACAGGAGGCCAAAAAGTCGTTCGATAAACCTCCTGGCTTTGAAACCTACTGAACTCTCGACTGCAGGGCCAGAAGAATCACAGAATCAATTAGGTTGGAAATTACCTCTGAGATCATCGAGTCCAACCCATGACAGAACACCACCCTGTCAACCAGACCATGGCACTGAGTGCCACGTCTAGTTTTTTCCTTAAACACCTCCAGGGATGGTGACTCCATCATCTCCCTGGGCAGTCCATCCCAAATGAGCTCCAGGGAGGTCACTGGGAGTGTCCCTCCCTACTGGAACCCCACCAGTGTGGTGCCAGCCTTGCCAGCTTGTTTTGCCAACGTTTCCTCACCAGCAAAATCACTAAATACCCTTTGCTGTATTCATCTGTCCTTGGCAGAGGAAAACATGAGCTCCTGTTCCTGCTGTAGCTGTATAGACAGCAGTGGTTTGTCATGCAAGTGTCACCCCAGCCATCTTCTCTGTGCAGTGCTCAGGAAGTCTCAGCCTGCAGGGAGAAAGAGAAGGGCACTGGAGGAATCCACTGAAACCAAAGGTATTGAGAACAAGAGAGAAACACAAAGGGAAGGCATTGGAAAAGGGGAATTAAGTGGGGGCATCAGATGGTAGTTTGAATCTAAAAGGGTTTCTACAAGAAGGAGCTTCCCCTTTTCTTAAAAGATTTTGGCAAAAGGTTTCCATTTAGATAGAAGCAGGCAGCAAACTGAAAAGGCCTGGTTCCTTTCCACCACAGGGAACAGCAGGAAGCTGTTCAGAGGACTTTTAGGTTGGATATCAGGAAAAGATTCTTCCCCCAGAGGGTTGTGGGGCACTGCCCAGGCTCCCCAGGGAACGGTCACAGCTCCAAGGCTGCCAGAGCTCAAGAAATGCTTGGAACACACTCTCAGGCACAGGGTGGGATTGTTGGGGTGTCCTGTGCAGGGCCAGGAGCTGGACCGGATGAACTTTGTGGGTCCTTTTCCACATAGGATATTCTACAACTCAATGATTCCCTGACCTGCTGGAGGGCAGCACTACTTACTCTCTCTACACACTGAGGAGATCCTTGAGACTGTTCTCAAGCTAAAAAGCAGTGTGTGTCAGCACACCACTGTGCCATGACAGTCCTGACGAGGGGCAGAGCTAATTAGCCAAGGCCCAGGATCACACACGGTGTCTCAGATGGCTGAGATGAACCTCCCAAAGTCTCTAGAGCCCCTGTGGACTATGGCTGCTATATACAAAGCAAGGGTGGGAGGAAAGATAGAGGTAAGTTGAATTGCTGAAGGTCAATTATTAGATCAGGACAGAAAACAGACCCTACTGTTCTCACCCCTCCAGTACTTTCTCCACTGGACTGTAACAAACCACAGAACAACAACGGGATTCAGCTGCTGCTGACACAGTAGTTTCCTGTGTTCCAGGGGAAAATTCTGTATTTTGGTATAGGACCAAATGCATATGGAAAAAAAACATATTTACTAGCATGGCCCCACAGTTTGGCAACATACAGTGAGATGCAAGATATCCCCAGATGACTTAAAGGGGAATGAAATATGTGCCCTGTCATACTAGAAAAAGGCCCCACAAAGATAGAGCCCAAGTCTTTTATTGTAAATTGATAAAGACAGTGAACTGCCATTTGCTGCTAAGTGACTTCTAATGATTAAACAACCTTTCTCCTCCCACCCCCTCGGGGCATTTAGTGATAATATAAGAAGGATTTTGCACATTGTTTAGCTTAAATGGCCATCTGGCCCTTCTGCATTTCAGTAGCCTTGAACATTAAAAAAAACAATAGATAAAGAAAACCAGTCCTATCTTATCAAGACCTGGAGAAGTTGAACTCTGTTCAGAGCGAAGAAGATTAACCAAATCCTTACAGCTCTTTTATTGTTTCCATCTTGATTAGCAGTCATAGTCCTCACAGCTTTGTGTTGTACTTCCTAAACCAAGAGAAGAAACTGTCCCTTACTGGCTGTATTGGTTTTAACCATGAAACACAACTCCAGCAGTTCCATCCAGCTTCCACAGGGGGTGTTCTGCTCCTGGGCAATGGAGGCACATGCCAAAAAATATACAGGTTTTCAACCAAAATTTAAAAAAATAACAAATACTGGAATTATTGTGCAAGTAGGAAAAAGGATGCTCTTTTCAGAGGAAAATGAAATGGTCTTGGCCTAACTCAGAAACCTGCTTTCTGCTGATGAGACTTCATGTAGTCCCACCCCACTAAGTGGTTTCTTCATCTGCTTTTGCTCAAGGGGATAAAAACACAATTTCCCCAAAGCAACCCACTCAAAGTCCCTGGAAACAAAAAAAAAAGTTTGGTCTCAACTCAGCTTATGGTTGGCTTATGGTTGAATCCAGCATTTCTTCTGGGATTAATTCCTACTCTCCCTTTGCCATGGAAGAAAACTAAGAAGGGTTGTGTCTGTTTGGAAAGAAGTGTGATATCCTCAAGAATGTGGCCTTGGGCTTTGAAGAAAGAAGCCAGATGAGGATGCTTTCACCTGCAGTGCTGGAGCAGCTTTGTGAGTGAAATCTGTAGCAGTAGGGAACATTTGGTGTAAATACTCTGTAAATAACAGAGGATGTACAGATTTGCTGAGGTAAAACCACTCAGGCTGTGTTCCCAAGTGCACTTTGCATGCTGACATTGCTAGTTTGCATTTTTGTGAAAGCTGGGAGCTTATAAATGTGCTACAGCATCCAGCTTTTGGATATCAGCTGCCAGAATGCAATAGAATCTCCAGAGTCAGGTACCTCGTCCTTCTATTTATAGTCCAGAGAGAGACACTTCCCAAGGGCAAGTGGAAACTCCCACCTGGGAGCAGAGACCAGGGAGAAGGAAACATCAAACAAGGGCTGTATCAGAGTCACTTTGCATAGCCAGTGTAGGTGTTTGCATCAGCTCAGGATCCCAGGCCCACACATTGGGGTTTAGGAGTGTGTCAGTGCTCTTTGAAGGATTGGAGCAATAACAATTTCTGTTTAACACCGTGGGTGTCAAGGTTGCATTTGATGTTATTTGTTGTATGTGCTGGTCTGGGTGGTAGAGAATACCCAGGAAAGGGAAGACACTCTCCAGGCTCATCCAGATGAGAGTCCAAACATCTCTCTCTACCTGCTTGGACCATGCCCTCCTCCCAGGTGACAGGCTGAGGCACTGGGGGGTGGCTTCCTCCCATTCCTGGTAAAAATGAGCTGCAGAGCAAAATAAACCCCACAGAAGAGAGCAAGGGGCTTTACTGTGCTCCCTGGTTGCTCACAGACAGGAATTTCACTTCTATTTTTGTTCAGGTTTTTAAACTAGCAACCACTTCAGATGAAAAGCCTGAGCAGAAGTGGGAACAGCAGCCAACGCATCATAATGAATTTGCTGTTCAATACTTGATTGAGAGGTCATCAATTAAATTTGGCAACCTGTGCCCTCTGCAGTGTCTTATTTTGCCTACAGTGGATTTTCTTTGACTGCATGCAAGTGGCTGCGGGGTACAGCTTTATAACTCCATTTACCTGTACTTTCACCAAAAACATGATCAGAAAATGTAATTATTTCAGGGCTAAATTTGAGGATAGATTTCCCTATGCACTCCATATTGCTCTTCTTTTGTGCAAGGGTGGGGAGAATCACCTTCACAAAGAATAATATTTCATGTGAAGGAATGAAGAGCAGAAAGAGCCAGTTAGCAGATTGCCACATAATGATCTTCTCAGTACAAAATGTATGGGATAATGACAGTTATCTTGCCAAGAAATAAAGAAATTCAAATTGGTTCTCAAAGCTCTATGGCTAAAATGGGATATTATCATAAAATCATCAGGTCTGTATGAGAACAAGGAGTTTAACCTTTCAGGCATGGCTAATATCTGCACAGGATAAATGAGTTTAGAAATTCATACCTCTTATTTACCTCTATGAAATGGTAATGTGTTTATTCCTCTTAACACAATATTTCTCTTAGCACAATCAAATCAGTAGCAATCAGGAATTTGCCTGGAAAACACCTGATTAGTGTGTTTTATCTTTGTCTTGTGACATCCCAACACTCTAAAATCTTGGCGTTATTCAAACACACCAAGACCCTTGTGGTGACCTAAATATTGTCAGTGGAAGGTGTCTGCAGCACATTAAGGAAACCCATTCTGGCTGTAACCTACCTGGCTCAGGTAACACCTGCAGAGCTGCACAGCAAACCCAGGGCACTCGGGTTCCTTAAGGGCCCACGGCTGCGTTATCGTTCTTGTTATTTGAGCTCCTGAGGCCAAGCTCAGGCTGTAGGAAAGCTTCCTAAACTCTGTATCAACACCCAGGAGAGTGGAAATGAGCAAAGGCGCCAGTCCAGATGCTCCAAGGAGCAAACAAGTATTGTTTCAGCACATTTGGGTATGCAGTAAGAAAAAAACCACGATTTTTCGTTGAAATGATGACACTCCTAAACTCACTTTCTCCCTAAAACTTGTGTTTCAGCATGGCTCACATCGTTGGACTATAGCCTGATACAAGGTAGAATTGCTGAATGTCCTCAAATTCCATTGCCATAGGAGAAAAAGTGGAGTAAGAAACGTCAGCAAACACCGAGGACTGCATTGGGTTGGACTCTGTACACTACAGATCTGAGCTCCTGTGGTTCTGTTTAATTGGATCTTTTTCAAACCATCACTTTTGCAGTACTCAAAAACCTCCATGTTGATCTTTTATTATCTCTAGCAAATAAATGACTGTAGGATTAGGCTGGATGGTCAATACTTGTGACCTTTGCTGTAACCTTTGTCAGTCTGTGCAGAAACAGGGGATGACTTTTCCCCGACTGCTCCAACCTGGGATGCCCAGAGCCACTCACTCCGATCGTTGCCATGGGGGACAGCTCTGTGCTGTTACTGTGGTACTTAATCCATTTATTGCTGTCTTAAAATCGCATTTATATACAAAATTACTGATATATTTGTGTAACGCCAGAGGGGATCCCGCATTTTCAGGCTGCTGGAAGGGCATGGCTGGCTGCCGCTGACCACCGCTTCTGCTGCTCAGCAGTTTCCCGTTTCCAAACTTTTTTTTTTTTTTCCAAACGCCGTCCCCATTTTTGCAGTGCCACCAAGCGGATGGTTCTCCCGTTAGCATTTGAATTTCCCAGGTTACCACTTAAAAACAAACACAGAACTCTCCAGTAGTTGAGAACGGTGTTAAACGCAACCCACCCCAGCAAACCGCGGGGTTGGTGCGATCCGGGTATGGCAGGAAACAAAGGGTCGTTAGTAAAAACCACTTTAATGATGTGTTTGTGGCCCTTTCAGACCTGTGGAGACCCGGCTTCAGCTCCTCAGGAAGTGGCACAATGCGGATATTAAGGTGTGGACACAGACCTTGTGGGCTTCTCGGTTCAGGCGAGACGTGGAGCTCCTGGAGTGGGTGCAGGGGAGGACAACAGCAGGACTGGAGCATCTCTCCGATAAGGAAAGGCTGAAGGAGCAGGGACAGTTCAGGCTCGAGAGGGGACCTGATCCTTGTCTGTTCCTGTCTGCAGGAAGGGCTCAGAGGCAGACCAGGCTCTGCTTCGTGTGGCCCAGCAATGGCACCAGATGAAAGAGCAGCAACTCACGCCCACAAGTTCCACCTGCCCATGACGCCGAACCTCCTGTGCAGTGCCCCAGCCCTGAACAGAGACCAGAGAGGGCGTGGAGTCTCCCTCACTGGGGAAATCCAGAGCCGTCTGGAGACAATCCTGTGCTCTGGGATGACCCTGCCTCAGCAGGGAGATTGGACCTGATGAGCCCCTGGCGTCCCTTCCAGCCTTGTCCGTTCTGGGATTCTGTGGGTGGTGGGAGGGCTCATCACTGTCACTGAGCCCCGGTGGGAGTGAGGGCTTTGGAAGCCCAAATCGATGCCAGGGGACCCTCGGACACAGGGAGCCCCCACCGCCATCTTAGCGCCCCGCGGGACGCCAAGGGCTGGCCTCGCCCCCGCGCCTTAGCGGCTTCATCCCCTCACTCCGTCAGCCAATGAGCGGCAAGCGTGGGCGGGGAAATGCCCCAAGCAGCCAATGGAAATTAAGAGTGTCTTTCGGACGACCAATCAGCAGGCCGCTGTGGTGTTCCGGCTCTGCCAATCACCGGCCGCGGGTGAGGCCAATGGGAGCCGGCTGTCCGGCGTTGGCCAATGAGCGTTGGCGGGTGAGATTTGAAAGCGAGGCGGGGCGGCGCGCGGAGGGGGCTGTGCGGCGCGCGGGGCCGGGGCAGGTAATGGCGGGCCCGGGGGGATTGGGGGTCCCGGGACGGGAGTTGGGAGTCCTGGAGGGGCTTTGAGTGCTCAGAAGGACCTTGGTTCCCGGGCAGTGTGCTCCGTAAGGGGTCTCGGGGGATGGTCTCGCCTGGCGGGGGGTTGACAGCGGTGCTTCTTCTCGGAATTGGGGTGGGAACACCCGGAGGCGCAGGCGGGGGAGGGGCTGAGGGGACAATCCTGGGCCGACCCCGCACAGTGGGGACTGGGGCTCTGGTCCGACCCCCGAGGCCCGTCTCGAAACCGTTGAGTCCAGGTTTTCCTCAGTCTCTACCCGCTTTAAACGCAGCGATGTTTGCTCTTCCTGCTCTGTTTTCTCACTATTCAGGCTAAAAGAGCACCTAAATGTTTTCATGCTCGTATTACCCTTTGGTTCTTAGGGTGTTGCTGGTCAAAAGTGTCTCTTTTCCTTCGCGGTTACTTCTCAAAATGAATGTTCAGCTTTCATTTTTGGTACTATACTCTAGCCAGTCACAAATCTTTTGTGTAAGCCCTCTGTCCCTTTCTTGCTAGTAGTCTTTACTTGAGTTTATACCAATTTAAATACCAATTAATCTTCTAGGCTCCTGTTTGGGAAGATACACTACAGGAACAGTAACCTGGGAAGAAGAGGAGACAGGTATTTTTATTCTAAACACATCTTTGGAATATTGAGCATGACACACATTTTTAATGAGCCCACAGATATCACTGATAACCCTGCTGTACTTAAAGAACATGTCTAAGGGTAAATTTAGGAACTTTGTCCTGAAAAAGGATGAGTGTAGAGACTAAACTGCTGCTTTGAGGAATATTTATCATCCACTGGGCTCAAAAGCCTGCTGCTTCTAGGACACAGATAGCAGAGATGTATTCCCACTGTTTTCTTTATGGCTTTCTGTAATGCCATGCAATTACTAACAATTCTGTAATGATTAATTCTGTAATTACTAGCAGGATCAGTTCACATATGATTATTGGAGATACTTGTGAATTAACCCCCCTTAATCACTTAAATGTAAAGCAGGGCAAATATGACCTACAAACTGCAGTGGAGTTTTTTGCACTCATCATTAATTCTTAATCAATTTCTGAAAGCTGGAATGCAAGGTGCAGGGTGAAGCCCAAGATATTCACAAGTCAGGTGGTGCTAGCATGAACCAGCTATGAATCTTCCAGGATTCCGTGCAGGAGATCCAGTCCCTGATCTGAGTTTTGATTTTTATTCCCCTTTGTTCTTTAACTTCCACTGACCTTTTTTCTCTCCTGCAGCACTGAACATATCAGGAAAAAAAAGAGCAAAATGCACAGATTTAGGTTTCTGTCAAATATCTGCTCTAATCAGTTCCAGGAGGTTGTGCAGGTGCTGTTGGTGCTGTGCAAGTTACTTCCTCCATGACGTGGGGAACAGGGAGCTGCCACTGCCAGTACTGATGGCATCCGAACAGGCTTGGGTGTATTCCTTCTTCCAGCAGCTCAGGTTCTCTCTTTGGCTGCTTTCCCCATAAGTATATGTGGCTTATTTCTGCATTATTTCTATTTCACTGCTTTTTCTTCTAACATTTGGGTTTTCCAGCTAGGCTGCTGGTTGAGTTTTTGGCTCTTGGTAGCACATAGATGGAAAGGGGATGGACTTTAGGAGTTCCTGTGCACTCATTGTCAAGGCTTTCCAGTTCAGTTCACTGGTGGTTCCTTCAGTTTGATCAGAGCATGCTGTCCTGAAATGAAGAACCTTAAATGACTAAATGATCAATGAATTAATAACTGTTGGGTGTTTAGTTTAGCTCTGTCACCCTGCTTGCTGTAAAGCTGTTTCCTGTTAGTGGTGGAAGATGAGATGTGTGGAAGACCGTGGCTGAGGTGGAGAATCCTTGACAAGACAGGTTTCAGTGGGGATGCAGGGGATAACAATCTCAGAAGGGTTTGGGCAGGAAGGGACCTTAAAGCCCACCTTGTTCCCATCCCCTGCCATGTGCAGGGATACCTTCCACTATTCCAGATTGCTCCAAACCCCATCCAGCCTGGCCTTGAACACTTCCAGGGATGGGGCAGCCACAGCTTCTCTGAGCAACCTGTGCCAGGGCCTCACCACCCTCCCAGAGAAGAATTTCTTCCCAATATCCCATCTAACCCTACCTTCTGCCTGTTTACATCCATTCCCCCTTGTCCTGTCACTGCAGGCCCTTGCCCAATGTCCCTCTCCACCTCTCCTGGAGCCCCTTTAGGTACAGTTAGCACAGCAAGTGCAAACCAACTGACAATTGGCTTAAGACTTCCTCAGGTTAAAAAAGATGGGAAAAATGCTGCTTGAAATAACCACTATTGTATTGCAGTTGCATCCTAGAAACATCCTGGTTCTGAGTACTCTGCTGCATGACAAAATTCCTTGCTATCAGATAGGTCTAATCTAAATGGAATGTTGCTTCCAAGTATTGTCCTACAGCCTTGTCATTTACTTGCTCATCTCCTTAAAGTGGAAAACAGCTGTGGAGAAAGCAGCCCAGCCAATCCCAGGCATGGGTGCAGTGTCTCCTCCTAATTCTGTGTCAGACTTGGTGACTGCTCAACAACCAAACTGGTCCTTGGGATGAATAAAAATAATGAGAAATTGCTGAAAGAGTCGTTGCTGAAATTGTCATTTGAGTTTTCTCTGTTGACATATAGAAATAAAGAATTCAGGGCTTTGCCCATAACATGCAACCTTTAACAAAAATGGGAAACAAACGGTGACAGTGTTTTCCTAATCACTGTGATTGTTGTCTCAGGTCATCAGGATGGCTGCTACCTCCCAGTTTGCCAGTCGATACAAGAAGGATTTGAGTACAGACGCCCTCAGAACCAAGGTTGCCCGCAGGAAATCCATCCTTCAGAAGGAGAACAGGCACAAGCTCTTCGAAAAGGGCCGGCAGTTCGGGCTGGCAGATGTCAATGTCCAGCTCTCCAAGGAGAGGGGAATTTCTGAGCTCAAGGAAACCAGGGAATTGTGCTCTCAAGAGAACAGCAGTGTGAAACAGAGTAAGTAAAGACTTGCTATAGACCTTTTTTTTTTTAAGATGTTAAAAATTTTAAGTAGGTTTAGTAGCATTATCACAGAAACCTAATAGCAGTCAACATTTTAATCTGACAAAAAGGTTTTAAGATTTAAAACCCTATCAGCCTTTCCAAGTGTTAAAATCAAGACAATAAAATCTTAATACAGCTGTACCCTCCTCACTGCTCCAGTGGTATGAATAAAGCTTTGCTCTGATTTGTCTGCAGCAGCTGAAGGAAGAAGGCATTTTGTTATTAATATTCAATAGGAAGTGCCTTTATGATTGCTTTGTCCCTTAAGATGTGGAAAACTCCAATCTAAAATACCATCCAACATCTAACTGATGCCTGTCATGTGCTTAGCAATGGGAAATTTTATATTATATATAAAATCACTAATGGGTAAATGCATGGTATGATTTTATTTTGAAAATGGCTAGTTTTTGACAACTTATTTTCCTCTCAGAAAATAGGGCCTGCATATATGCTGAATTTTGCCCCCTGGCTCTCCTGGATGCTTGTGGTCTAAGAAATTAAGTTAATATTTAAACATGTTAAGGTTTTTTTAGAAATACTTTCACCTTTAGTATTTTGATAGCAGAAGATTATTCGAGGATAGTAATCTTTTGGAGATTATTGGAGTGCAGTCTGTATGTAATAATATCAAATATGAAATTCAATAAATTTGCCTTGGTTATCTCTCATAAATTTCATCTTTAAGTGGATATTAATTTTTCAAGTAGGTACAATTCAAGTTTGTCATCATCTTAAGGTTTTATTCTTTCATATAACTTCTGCCTCATTTATTCTCAGCCTGAGTCAGACTTTGGTGTCTAAAGCTCAGTTTTCAAAGACATTGCAAGTGTTTGAATAGAGAAACGGGTACAAATAAACCAAAGAAGTTGTTGAAGTGTTAATTTTCATACCAGTAATCTTGCAAGCCTGTGAAATGGGAGTGAATTTGTAATAGTCCTCAGGTGGATATTCAGGGAAGTCAATTTGTAAGCTGAAATTTACCACTGAGTTCCCTTTTAGTGGGAAGGCTTAAAACAATTTAGAGATTCCGGTCAGTTCCGCTCTTTGACTTGGGTTCCTCTTCAAGCTTGGAAAAGTTTATTGGAAATTTCTGACTTCTTGTTGGCTCAAAAACATCCTCACAATTTTCTAACACATCTGCCTTCCACATCTGCTGCAGAACAAGCCCCAAACGCAGCCACCAAGAGGATGAACGAGCGCAAGGAGATGCTCCAGCGCTACAAGGAGGAAAAGGAGCTTCGCAAACTGCAGGAGCAGAGAGAGAAAGCCAAGAAAGGGGTGTTCAAGGTTGGGCTCTACAGACCAGCTGCACCTGGATTTCTTGCACTTGCTGCTGAGGAACCAGCAGTAGCAAAGCCAAGAGAGAAGGAAACAAGGGTAATATTCCATAGCTAAATTAGTTGCATCTGTGTACTCCATTTAAATTGCTGTTTGTGTACAAGATGTGTGTGCTACTCCAAATAAGCTGTTTATTTTGCAAATGTTTTGTTCATGTTTGTTTTGATAAGGGACTATAAGGGAGTAATTTGGCTCATTCTCTTTTTTAAACAAAGCTTGAAATAGTACTAATGATATCTGGATTTTTTTGTATTTGTGACTATGTTCTGTTCAAAAACTGGAATGATTCATCCACAAATTAAAGAGCTCTGTTATTTTAGAACTAATAACTTGTTCATATTTAGTCAACTCTGCTTTGAAAGCTTTCCAGATTGCACACTTGACCCATTTTGCACAGACATGTTGTTTTTCACATTTATGCTTCTTGCTCAGTCTCTCAGTGACAAGGGGAGGAAGGAGTTTATTGACTCTCATTTCTTTGGGGATGTTTCCAGGCAGCTCCTGCTTTCTCTGGAAGGATTACTCGATCAAAAGCCAAGATCCAAGAAGGAAAATCAATGATACCAACTCTCATACCAACTGCATCTAAGTCCTCTACGGTTTGTTTTATGTATATAAACTTCAGTGAGTAAATTTAGGGAAAGGGATGCAATTTCAGACCCAGGGTAGTATCTTTACAAGTTTGATTAGATCAGTACAAGCAAAAAAGAGCACATATCTGGATGATCTGTTTTTCAATAAAGTTTTTCAAGATACTTAAACTGTTGCTTAAATATTTTTCTTCATTCTTTTTCTGACAATTTATTAACTAGTTGGATAATGCATGATAACATATCCTTAAACCGATCTATTTTGAGTTATCCTTAATGTCTCTCTACTTTCTAAAGCTCCCTGTGCCAAATTATTTGACTTTTTCCTTTACTGTAATCTAGGATAGATAGATAGATGAGGAAAGAAATTGAGCTGTTGAATTTCTGGAAATCTGATACTTGACAAGAAACCTTTTTTTCTTTTCTTGTAGGCCAGTGCCCGTGGGCAGAGCATGCACTCTACACAGGCAGGACACAAACAGATGAGTACAGTCAAAGTGGCTGAAAAAGAGAAAGGTATGGAAATACAGCTGAACCTGAAAGTAGCATTTCTTGGGGGGAAAGATCCACAGTACATTTTTGGGTGTAGGAAGGAAAGAGGAGATGTTAAGATGGCAATTCCTACCAAGGGCAGCAGCTGGCAGATTGTCAAGTGTGTGGCTCCAGGGGTCACATGAGCTTGTTGCCTCCATAGGCTGGGGGAAATGGAATGCAGGATCCTGACAGTCCTGATTACTGATTATTCCCCCTGGGAGAGGGAAAAGAAACAGGTCAGTGGGCAAATTGCACAACTGCCAGATGCCTCAGCTCCTGGAGCTGTGCAGAGGTTTCTGTGTGCCTCAAGAAGAACATCACAGGTAGTGACTCCTGTTAGAAAACAGCAAGTGCCTTCTGTCTGTTGCTTTCTGTGCCACAATTACAGATATTTCTTAAGAAAATAGCAATTAAAAAAACCCAACCTGTGCCACCTTTAAGGGATTAGAATACTTGGATCAGAAACTCTTCCTCATAGCTCCGTGATACCCTTAAGTAGATACAACCAAGTCATGTGGAATGTTGATGTTAATGCAAGATATTCAGTAATTCAGAGTGAAATGACTTTCACATCATTAATCTAATCAAATCAGCAAGCAGCAGACCCTTATTGAAATAAATTTCAGTAGTGCCTTTGGTGAACACTGAAAAGATGTATTATTAATGTTTGATATAACAATTAAAATGTTTAATCTTTGCAAAGTGGTCATCCATTGATTATTTCTTTTGCTAAATCCACCGTTATTTATTTCTAAAATTGATTCTTTCTTTTGTACTGAATCATGGATATGCATTATAGGTACTTAAACTTCCCTGCCTGTGGCAGGGAGGTTGGAATGAGGTGATCCTTAAGGTCCCTTCCAACCCAAACCATTCTGTGATTCTGTGAAACACCAATATCAAAATGTTTGCGAAGTGAGTGTTTGATAAATCCAATGTTGTAATTATTTACCCAATAATTTTTTCCCAACCTTTCATTATAGTTTCTACAGAATCTCAGCTTGACATTAAAGACAGGAATAGCATTAACAGTAACCAAGTGGGGATTTCAGACATGCAGGGAATGGAATAAAGAACTCCCATGAAATTTGTCTGTGCAGGAAAATGCTGTCATTTTAAAAGCCTGTTAGAAACAGTGCTAAAATACAAAGATGGAAATTATTAAGATGGGTGATATGGTGCATGAACTTATCATGGTTTATCAAATATTTCAGACCCAATTAGTCTTAAGAGTACTTTGTTAGATGGCATTAAATTCTGACCTTGGAAATCTTTCATATAATGGCCAGGGCATCACTTTGTTACACCAATGGTTTGCTTGTGCTTCCAGCTGTGCAAATAACCATGGCAAAGATATTACTCTAAAAAACTTCATCTGTAAGACAGGGAGGGCTTTGGCTCTGGTTGCAGAGAGCAGTGGGAAGCATTCCTTAAGCTTTGTGCATGGCATCAAGCACACTTGATGAACCTGCACAGTAAAACCACCTCCAGTCAGGATCCCTCAGTGCATGCCTGGATGCCAAGGCCAAAATGTGCACTGAACTGACCAAAACCACCCAACCCTGTTCATTCTGGCAAACCCATGCAACTGATAACTGCTGGTGCATTTTTCTGATTTCTACAAAATGTAAACTTTCAGTTATTACTTGAGTGCAGCTCCTTATTAAACTTGGGATCTCTGGGATTAATCTCTTGCAGTGCTGCAGACTGCAGCCCAACCAGCCCCAAGTGTGAGAGTCACCAGAGCAGCTGCCTCTGCAGCCAGGCAGGTGCTGAAACCAACTGCTGCTACTGCTGGTAAGTGAGGCAGGGTTGTGTAGCTCAGTTGTACCTTAGACTACACTTGAGTAATGCCAAATTACCATCTAAGAAAAGGACTAAATGCTGGATCACTCAGACTCTTGCCTGGAACTCTAGTGCAATATCTACATTAGCATGTTGAAACCAACACTGGACAGTTTCCCACAAAAGCCATCAGTGTGGAGCATCCATGTCCACGTGCTAATTAGAAACTCAAAAGAACAAAGCCAGAATTGGTGAAGATTGGCACTTTGGGGTGTGGCTGTTTATGGCCATAAAATTACTAAATGTGTAGGCTGGAACATCTTTGGAAGAGATGAGAGCCTTTGTTCTTCAGGTTAGGAATTTCTCTTTGTGTGTTTGCCTGTTTACTAGAGTTCAATCCACCAACAGAATTGCTATGCCATATAGAAATTAAAAATCTAAACTCAGATTGGCTTGACACTTGCTCTTCAACACTTTAGAAAATAAGGTGACTTCTATTTTTACTATATGGCAACATCTAAAGATTGATGACTTAATCTGTTCTCTTGGTGATTCATCTGTTACTAGTCTGTTAAATCCTAGGCCAGGTTTTCTTTTGAATGAACTTTTGCAATGCTATTTCTTCCTTTTAGCCACCTCCCACCCAAGAAAGAAAGCAGTCTCTCCCTGTCTTTAGCAACTGGATTTTTATGGTAATGTTTTGGTGAAAGATTACATTAATCAGATGCCTTTTTGACCTCTGGGAGTGTCTCTTTTTGTAGGTAACCAGTCACAGAGGAAAACAGAAAACGTAGGAAAGCAGAAGAAAGCTGTCAAACCTGATCCCACAAAGGTAGGTCATGTGATAGTTGAAATGGAAAAGCAGTAAAACTGATTTAAGAGCCAATAACTCTGTCATTGTAGCTGAAGTGCTCAAGCATAAAAGTAGTAATTTCACTAATAAGGTAGAATTTGGGAAGGAGTTGTATGTATTTTTACTGCCATATTTAAAAAATTAAGATCAAATTTAGTGCTCAGATAGAATCACAGAAGACTGTGAGTTGGGAGAGACCCTCAAGGATCATCCCAATCCTCGTGGCCCTTCACAGGATAACCCCAAGAATCTCACCTTGGATATGGATGTGACTGATGGGTGATGTGATTACTAATCAAGATCTGGACAATGATTTAAAATAGACAAGAAGTTCTTACATGACATATATCTGGTGTTTTAACTAGTCAAAATAAAACAACAACAACAAAAAAAGACTGCTTTGCTGGTGTAATCAAGCAGCTGTAAATTTTGTGCAGTTCCTTCCTTTTTTAAGTGTATACTGAATGGATCCTTTTCCTGCTCAGGTAAAAATATGAGGCTCTAGAAGCTAAGAAATAAATACAATTTTAGATTTTGAACCACCAAAAAATAAAGCTGGAAATGCTGTTCTCTGCAAGGTAGAACACTATTCTCTGCATGATTTACAGCTGAAGGCAGTCACTGGGGTTCTTGGTGTCATCACTTCCAGAATTTTTTATGCATTCATGTGCAGACAGTTCTTTGCAAGAGCTAGCCATGATTTTTTCCTTCTTTAGCTCCACTCTTGCTTCTCACTCTTCTCATCTCCACCTTGTTCCTGTAACTGCAGCTGTGCTTTAGTGTGTTTGAGATTGTGCAATCACACCTAAACAGGAGGTAAGAGCACTTGTATCTTCCTTGGACAAACACCTCTTCACAGGCAGGAGTCCCTGCCAGTTGGCAAACTCCTGCTGTAACCACAGGCAGCTCATTTGAAAAGGTTGGTTAAAAGCAAAATTCAAGATTTACATTCCTAGCAGAGGTGACTGAAGTATAACAAGACTTTCAGTGGATTGAAGATGCATGTTTTCTTGAAAAACACCCGAAGTTTTTCTGGCTGGCTTGAGCTAACAGTCTCAGTTAGGGATCTTAGAAATGTGTTATGTGTGACTATCTGGTCACTCATCTCCTAAGAATGTGAATTATTGTTTAATTTTTTTCTCCTCTTTTAATGACATTCTGTGGTGCTAACTGCACTAGTCTTGGGTTGCATTCCTCAGCTATCAGCCTATTCCAGCTTGTTTTTCAGTCTCTGCATTGGAGTATGTGCATAAACTATGATTATTCAACAGGCCCAGTTGGATTTGGAGCCAGTAATTCTGCTCTTGAGAATTTTATCACCTTAAAGCTTTCTTTTCTAGCAGTAGGAGCAAGCATGTGCCAATTTTAATTATTGTTTGGGTAGGTGAGGTGTTCTGCTTTAGCCCCTGGAGTGGATTGTTGCATTCTTTGTAGTGAAGTGTTACTTCTGTCTCTAGAATGATTTGCAGGTGTCAAAAATGGTTGGACTTGTTGGTAACTCATCACTCCTGCCCAGGTGTGCTGTTTTAGGAGCTGATTTACCTTAAGCTCTTCCCTTCCTGGTGGCTTTCAGACACTCCTGTTATAATTCAGCCCATGCCTATTGCAAACACATGATTGATTTGATGATTTGTCTATCTATGCTGTTACAGGTAATTTCTTCCAAACATGAAGTGGAGACAAATGCTGGAGTGGATCCAGGGCTGAAAAGTTCTGCAGCTGATTCCAAACACTCAATGCCAGTAGAACTTCAGCAAGAACAAACCTCAGTGGAAAACAACAATTTTTCCCCAAGGAGACCCAGAACACGCTCCTTTGCACCTCAGAACTTTGTGTTTCAGCCTCTGAGTGGATTGGCAACCTACACTGTGACACCCATGTCTCCTTCAAGGGCAAATGCTTTTTTGACACCCAGTGCTGTCTGGAATTTTTCAAACTCTCCAGTGTAAGATTCTTCCTTCTAATGGGGCCTAAAATGCAAGTGAACCTCTATGTGTGGATGCAAAAAAGCCATTTTTCTGTAGAAAGATTCATTTTGTAACAGTGTTGTGGTGTTGTAACACCTGATCCTTATGGTTTCTGTCATTGCTTAAATGTGGACTTAACAGCAGATACGGATATAATCCATAATTCTGTCCATGCTTGAGGAGCAGCTGGCAAGGACTGTGCCCTGTATCTATCTGCACAGATTTATTTAGTTGAGTTCTCTAGTGTTGTTTGGAGGTTTGCCTTCTAAACTGTGCATTTCTGTGAAATTGGCCATATTTGATGTCCCTTTCTCAGTGTGGCTTAACTAAATGCACTTTGGTTTGTTTGCAGCAAAATATTTGAAAAATCCAGTGACACTAAAGCACAAAAGCCTCATTTAAAAAGTCAAACTTCACCTTCTGTTAAAGGCATTCAAGAGCAGCAAATGACCACAAGCTTGAAAGGAGGAGGTAGGAAGTTCACATTTCGTTTATTCTAATGCTTTTAATTATCACCAGATTCTGAACAAATCCCTTTCATGTTTTTCAGCAGGTGAATCAGATGAAAGAACTTCCACTCAGAGGTCAAACAAAACAACTCCTGTCTCAACAGCACTTGCAGTGAAGTCAGATGATACAAGAGAGCAAGAGCATGATGTGCCCTATTTCAGGTTTGGGTTCACTTGTTTCACTTCCCTGATGCCCATTTGAAGGTCCTTAATATGAGTAATGAGACTTCTTCTAAAGATCAACTTAATGGAATGGTGGTTGGTGTCTGTCAGCTGTGACCTGAGCAGGCAGACATTCCTGTCTTCCTTTTTGTGCCTTGAGTGCAAGGAAAGAATGGAAAATTCTGGAGACTAACACCTTGTCCTGAGGATCGTGAGCTTGAAAGCAGTAGAAAGGAAATTACACCTCAGCCACTCAGCAAAATAAAACAATCTAATCTTCAGCTCAAAGACTGTGGCTTCTCTGAGAGCAAAAGCATAGTAACTATTAACAGCCACAAGTCAGGAAATTCTCCAAATCCTGATTTTTTTCTCTATCCCTATATTTTCAGAAACATTCTTCGCACTGAGACAGAGAGGCTGCTGTCTCAGTGCCTGCAGTGGGAAGGAAACCTGGAGCTGGACATTCCAGAGGATGGTAAGAGTGAGCTGCAAGAGGCACTGGAAGGGGGGTTGTGGGAGCTGAATGGGACAGAGGGAAGGACATGTATCTGCTGTCTGCAAAATAGCAAAAACAAAAAAACTGCAAAGCTATCCTAGAGAAACTTTCTGCCCCAAGATACAAGTCTCCTGTTCCTAAAATTTGTGTAGCACTTAGAGTGATGGTGATTGATAAAGTGAACAAAGTGCACATCAAAGTAGTTGTTCTCTTGCCAGTTTGATGTGTATTTAAATGTATGAACTTTAACCAAGCTGATTTCTAAAAATAAGATTAGTTTTTAATGGGGAATAAGTGCCCTTATCTGGGAAAATATAGATGACTCCAGAAATGCTTATCTGTAAGACTTGAGAGAGTAGGTTTTTTTGAAAGGAGCAACTTCAGAGCATTTCAGTGGACAGGAAAGCTCCATCTGAATTGAATTGCAGGTTTGCAATAGATGGGACACCAAACTCCAGACTCCTCAAACCCTTATTTATCCCAGATGTCCTGTATTTTTTTTTCTGTTGCTACCAGCTAAAGACCTGATTCGTACCACAGTTGGTCAGACAAGGCTGCTCATAGGAGAAAGGTTCAAACAGTTTGAAGGACTGGTTGATAATTGTGAATTTAAACGAGGTGAAAAAGAAACAACATGTACAGACCTGGATGGATTTTGGGATATGATTAATTTTCAGGTATGTGCTTGCATGTTAACTTAGTAGGATAAAACTGATGGAGTTATTTATGAACCAAATATTGAAACTTTTTTTTAAAATATTCAGGTCCTATTTTTTATCTGTCATGTAAAAAATGCAGGTCTTTGTTTTTAACACTTGGTGACAGTGAATGGTTGTAGTTGGGATACTATGAGTTATAATTCATGGACCAGTTCTTCTGTTGTGTCTTCTTGTGGCCTGTGTATTTTGTCTGTCTCTGGAATGAATATGTTTGGCCAAATCTTATTCTGTTTTGGAGGGAGGATAGAGTCACAATGTCTACCTCCCAGTTTTTGGGAAATTGCTGGAGCTCACCTGAAAAGTTGGTGTTCCATGCTTCAGTATGAGAATAATGCAGAAACTACAATAATTCTATTTAGGGCTGAGCTTAGGTGGTAGAAAACCTTCACCTCTTTTCCTCTGTTGATGCTTTCTTTAGTTTCAGAATGAAATATAATCTGAATTTTCAAAAGGGCTCTCAACAGTAATTGTAAATCAGCACTCAACAAAGGAGTTTGTAAGTAGTTAAATTAAATGCAGAGATGGATTTGTTGTGGTCCTAGTCATAGGTTTTGACTTCTCTGCAGAAAACATAAGAATTTGATCTGCTTCTTCAGAGGTACTTGAGAGATGTTTCCTGCAGGATGGAAGACTCTGCTTGTTTGCATAAAGGTTATTTTACAATGTATTCTTTTGCGTACTTAAATGTGACCAACAGATTGAAGATGTGAATAAAAAATTTGATAATCTGAAGAAGCTTCAAGACAATGAGTGGCAGCCACTTGATGTCCCAAGCAAAGCAGTTGTCAAGGTATGAATGGCCCCTAAAGCACATCTTGTATGGCTTCTTTAGATATATGGAATATTAAGTGAAATTCCTCTCAGGGTTCACCCTTCTCCCTCACCTCTCCCACGTGCACTTGTGTTATTTGCTGGGTTTAATCCTAATTGCCTCTTTTGGCTGGTAAGATTAGAACTAAGAATTAACAATGACTTTTTTGGAGTAATTGGATTCTATGCTAATAAGACAAATCTCTTAAATTCAGGATATAAACTTACCCTTCAGATGTAAAACAATTTATCTGGGCCACTGACTCTAAGTGGAAAGTAAACCACACAGAAATTTGGGAGTGACTGCCAGTTTTGGGCAGGGAGTGCTCTGTTATAATGGTGTCCCATTAAGCCAACACCATGGGTGGCTTTAAACTGCTGCTTCTCTAAGCACAAATGGATCTGACACACTCCAAAATAAGTTAGTGCTTATTGCAAAATAAGCTGTAATGTGAGTTTTATCTACTCTTTGGTTTGAAATGTATAATTGCTTCTGACTGAGTAGGGAGTTGGATTTGCATTGCCTAAACTCTGCAGTTCCTTGAGACTTCTTAATTAATCATAACATGGAGATGGAGGTGGATAAGGAACTCCAGGCATGGGAAAACAGAGGGAACGTGGTCTGTGGGAGCTGCCCATAAATGCCAGAACCCTTCAGGTGGTACAAAACAAAACTTCCTTTGGAAAACTGAATGCCAAGAGAGGCTTGACTGAGTGCCTGGAGTCAGTCCTGTGGTTACACTATGTCCCTGCCACTAGGAGTCCCTGCATGCCAGTGCTTCCAAAATCTTACTGAATTTATTAGGAAAAAAAGTTACATTGAGGATTTTTGAACTGCAGATTCATTTGAAAAAACTTCTTAATGTTGTCATCACAGTCTTACCTTAACAGCTGGATGGCAGCCCAAGAGATGCTGGGGATGGGCAGAGGCCTTGGTGCACAAAACTGTAGAATTGTTGAGGTTGGAAAAGCCATCAGGTCCAACCATTTCCCCAGCACTGGCAATGCCACCACTGACCCCTGTCCCCAAGTGCCACATCCACATGGCTTTTACATCCCTCCAGGGATGGCAACTCTACCCTTGCCCTGGACAACCTTTTCAGTGAAGACATTTTTCGTCATAGCCAACCTAAACCTCCTCTGGTGCCAATGAAGTCCAGTTCCTCTCACCCTGTTTCTTGTTCCCTGGGAGCAGATCACCAGCCCCTCTTGTCAGGGACTTCTGCAGAGCCACAAGGTCCCCCCAAGCCTCCTATTGCTCCTTGCTGTGCCTGTGGCAGCAGCACCTGTGTAGAGGTTCATGTGTAATTGCTCCTATGCAGAATTTCCAGGTGTGACCCTGCTTTCTTACCTTTCCAGAAAAAGGCAGTTCCAGGTGGAGTGCCCAAAGCCAAGCTGGAAGCAGCTGCCAGGACTGCTGCCCGGAACCGCCTGGCTTCTGTGAAAGCAGCCATGAGGGACAAAATGAAGCAGGGGGGAGCTGCTGAGGGCACACATCAGGACAGGCTGCCAGAGGCAGAAAAAGTGGTTTTTGAAGCAGGATTTTTCAGGATTGAAAGCCCTGTGAAAAACTTTTCAGGTAGGTGAAGCTTAATGATGATTTCTGTGACCTGAAAGTACTGAAGAGATTTTAATGCCTTTCACTGGGGAGAGGAATTGTGCTGTTTATACTGGCTACAACTCCAGTGCTGGACACACTGTTTCAACCAGTGACTAATTTCATCCAAAGTAAACTCGTGTTCATGAATGTGCTGATTTGAGTGGTTATGGCAGCATGAAATCCCTGCTTAGACAGGGGGGAAATAGCTGGTTCATGTTTTTCCAGCATGAATTTAATAATGAAATTCTAATCCGAGCGTTCCCAGATTCAGCTGATGAGCCTCTTCATCAAAGTCAGTGCCAGCTCACATCCTCTAATTGTAGGATAGGAATTGGGATTTTTTTTTTTAAACTAAACTTCTTGCAGTGCTGTCTTCAAAGCTGCAAATAAAGTCCACCCATAATCTGTGTTCATGGTTAACAAGATTGTAACATAATCCAGTTTGCTATAAAAGCTGTTTAATAGTTCAGGTTTTTTAACAGGTGCTCAAAATGTAACTTCATTTTCAGCATCTTATCTTATTGACATCTATGTGCAGCCAGTATTTCCAGTAATTTCCCTTCTCTCACATTTCTAGTTCATAATTTGATTTCAAAATCTCTTTTTTTGGGTGTAGATATCTCTTCTCATCACAAAATTAACAATTTTTATTCATGTGCCTCTTGTTAGTAGAGGGGAACTCCTGAAAAGCTTTGAGCAACACTGTGTTTAAGCCAACTCCAGCAAAAAATCTGTTATAAGGATCAGTTCTGAATCTGTGGCTTTTAAACGCTATTAAAACTGCCTAATTTGAAAGATGGAAGTTAATAATTTCAATTTCTCCTTGCAAGTGTACATAAGATTTCCATCTAATATTTGTATAAGATGATTCAGCAAGCAGTTTTCTGTCTTGTGTCCCTGGTTAGAATCATAATGATCAGTTCATTTCTGCTTGTGGAAACTGCTCTAGGAACGAAACATTAAACACATTTTCCAGGTCTGCTTCCAAGGACCCCTGGAAAAGTGGCAAATCCCAGATCATCCGTTAGATCTTTGCTCCTGAACAATCCTTCTCCTCTCTGTGACCCTGAGGGTGCACCTGCCAAACAAACCCCATCAGGCCTCAAAGGCTTCCACCCAGCACAGAGCTTGAAAATGGACCAACTTCCCACTGAAAAAACTCCCCCATTGGATAAACTCCCTGATGGTCTTGAGCAAAGGTAGGCATGTTAAAACAGCTTTTCATTAACCTTGTACAAATCATTTTCGAGTTGGAACTGAAGGACATGATGTTAAAACCCATTAAAGGCTACCTTTCAATTTGGCAGTGATCAAGTTTGCAAAGTACTTGTGACTTTTCCTTCCCTTAAGCAAATATTAAGAGCTTTGCCCAAATGTAATTTTGCTGCTGGGGTAAAAGTTTATTGTTTGCCCAGGAAGTTTGATGTAGCTCACCAGTGCCAACCAAGGCAGCAAAACTGCAGAACAAATTGTAAGATTAGTTGGACAAATCAGCAGATGATTGAAGGTGATTGAGAAGGATGAAAATGTTTTGGTTTCTCTTCCAGCATTTCTGTGGTTGCAGAAGAAACGTGTCTGGTTGCTGCCACAGCAGAGGGAAATAAGGTAAGTCATGCATTGTTCATGGATGTGCTTTACATACTCTGTTATTACTAGCAAAGGAAAAATTCTTTTGATTACCCCAGACACCTGGACTTCTGATCAAGTCCTCCCTTAGGAATCTTGTGTATTCCTCAGGGCAGTGCTTTTTACCTCTGGGTGGACAAAGGTAGGGACTGCTGCAGTTTGGGGACCTTGTCTTGCTCTTGAGAGCTGTGTTTTGGAGGTCCTGGCTGCTCCAGGAGGACACTTGTCACTTGGACAAACAATGTTCCTAGAAGTCCACCACCTCCTGTTTTCTGGTGTGGATTTTTCAAATGCTTGTGCATTTATGGACCCTGACAGCACTCAGTTCTCAGAGCATCCTCCACAACAGAGCATTGGGCTCTTAATCTCCTTAAAGGTGTAGCAAGAACTAATCCAAATGTCCTGAAATGTCTGAAGACTTGGTGACATTGCCTGTGTTTGAGTAGCCTTAAAAAAGCAGGAATGTGGCCTCTAATTTAGATGATACTGTGCTACCAGTGAAAGTCAGTGCTTTGCAGTCAATCATCCTTTAGTAACTTCCACTGGAAGTTTCCAATTTCCATTGGAAATGGAGTCTTTAAATTTTATTTGTCACTGCTTGGATCTGTGCATGAGTGCAGCAGTCATCTCTCCTCCCAACCCCCTACAGATGTATATATATTAAAAATCCTGGTTACTAATTTTTTCTTATGCCTTTTGCTTCATCCTTTCTCTATCAAAATGAGAAAAAGCTTGTTGGTGATTTCACTCTCTGGGGAAACCTTTCAGTGTTGCTGATAGGTTTTTCTGGAGGAAAAGTCACCAGGTAACACTTGAGGTTCAAAACCTTTCCTGTGGAAGAACTTCCTTTATACTGTCAGAGGGATTTTCAGGCTTTAAAGGGTGTTTGGAATATGAGTGACAGCCTTAAACCCTGAACCTTGGCCTGCCTGTGCCTTGTACAGTGCCTGGAGTTAAAACTCCATCTCTCCTGAACTGTCCATAAAAACTGCAGGTTAGATGTGTGGACTTGGTCTGACATAACAAGCACGTGGCTGGGAACAGAGAAAATCCCTGTTTTTCAGGTTCTGGGAAATTCTAGCAGTGAATCAAAAGCAATGGATGGCATGGAAGAGATGGAACTGTCTGCAGCAGAACAAGGACAAGACATTGTCATGTGCAGCCCAGAGAAGGAGACCAACTTTGCTCAGTCTGGAGAGCCACAAATACATCAGACAGGTGCTCATCTTCAAGCTGCATGGTGCACTTTGGGTGGCATTGCTGGGGCCTTCTGGTTATTCTAAGGATTTAGGATAATCTGAATATTACTCTTTGAAATCAATGTCAGCTTGATTTGTGTGTGCCATTAGAAAAGCCTCCCTTAGCTGCTGTGACTTAAACACACATTGCACATGAGCAAACAGTGCCCCTGGATTTCTCTGCACAGTTTCTGAGTGATGTGTGAAGCAGAAAGCTAATATAAATAAATGCAGCTTAGAGTTTGGATTTCTTCTTTTAATCAATACAGAAAACTACAGGTTTTTCAGCTTTGGCAGCATCAGACTAACTTTCTTTTTTTAATTATCTACTTATTTTTCAGATGTTTCATGCAGTGATTTGACACTCATTGACAGAAATCCTTTTGATATGGTAAGTTGACCTTCAAGTTTATTTGACTAAGACAAGCTGCATGTTGTAGGACTGCTCACCTTTGCTGCAGACTCAGTTACTGCACAAAGAAAATTAAACTCTTAAAGATGTTATCGAGCCAATTGATGTAACTTTAAATACAAACCACATTCCAGCTGTCTCCTTGCCTGGGCTCACACTGCTATTCCTTATTGCACATGGTGAGTGTAGGATGAATCAAGACATTGGTAGCAGGATAATGTCTGATTCTTGTCAGACTGAGCCTTTAAATTGTGTTTCTTACAAATTTCCTTGTAGATATTCACTAACAGCCTTTTTTTTTCTTCCTGGAATTCTTTAAGTCTACCCCAACTCTTTTTTTAATCACTTCAGCATTTAGGGCTGGAAGTAACATGCAGCAGGGAAAAGCAGGTGTGCAAAAGCTTTCACACTTAATAGAATTAATAGAATTTGGGTGTAGGATTTCTTGTGAAAAATCCTCTTTAAAATATGGATTACTGACTTGAGTAAGGAGTGTCTGTCTTCAACAGGGACCATGTGTAATCACTTTTTATTTAATGCCTGGGAAATAAACTTGCAAAATTCCTCTTGGGGAAATCAGAATCCTTCCAGTGCTCTGTGGTTTAAGTGTTCCTCAAACACTGACTCCACACTCTGGCTCCTCCCACACACAGCCGGTGCTGGATGCTGAGCTTCCCTTCACTCCAATCAAGACCAAAGCCCAGAAGTTTGCAGCAGCTGAAGTATTCAGTGACCTCATCGTGTTTTCTCCTGTTGGTCCCTCTGGGGATCAATGAAAAGTGACTTTAAATGCAAAATATGTAAATTCTATGAACAGGAAGCCCACAGAGGGTATCTGGAACACAGTCTGCTGCCCTGGCACTGTGCTGAGAGAGGAAGAGCACCTGTGGTGATGGATCTGATAGTGGGGTTTGTATCATTTAATGGTGCAGTTGTGATGCACTGAGCTCTGCTGTACGTCAGTAGTGGGCTGTGTTCTGGTGATCCCTGCTGTCTCCTCTGGCTGTAAATTCTGACTGCAACCTGAAGCATTTTTATGTTGCTGTCATTTATCCAGGTTGTAAAACTGTTCACCTTTAAACTTTTCTACCCCAACCTGACTGACCTCATGACTTACTGTTATTACAAGGTGCCCACCTCACCAGCTGTGCCTGTGCCCTGTTTCTGCTGGGAGGGCACCTTCTGGGGTGAGAGCCAGGCTGTTCCCTCCCCAGAACACTCTGCCATGCTCTGGGGGTACCTCTGCACCCTCAGGCTGCAGTGTCTGATGTGTTAACTCCTGCCTCAGCACCAGCTATGGCAGTGTTGGATGCATGCAATTCTTTCCTGGGAAAGTTTTCCTGGTGTTTAACAACCACTGGGTTTGTAATATAAGAAACTAACTCAGAACAAGGATTTCTAAGTCAGATAATACCTTTTCTTGATGATGTATTGAAATAGGCATTGATATAGAATTTCCTTTAAGGATGCAGTTTTCTATTGAGTATCTTAAGGACCCATGTTTTCTACTTGTTTTTGACCTGTTTATGCTCAGTCTCTTCTCTCATCTTGCTCCTTGTGCATTCCCCATCCAGACTGTAACATATTTGTGCATAAAGAACATGCCAGTTCTGTAGACTCTGGATTTGAGGAGTAGCATTACAGTGCCACCAGTTGTTACATTTTTAACAAATACCTCACTGGGCTTCTTCTTGTACCGGTGACCTGAGTGTAACACACACATCCTTCCACCAGCCTTGATCCCAAACCAAGCAGAGATTTCAGTCCCTCAGCAGAAAGTGTTGCTGCCACTGCCAGGGGAGCTCGTCTGGCTTCAGTTTTAACCTGGAAGCTGTGTACGGATTACACTGAATAAAGAGAAGAAGCTGATGTGTGCTGGAATCCATTTTCTTCATTACTAAACTCCAGTTCTAGGGATCGTTTCAGGTATCTTTTAATTACTTTCCTGCTGAGGAATGCTTTGGGTTGGGAGGGAACTCAAATCCCGTTCAATTCCAGCCCCTGCCATGGGCAGGGACACCTTCCATAGCCCAGGTTGCTCCAAGCCTCATTCAGCCTGGTCTGGAACACTTCCAGGGATGGGGCAGCCACAGCTTCTCCATGCTGGTGGTAGCAGTGTGCTGCTCTAGACTGCTGCATCTGCTGGAAATTTTAAGGACTCTGCTTGTAACTTGGCACTCAAAGTATAAAAGGAGTCACTGTTATAAAACAGCATGAGCCACGTCACAGAAAGCTTTGGAAACTTCAGTGGTGGCTGTTGCACTGTTCTTGTTTTCCGGGCAAGACTGCAGTGACTCACAGCAAAGAGAACATACTTCTGTTTTCTTTTTTTACCAGCCTGACTCACGGGGTGAAGTTGCCAATAAACCTCCCCACCCTTGAAACCGGTCTTGACTCACACAGGGTGCTGAGTGGGGAGCAGCACCAGGCTCGTGGTGCACTCCCTGGAGTACGTAACACTCGTAGGGATGGGATCTCCCTGGGGTGGGAAATGGACTTGGAGCACCCTGGTTTGGGCCCCCAGCTGGGCAGAAATGAAGGACAGGGATGGATGTTCAGCCACAGTCTAGCAGAGAGATTTTGCTTCCTCCAGCTCTGAACCCTCTCCTGAAATACCTCATCCTGGCCAGGCTCAGAGGATGTGAGGTTTTTCCCTCTGCTTCCTAGAGGATTGCTGCCCCTGTCCACAGGACCAGGGGCAGAATGCCACAGGCTGCTTTCCCGAGTTCCTCTCCACAGAAATTAAGCTCCTTGCTGCTGTCTCTACAGCAGGAATTCAGCTCCTTCCAAATCAGAATTCAGCTTGCCCAGAGGCTGTCATGTCTTTTGAGATATTATTAAAACCAGATCTTACAGGTTAAATGTTTTTATTACCTCACATTGATCTGGTGAGAAGGCACTTGTGTTACACCACAGAGAGAGCACAGGCTTTGCCCAGAGTGCCCCCCAGTTAGATCATGGTGGGCACGACGCTGGTGAGGGCGATGTCCCCCCCGATGCAGAGCCTGGTGACCTCGTTCAGCCTCTTCTCACGGAAGTTGTACTGCAGCAAGTGAGCGTCGTTCACGGCCACCTTGAAGTGATCCGACTCACACAGGATCTGGAGCTGAAAGAAAAACCCCAAATCAGCCCCAAAACGCAGCAGGATTTGCTCCAGAAGAAGGTTGAAGCTGCACACTGGAGCAGGCTGGCACTGGTTGGAGGCTGCTGCCAGCTGAGTGCGGCCCTGCGGAGGAGCTGATGCAGCAGCTCAGCTGCAACACCAGTGACCTTTGCCTTCCCAAAACTCTCCTGTGCTCTCCCTCCTCCGTGTTTTAGCCGAGTTTCTGCCTCCTCATCCCTATGCCAGTCCCTCAAAGCAAGACTCCACAGTGAGAACCTCCTTTGCAGGGAAAAACACCTCGTGAAGAGCTGCCAGCGGGGAAAACACGTTACAGAAACCTGTCCAACAACTGTGCAGAACAGCAGTGTAAATAAGGAGGGTTTCATAACGCATGGAGATACCAGAAGGAGGGAGATGCCCTGGGCAGCTGGAGCTGCAGGAGGGGGTCAGAAGAGCTGGGATGCTGCTGTAGGGACAGCCAGGGCAGCACATGGGGTGGCTTCCCCAGAAACACCCCTGGGAGCTGATTCCTTTGCAAAAGCATCAATGTCCTTACAAAGGTCTTGTTGCCCAAACTCTCTCAATGCTTTTGGTGCTCTGAGACTGAGCTGGGATGGGTTTTTCTGGTACCTTGAAGGGTTTTCCAGCTTCAAATGGGAACCTGGGAGCTGTCCTCTCCTCCTTCCCCCAGGTATTTTGGAACATGGAATTGCAGACGATGACTTTCTTGTGGTCTTCGTTGAAGCGGGGGTTGAAGTGGAAGGCAACATCATTCCCTCTCTTGAAATCCAGTGAAAACCTGCAAAAACAATCATGGAATTGCTGCTTTTGCCACAAAAGCCCTGGACTCTGTTACAGGGCTTCCCAAAAATAGCAGAAAGAAAACCCCACAGACCCCAGTGGGCAACAACAGGGCATTTACACATTTATTTAATGTAATAATTGAGGTTACACTAGACAGGTGTTATTCAGGAATGGAAAGCAAATTCCAGCCCCCCTGCTCCACCCAGCAGTGCCCCAGGGAAGCCCCCACCCTCAGAGATGGACACCCCCAGTACCTGTTTGGGTTGGGGTTCACAGTCCCAGTGATGGTGATGAGCAGCCGAGGGACGAGTCCTGCCTGCAGGGGCAGCTCAAAGGGGACTTTCTGGGAGACAACAGTGACTTGGTGTCAGCAAAAAAATCATGTCAAAAACCCAGTGCCACCCCTGGGCACAGCCAGCCCCAGGCCCCTCCCGTGGCCAAGCAAAATCAGCCACTGAAGGCACAAACCCTCATAATGATGGAGCCATTACCATTGGAGCAGTCGGTCCTCCCTGAGGAGGAGCTGGTCCTCCCTGAGGAGCAGAAGGCCCAAACCCAGGGCCACTGGATGGTTGTCCTGGAGCAGGAAATGGCCCTGTTGCTGCTGGTGCTGCAGGGAATGCTCCAGGTGCTCCTGGATACGCTCCAGGTCCTGCTGGTCCTCCAGGATGAGCTCCTGGTGCTCCAGGATATGCTCCAGGTGCTCCTGGATATGCTCCTGGTGCTCCAGGGTATGCTCCAGGTGCTCCAGGATAGGCTCCAGGTGCTCCAGGGTATGCTCCTGGTGCTCCAGGACAGGTTCCTGGTGCTCCAGGATATGCTGGGAATGTGCCAGGAGCTGCTGGTTGGTTCCCCCAGGAGGGCCAGCCCTGGGCTGGGGGGGCACAGGGGGCCGGGTTGTTGCTGTTGGCCAAGGCATCAGATAACTGGGGACAGAGGAGAGGACAAGGGTCAGGTGGGGGAGATTCCTCCTGGGATCACACTGAGTTCCCCAAAGTCCATCTTTGGTAGCCTGCAGCGTGGCCGAGGGCAAGAGCTCAACTCTCAGCTGCTCCCCGAATTTTTCCAGAAAACCAGTAACTGCTGATGTAACTGGAGAGGGTTTGGGGATCTACACGGGTTAGCAAGGACGTGTTCCCTCCCATCCCAGCCAAAGGTCCCTGCTTCAAGGCCACAGCCACAGCCCCCACGGTTTTTTAAAGAAATCCATACTTACGGAGAAACCGTCCGACATTTTTCCTAAAAAAAAAGAAAACAAAAAACAAGGCAGCGTCAGTCGTTTTTAACCTGCCCCATCAAAAAAAATAAAAAATAAAAAAGAGGGGAGTTACAGCTTAGAGTGGCAATCGATGGGAATTGCTGAGTTCCCATCACGTACCTGCCCAGCAGAGCCGACAGCTCCGGTGCCAAAGAACAAGTCCTGGTCCGACACCTGCGGGATAACCGGGAGTCACTGCTGGAGCAGCCGGGATGCTCGGGATAACCGGGAGTCACTGCTGGAGCAGCCGGGATGCTCGGGGGTGAATCCAGCCCGGACACCCTCCGGGTGAAATCCACCACTGAGCTTACAACACTCCCAGCGTTATCCACTTCCCCAGCCCCGAGGCGCCATCCAGGAAAGTATTTCCATTAAAAAAAAACCCCAAACGGGATCCCCGGGGTGGAGAGGGGGTGCACGAACAGCATCAGCCAGGAGCTGTGTGCGAGCTGCAGATGCAGCACGGCACGTCGGGGACACGCAGCCGTGCCGTGACACATGGGGTGGCCTGGAGCGGTGTGGTGGTTTCACAAAACAAAACATAAAAAAGGAAACACAACTTCTAAAAAAAACCTCAACACTTCTCCTTTCTCCCCCACCTTCGCTCTCAAAATCGGTCTTAAATACACAAAACACAATATCCAACATAAACAGAACAGACAATTAGAGACACAAACATCACAAAGTGAGCCCAGGACAAATGGGGAGAGGAGGGTGGCGAGCACGGACACGGGTCCCCTTTCTCCTGCCTGCACCCACAGCCCCGCTCCGGCCGGAGGGCACCGTGGGAGGGACACAGCGGCCCCGGGCCAGCAGATAAAAGCTGCTTTGCGAGTTCTGAGAGCCCACACCACAGCCTGGCTGAACACACACCTGCCTGTGCACAGGAACAGCCCGAGCTGGGTTCCTCCCCTCAAAGGGAGCTTTCATAAGAGAAGGAAAAAGGGAGAGCCAGAAACGGGGAAAGAAAAGGAAAATTCCAAATTTAAAACGGAGAAGGCAAATTCTCTTGGAAAGAAACATTCGGATGCACAAAGCTCGCAGGAGGTGTGGTTGCCCTGCCTCAGGAACAACAAACCCCCACGTTTCACAATTAGCAAATCTCTCCTCTCCCTGAAAAACACTCATTCTCCTGAGCCCACGGGGATTTTAAGGCAGCCTTCCCAGCAGAATCCAGTAGCCCGGAGCGTTTGAGCAGCCCGTATCTCCCAAAGCTTTCATTTGCCTTCTGGGTTCTTTTTAAAGCCCTTGGGTTTGCCGTCAGTCTGGCAGGTGAAGCCGGGGGTGCAGGCACAGCCTGGATCCAGCCGGGTCGGGTTTGCTCCAGGGCTGCCAGTGGCCTGTGCTGCTGCCGTGGGAGGTTCTGCATGATCCCCTGTTTCCCTGGGTCCTGCATGATCCCCCTGTTCCCTTGGATCCTGCATGATCCCCCCGTTCCCCTGGGTCCTGCATGATCCCCTTGTTCCCTTGGATCCTGCATGATCCCCTGTTTTCCTGGGTCCTGCATGATCCCCTTGTTCCCTTGGATCCTGCATGATCCCCCTGTTCCCTTGGATCCTTCATGATCCCCCTGTTCCCTTGGATCCTGCATGATCCCCCCGTTCCCCTGGGTCCTGCATGATCCCCTTGTTCCCTTGGATCCTGCATGATCCCCCTGTTCCCTTGGATCCTGCATGATCCCCCTGTTCCCTTGGATCCTGCATGATCCCTCTGTTCCCCTGGAACACCTCAGGGAGCAGCAGTTTTGTTCCCTTAGGCCCCGGTGGGACAGGGTGGCCAGAGCCTCGTGTCTCCCAGACGGGTCTGGGGGCAGGTCTGGACAGTTTGGAGTCTGTAACCAAAATCCTCAAACCCCCCCTAATCCTCTGCCACCAAAGGGTGCAGCCAGGCTTGGAGCCCAGTGTCACCTTCTCTCTGTCACTGCAGAGTTGGAGCTCCTGGAGCTCTCTGGAAATGCCCCTCTGGGTTGTTTGCCTGCTGCCACGGGAAGGGGTTTTCTCCCACCTTCTTCAGCAGTGATGGATTGCAGAGAATCACAGCATCAGTGAGGCTGGAAAAGCCCTCTGAGGCCATCGAGTCCAACCATTCCCCCAGCACTGAGTCCCCAAGTGCCACATCCACAGGGCTTTGAAATCCCTCCAGGCGTGGGGACTGCCCCGAGCAGCTGTGCCAGGGCTGGACAACTCTTTCCAGGAGGAAGAAATTTTCCCAATATCCAGTTAAACCTCCTCTAGTGCAACATGAGGACATCTCCTCTTATCCTGTTCCTGTCCCTATTCCCAGAGCCCGACCCCCCCGGCTGTCCCCTCCTGGCAGGGAGTTGTGCAGAGCCACCAGGTCCCCCTGAGCCTCCTTTTCTCCAGGCTGAGCCCTTTCCCAGCTCCCTCAGCTTCTCCTCATCGAGTCCTTGAGCTCTGATTTCCAACAGCATTTGGGCAGCTGAGCTCGAACTCGAGCTGTCCCTGCCCCGGCAGAGGATCAGCTGCAGGAACATCCCAGAGCTGATCCCAAACATTCCCTATGTTCACACCAAGTGGAAAAAATCTTCTATTTGGGAAAAAACCACCGTTCCTCTCCCTTTCGGTGCTATTCCTGCAGCTGCTCCCCTGGGTCCCGCTGGGTGTTCCAGCCTCCTGCGCACCCACCCTCACTCCCACCTCGCAAAGATTTTGGGGCACAGACAGGGCTGTCCAGCACCCCAGGAGTTGCAAACACCCTTGGAGCTCCTCCGCAGTCACCATCCCACCCTTATCCCTAAAACCAGCCAGGGCTTTCCGTGCGCCCCAAACCGCAGAGCCCGCGGGAGCCCACGCGTGTCCCACCTCGCACTCCCAGGGGACGAGCGCACCCCAAACCCTTCCTTTGCAAGGATATTTGTGCCCAATCCCCCTGTTCCCCCCGGGATGCCCCCGGGATCCCCCCAGGATCCCCGCTCCTCTCACCTGCGTGCGGCGGCTCCGCGGCGGCTCTGGGCTCCCGACCGGGACCCGCCCGGGGGCGGGGACGGGCACGGGGCGGCGCCGGGGACACCCGTGACAGCCCAGAACAGCGGTGGATTTCCCCTTAGCAGCGGTGACACCACACACGGGGGATGCTAACGGAGAATAATTTGTTTTTCTGGCGGTTTGTGCCTTGCGCGGGTCCGTTCCTCGCACAGCGGTTCCCGTTCCCCTGCCCTGCAGCCCCTGCCAGATGCTCTCCTCGCCAGATGTTCTCCTCGCCAGATGTTCTCCTTGCCAGCTGTGTTCCCGTGTGTCTCACGGCTCCATCCCTCCCAGCTTTAGTGAAGCTCGGTAAAAGACCAATTGGATTTTAAATTCTGAACATCTTCTCCTTCCCCCCCGAAAAAATGAAAGCCAAAGAAGCTTTGCTTTCACCCGAGGCAGAGAGGCCGGCAGAGGATGGGCTCTGGGAAGCTGCTTGAGGCAGCTGGAATTTCAACAAGCCCGGTTTTATTCGAGGTTGAGGGTGAATCACCTCTGGTTTTCTCCATGGGCTCCACGGTTTAAAGCAATGGAAAAGAACAAGGTGGTTTTGTGCTGAAATCCTGATCTNGATTTTGGGGCACAGACAGGGCTGTCCAGCACCCCAGGAGTTGCAAACACCCTTGGAGCTCCTCCGCAGTCACCATCCCACCCTTATCCCTAAAACCAGCCAGGGCTTTCCGTGCGCCCCAAACCGCAGAGCCCGCGGGAGCCCACGCGTGTCCCACCTCGCACTCCCAGGGGACGAGCGCACCCCAAACCCTTCCTTTGCAAGGATATTTGTGCCCAATCCCCCTGTTCCCCCCGGGATGCCCCCGGGATCCCCCCAGGATCCCCGCTCCTCTCACCTGCGTGCGGCGGCTCCGCGGCGGCTCTGGGCTCCCGCACCGGGACCCGCCCGGGGGCGGGGACGGGCACGGGGCGGCGCCGGGGACACCCGTGACAGCCCAGAACAGCGGTGGATTTCCCCTTAGCAGCGGTGACACCACACACGGGGGATGCTAACGGAGAATAATTTGTTTTTCTGGCGGTTTGTGCCTTGCGCGGGTCCGTTCCTCGCACAGCGGTTCCCGTTCCCCTGCCCTGCAGCCCCTGCCAGATGCTCTCCTCGCCAGATGTTCTCCTCGCCAGATGTTCTCCTTGCCAGCTGTGTGCCCGTGTGTCTCACGGCTCCATCCCTCCCAGCTTTAGTGAAGCTCGGTAAAAGACCAATTGGATTTTAAATTCTGAACATCTTCTCCTTCCCCCCCGAAAAAATGAAAGCCAAAGAAGCTTTGCTTTCACCCGAGGCAGAGAGGCCGGCAGAGGATGGGCTCTGGGAAGCTGCTTGAGGCAGCTGGAATATCAACAAGCCCGGTTTTATTCGAGGTTGAGGGTGAATCACCTCTGGTTTTCTCCATGGGCTCCACGGTTTAAAGCAATGGAAAAGAACAAGGTGGTTTTGTGCTGAAATCCTGATCTGCTGCACTGTGCTGCTGGGAGAGGGGAAAGGGAAGGAAAAGAAACGAAGGGAAGGGAATTAGGATGGAATGGAATAGACTGGGCTAGATTAGAATAAACAGAACAGAGGATTTCTGTTGGAAGACACCCACAATGACAATCTAATCCACCTCCCTGACCAATTCAGGGCTGACCAAAGGTTATTAAGGGACTCACCCTCTAATTGGTGTCATTACAGACGTAGAAACTGCTTCTTTTAGGCAGCAGTTCAGCTCAAGGGCTCAGCTGATATTGCAGCTTATATCCAAAAGTAAGGCAAAAATCTGTTGACTTTAGCTCTGATTAATTTTAGTATAAATTCCTCTGGTTCAACTCTCCTTATCTAAATGATTTTGCTTAAAAGAGGGCAGCCTCCTCTCCATCAGGGCTCCAGCCTGGATTTTAACATCCTTCAGCTTCATGTAATACTTGTGGCAGGGATTCAGGCCAAACTCGAGGGTGTAAAAACGCCAGGGATGCCCGTGGGAGTGGCCAAGAATTAAGTATTTCAGGGAAACATATATATTATACTTAACTTATACTAAGTAATATATATTAAGTATATTAGGATGTAAGAAATGCACTTAATTAGGGAATGCTGCTTCACTCGCATCTCACAGTGCCCAACCCACAGTAAACAGACACTGCAATACCTTTGGAGGTGTTTTAGGGCAAAGGGACTTGGAGAGGATTCAAGCCAGTAAAGCTGAAGGATCCCTGATCCATGGCATGAGGAACTGCAGCTTCCCAAGCCTGTAACACAGAGCAGGCTGTATAAATTCCTTAGTGCACAGGTTTTTCCCTTCCTCCCCAAGACTCTCTCAAGATGTCTTTAAGAAGAAGGAAGATTTTAATGGAAAATGTGCATTGCTATTTTCAGGATTTTACTCAAAGTCTTCTAACATTAATCAAAAAGGTTTGCCTGCTGAGTTTTTTTCCTGTTCCAATGCCATAGGGTTTGTACTTTCAGTTATGCAACCGGCACATGACGTTAAAGAAAAATATGTGACCAAAAGCCAGTGAATACAGAAATCAAAACCAGATCTAAATTAATTCCTTCATTTAAATAAACCAAACTGCAGCAAGGACGAGGACTGAGGTTGGATGGGGCATGGGGCAACATGATCTGGTGGAAGGTGTCCCTGCCCACAGCAGGAGTGGAATGAAATGGTCTTTAAGGTCCCTTCCAAGCCAAACCATTCCATGATTCAGCATCCTCGGGGTGGGTGCTGGAGCCCTTTGCACACAGAGCCAGTGAAGATCCTCATCTGAGTCACCCACGGTGACTCACAGGACACTGAGGTGTGGCCACTGAGCTTCCCAATTCTGCCTCCTGGGAGCCAGGGAAGTGAAAGGTTGGTTTATTGCCGGGGTCAGCAGAGCTGGGCTGGAACACCTCGACACAGATCTCCTCACACACAGCGTTGTGATGCCTGGCCATGCAACCCTGGCTCTTCCAAAGTGGGTAAAGAATCAGTCATGCCTCAAAAATCCATATATTCTGTGGCTTTGAATTTTTTTAAGCCCTCCCAAACATCTTCTTTGCTTCAGAGAACCCTCAATGTAAAACAAAACCCTCCTTGGTACCATGGGTTATTTAAAGGCCCAAACTGCAAACCCAGGGGGTGGGAGATGGAGGACACAGGGAGGTGGATCAGCCATGAGACCACCCCATTCCTTGGGGGTGTGCTCTCAGCTCTCACTGCAGCCAGACACTCAAAGCATGAGTTACTTCCCCCATTTTAGAATTCCCAGCATTTCTCCAATGGCAAGAGCCAGGTGATATCCAACAGTGGCTGGGTTTGGCTGGGGGAGCTTGATGTTCTTCACTGTAGCTGGTTCAGGGCTGTGGAAAAACACCCCACTGCAACAGATAATTGACCTCCAAAAGTGAAATAACTTTAAAACAGTAATTTCAAACTCCTCACTGGAAATTAAACAGAAAGCTGCTCTTCTCTTCCTGATGGGAAATTAATGTGGAGGAAAGCAGTCTAGAGGGCAAGAAGCTCCATGGCATGAGAGATCAGCTTCCCTTCCCAGAGCAGGACAACCCACATCCACATTTCCCAGCCTTGTGATTTCTGTGGCCTGACGTGTGTGGGACTGGCAGCACCCACAGTGTGCAATGTTTGGGCTGCAGATCTGCCACGGGGGCCGTGCTTGGCACCTTCCCAAAGTGCCAAATTCTGCCTCCATCTCTGCCTCCTCCCTGTGCAACCTCCCAGCCCGGGGAGCTGTGACAACCTCACCTCCTTTCTCAGAGCTGGGGATGAGGCTCGGAGGAGCCTTTGTGCAGCCCCTCACTGCACTTCCCCGCGGTGTCACTGCACTTCCAGCCCCGCATTCCAGTGGCTGAGTCACCTCCAGCTCTCCTCGGCAATAAAAAAGGGCATCCCAGCAAAATCAGGAACAGGAGTCTCCTCTGTGACCCACCAGACTTGAGCAATATCCTCCCAGGACTTCTGAGAGCAGGGATTGAAGAGCCCCCTCCTCCTCCTCCTCCGCCTCCTCCTCCTCCTCCTCCTCCTCCTCCTCCTCAGGCAGCTCTTTTGGGGACTTGGTTCATTCCAGAGCTTCCTTGGCTGCATCACCATCTCCCCCTCCCCAAACCTCCCTTTGCCCCAGCACTGGGGAAAACTCCATGAGAGGAAGGTCAAGAACTTCATCAACTCAAGTTTGATGGCAAAGAAAGGAAAATCAGTGGATAAGGAGCACCACCCCTGCTGCTCAGATGAACCATTGTGTACCAGCAAGTCTGGATTTGCTCTCTTTAGCCTCCTTTTATTCTCTTTATAAAGCACCAAAGCAAAACTCCTGCCTTTGGAGCTTCCTCCTCCTCCTGGAGAACACGAAACTGCAGCTCAGCCAGTCCCCTCCTGCTCTGGCAGCACCAGGAGAGCTGCAAGTCCACCCCAAAAAGCTTCACCCTGCTCCTCATGCTGAGGCTGGAGATGAGCAAAAGGCTTGAAGCTTTTCTCTTATTAAAGATGAGGAAAAGAGAAGCACTCCGAGCCTGACACTCAGATCTTTGAGCATAAGTTGCTTTCCAAGCGTTAAATGAGTCTTGCAGCAATTTGTGTCAACAGAGATTTTACAAAAGTCCTCAAACTCCCCCTGGCTTTGAACTTCATAGAAATTCCATCCTCCTTTGCAGCCTGCTGCCCAGGGGCCCTTATGGAGAGTCCTTCGTGCAAATATTGTTACATAACTGCAGGAGAAATGCCTACAGTGACCCCAAATGCTGGTGCAGACGGGGCAAAAGACCCCCATGGCTCGTTGCCAACAAAAATCCAAGGCCTTGGTGCTTTTCTTGCCCACCCTCTGTGCTTGCCCAGCCAACCCCTCCAGAAACTACTCCAGCCTAAAAAGCTGAGAGGAATAGTGCTGTGCTGAAGGAAGGGATTTAATCAGTCCATGGCAACCCTCACTGAGGGCAGGGAGAATGCCCACTGTCTCTGGCACAGATGCTCCATAAGGAGACTAAAATCCCTGTGTGACACCACCCTGAGCACATGGGGCTGGAAAGAAAACATGAAGGGCAAAGAAAGCCAGGACAGCTCAGCCTCAGCCAGCAGAAAGCTGCAGCACCAAGTACTCTGAAGAGTTTTAATAATACAGAGTAAAAGCAGCAGTACCAAGCACCCTGCAGAGTTTAAAACGACTTTATTACACAGCAATCACAGGATCTTTGAGGTTGGGAAACACCTTTAGGATGATCAAATCCACCCTCAGTGGGGGTGGTTTTTGCCGTATCTCAGGAAGCCAGAGGAGAGGGACAGGGAAGAGCTTTGGAGGAGTCCTTCTCCTTCTTTCCTGCACTAGATTTTTTGCAGAGCACAGAAATCCATTCTGCTACGAAGACTTACACTAAGCAGGGCTCAGATTTAAACCTCCTGTGTTTGTGTTCTTCCTGCTGCAGCCAGAGCTCAGGCAGTGCAATGTCTGTGCAAAGGTGCAGGTTATAACAACCGCTCCCAGCAGCACCGTATGTCACTAAAATGTTAGTTTTGCCAGTTCTTTATCAAGTTCTGTGTTAAAAATAATCAATACCAGACACAGCTGCCTCTCCAGAGGCTTTGCAGGGCAGGTGGAGCAGCAGCAGAGCTCTCTGGTGATGAGCAGGATGGTCGAAGGGCAACCTCCAGCACCGAGAGCAAAATCCAGAGGGACCACATCGTGCTTTGCTTTTACACACCACTCCGGAGCTCGTTTTCCCAACATCTTGTATATGTTTTTTTTACTCACTCAGAGCAGTTTTTGCTTGATGTCACTCCACTCCCACTCTCCTTTGAGCAGCTCCTCACCCTGAAAGCCAAGACAGAGCCCCAGGAGAGGAGCATCAAGACAAGGATGGTGACAGTGGCAGCACAGAGCCCCAGTATTCCAGGTTTATGTGCTGTTGCTTTCTGAGAGGAAAACAGGACAGAATCCAGGGAGAAATGCAGAAATGAGAGCCTGGCATGGAAGCTGATGAGACTTTGAAGTGCCTCAATTAAAAAACTTTCAGGATAAACAACTCTGTCTCCCTGAGGAGTGTCAGCACACCCCGGCTTTACAGAGCCTGGCACGCAGTGAGAGCAGCACCAGGGTATTAAAGCAGTAATTTTCCCCATTTTCATTTAATTTAAACTGTGATATTCTGTCACCTTCTCTTTGCTGGAGGGTGTTGTCTGTAACTGAAGGGAACACAGGCAAATTGGAAACAACCCCTCTGAACCATTTCTGTCACACAAAGCACTGGAATGTGAAGATTTCCCACCGTGCAAGTTAAGCACGTTCCTTTAAAAAGGCACCACAGCACAGGGGGACTTTTCATTATCCTTTAACAGCTCAGAAAAATGGGCTATCCTGACAAAAGGCCCCTGCCAGCACACACTTCTGGGGTTGTCACCACGGATCTACCCCAGGACAACACTGCATTCACGAGCCAGAGGTGTCACAGAACATCCTGAGTGGGGAGGGAGCCACAAGGATCAGAGTCCAGCTCCTGGCTCTGCCCAACAATCCCACCCTGGGCATCCCTGGCAGCATTGTCCAAACACTCCTGGAGCTCTGGCAGCCTCGGGGCTGTGCCCATTCCCTGGGGAGCCTGGGCAGTGCCCAGTACCCTCTGGGGGAAGCACCTTTCCCTGATATCCACCCTACCCCCACCCTGGCACAGCTTCATGCCATTCCCCATTCATGCCAAGCCCAGGAATTCACAAATGAAATCCAGTGTCTTTTGTCATCTTCCGGATTTATTTCTAGAATGGATAAATTCCATATTTGCTTTTAGCCAGGCAGAAACCAGCACTACTTTCTAAGACTGATGTGTGATTCTGGTGGGAAGGGACACTTCCTAGTTCTCACCTGGAATGAAACTGAGCTGATGCAGGAGTTTAGGGGTTAATTGCTACAGGAATTCCCTCTCCTAATCACAAGAACATGAATGTGCAAGAGCAGGTAAGATCTTGGCAGACAGCAGGAGGAGGACCTGAAATGAAACCCGAGGTGTGCTCAACACGGCCCTTCCCTGTCTTGTCATGGGAAAGTTGGGAAGAGGACAGAACACAGGCACTGCGATTTTATCTCCCTCTCTCATTTAACAGGGAGGGTTCACTTTGGAAAGTGGTAACAGGGAGCAGAACTGTTCCTACTGCTACACTGACCACTCCTTGTCACTCACCTGGGTGTAACCTGGAACTTCATGGTAGCTCATGATCTGCTGTGCAGGGGATACAAAGTCCCATTGTCATCAAACAGGACAACCTGACCAACCAGCAAATCTTGGCACCAAAAGTATCACAGAATCCCAGAACGGTTGGGGTTGGGAGACCTTAAAGATGATCCAGTTCCACCCCCTGCCATGAGGAGAGACACCTTCCACTATCTCAGGTTGATCCAAGCCCCATCCAACCTGGCATTCAACCTGCTTCCACCAAAACTGAGAGATTCTGCAGACAAGAGTGACCAAAAATATGTTTCCTCAGTTATCAGCTGGCGTTTTTAGTCAACTCCTTCCACTGACCTCTGAGAGCAGAGGAAAAGTTATAGTAGTCATCCCACTACATCAACCTTGGAAATGGGAAAACTGGGCCAGCAGGAAGTGAAAGAGGGGAGTATCCCACCCATGGAGCCAGCACCCCTCTCCAGACCATAGCCCTGGGTCCCACGGGCTGCCCAGCAGCAGCACAGGCACCCAGGGATCGGTGGCTGTGGGTGCAGAGCTCACTCCCCTGCGTGGCACAAACACCTACAACACCCACCCATGGGCACATCCAGGTCCAAGTGCACCTGGGATCCTCCTGCAGCTGTCTCTGGGAGGAGCACACCCTGGTGTGTGACACTGGGAGTTATTCCTGCTGCGTGGACACATCGATTGGAAGCTTTGTGTGAAAGCTGAAACTTGGGGTTTTTTATTTTTCAACTGACACTCAGGTACCAGTGCCTGGTGAAAAATGGCAGTTTGGTGTGTACGGAATTGCCCTCTGACAACTGGAATTCTGAGCTTAACTTAAGAAATAGGGCAGTCAGTATTAATAAAAATATGGATGGAACAGTTCATCCTTCCACAGATGCTGAAGGGCTCTCACTGCACTGAGGCTCAGGACACCCTTCCTATCAAGGTGGAAGGGCTCCCTGCCCTTGGCAAGGGGTGGAATGAGATGGTTTTTGAGGCCCCTTCCAACCCAAACCACTCTGTGATCACCATCTCTGTCTCGGGGGAGTCCGGAGTGGCTGGGCACAGAATCCATTGATACCTGGGCTCAGCAATGGATCTGGACTCGCCCCCAGGAGTTTGGGCACCTGCCTTCACAGGAGCGCAGCAGAACTGACACATCCACAGCGTGGATGAACCATGCACTGACCACTCTGCAAGACCCCAGGAACAGCTTTTACTCCTAAGAATTATATAGGTAAATATCACTTAGAACCACTGAATCCTTCAGGTTGGAGAAGACCACTAAGATCAAGACCAACTGTTCCCCCAGCACTGCCAAGGCCACCACTCACCCCTGTCCCCAGGTGCCACATCCACACAGCTCTTAAATCCCTCCAGTGATGGGGACTCCACCACTGTCCTGAGCAGCCTGTGCCAGGGCTGGACCATTCTTACCAGGAGGAAATCTTCTTTAGGATCCAACCCCCTGGTGCAGTTTTAGAGAAATTCCAGAGAAAAAGTAATTTCCTCATCCTGTCCCTGTTCCCTGGGAGCAGAGCCCGATCTCCCCTGGCTGTCCCCTCCTGGCAGGGAGTTGTGCAGAGCCACAAGGTCCCCCCTGAGCCTCCTCTTCTTCAGGCTGAGCCCCTTTCCCAGCTCCCTCAGCTGCTCCTTGTAGGACTTGGTCCCTCAAAAATATTCAACTTAAGTTTTCTGGGTCTGCAGGGCAGCAATTAACATAATTGGAGCTGCACGGCCATGTTTTTACTGATGAACAGGAGTTGCAGACAGAATTCATTTGAGAAATCCAGAGGAAGGGACAATCCCACAGCTGAAGAGTCAGGATAAAGCACTGCCCACACACTGCACAGTTCTATTAACAGATGTAGGGATTATTTTTGGACCATGGCCTAAAAACAGTTTTTCTCAAGCCTTAAAGTGGATAAATAATTTTGTTTCTAAACTTTCCTGTTCACTGCTGCCATTTTTACCTTCCCTGAAGGGTGAGGGTGTGAACAAAGGCAGCGACATTGGCCAGCTCAGTGTGAACTGCTCTGCAAGCCAATATATGGAAATGCAGGCACAAGTGATGCCCAAATTTAGTAGTTCACACTGATGCCAAGCCCTGGAGTTTCTGTTATTCACTTTATCCCATCAAACTCCTCAAAAGTGTGTAAGAAGAGTGGTTTGGGGGTCACTTACCACATCCACATGGGTCAATCTAGCACAGGAATTGTTCAGAGGCAGGGAAAACACACACACAACTCTTCACAGGTAAAAACCAGTCCCATTCCTCCTCTGGAACAAGCCAGACCAGATCTTTTCTCTCCTAATTACCAAGGAATTTGTGAACAGGCAGTACCTGGGGCTGACATGCTACACCAGACCCATGGTCCCATCCACATTTAATATCCCTTATGCAGAGGCTGCAAATATCACAAAAGGAAGAGGAAAAACACTCACAGAAGTCAAGTAATTCTGATTTTATATTCAGGCTTTGCAAATCAAGGATGTCCTATTTTTACTATTCATTCAAGGCAAAAGTCTACACAGGCATGTCAAAAGCAGGAATTGAAAAACAGTGAACACAACAGTCTTGAAAATACGTTTAATGTCTAATCTTATACAAAAGTGACAGCATTTTCAAAAAAATATCAAATCCTGTATTTATAGCTTCTCACTATCATACAGCAATATTTGTTTCATCTAAAGAAAATACAGCAGCAGGTGATAATCTATACTTTAAAGATGTGATTGCTTATATTTCGTATTGTAAACAAATGCAGTATGTCAACCTCAAAGCACAAGTCAAAACGAACTCCTCAGCAATTGAACTCAAAATGATGCATAGAAATGTACAAATTCCATTGCAAAAGCTTCAGGCCAGAAGTTGCTCACACTTGACATAACATGTGATAAAGTTACTACACGGTATATAGTGACACCTTGAGTTTTTACACAATAGATTAACAGGAATACCCTTTTCACTGCTATGCAAAGAACTCTGCTCACAAAAACAAAGGGGTTATGAAACAGTTTTCATGACCTCAAGAAATACGAATATACATTGAAAAACATCCCATATATATTGAATTTTAGCCTAAGTGTTCCAGTAATAAATCCTGCCTATTTCAGGAAGAACCTAGAAGTCTAGTTACTTTTACAAAACCCCTTTCCAAAAATCATTACTTGCTACTTTTGCTTTATCCTTTCCTACCTCTTCCCATTCCCTGCAGAGACATATGGCCAGTGCAATTCCAACTGGAGTGCTGCTACTGCATGATCCATTCATTTGGAATAAATGTTTCTTCATTACAATGATTTACAGTCTAAGGCTGCAGGTATCAAAAAAGCACTTGAGCAAATGCAGTCAATGTTGCTTATGTTAATTTTTAATTAGTCTTGCCAAGTCTGCTTGGGGGGCAACTGGGTTTTTTTTTAAGGTTAGTGAAGACTTGCACTTTTGGTTCTTATTCCAAGGGTTAAGTTGCTGGGGTTTAAGTTGAAATGTTAAAGTATTTTTGTTCAGCTCCAGTATTGTCTTCCTAAAAGAAAAAATAGACATTCCTTTGCTATCAGCTTTCATGACTTTGGATTAAAGCAGCCACAGCTCAGCTGGCTGCTTTCTCCTGCAAAAACACTGTAGGACTTTGCCATAAAAGCTGTATCTACCAAGGAGCATCACCACCAGGTCACCCCATGTGCTTTCAGAGTGTCCATCACACACATGCAGGAAGCCACAAAGGTACTGGAAGAGAATTAACTCGTGTTCACAGTTCCATGATACAA
The DNA here is from genome assembly GCA_013400495.1 of Nicator chloris. NCBI lineage: Eukaryota > Metazoa > Chordata > Aves > Passeriformes > Pycnonotidae > Nicator > Nicator chloris. The sequence continues at coordinate 203,140 of WAAE01006235.1, read as the reverse complement.
AGACTCCCTAATGAGCTACCATGTGAAGCAAAATCTGTCCCTAATTCTACCCACAGAGGCTAAGCTAGGAGATCCCCAGCTGGGGAGGAAACAAACTGTCCGTGGTCCAAGTGTAGGCCATGAAGTACCACCGAGAGACGTGGCCGCGTCTCGGCAAACCCCTCGGATGCGCTTGGCACAGATATGGCAAGAACATGAAAACTTAGGGCAGTGCCCCTTGGGAGAGGCAGCTGCACAGCAGTGCACAGGCTTCCTGACATTCAATTGCTCCCAAATTCCACCTACTCCGTGAGGTATGCAGACACCCAGCTGGGAACAGGGGGCTGCTCCCAGGGACAGCGAACGAGACCCCTCGCGCCCAACGGCGACAGCGAGGATCTCCGTCGTGACACAACTGTGCCAAAAACGGCTGGGAAAGGAATGCTCAGGTTGGGTTTTAAGCTCAAGTTCAGTTTCCAGGGACTCTGAAAAAGTCTGCTAGGTTTACACAACCCAGCAGCCAAGTCAAATTTGAAATGACTAGAACCCAGGTCAGAAATAGGGAAGTACCTACGTGGGGATCAGTTTCTCTTTACACAGACCAAGCCAAACTTCCAACCACCACAGAATGAGAACTGGCAACAGGATGTCCTCATTTGCATGCATAAAACTCACATTTTGCTGATTCAAAGTTAACTGCACATCCAGGTTTTTTCACTTGCACAGGAATGCCTGTTTGTGAACACCAACAGTGTGCTGACAAGTCACACCAAGGCTTCCAAACGTGGCTCTTCTCCTCCGTAGTCCCAGACCGAGCAACTGGTTTGAGTATGTACAAAATGCTGAGAAAACCTTCGAGTTCACATGCTCTGTCTTGTTAGTTTGAATTACTGTAGCATGTTCAAAAATTAGGTTTCTTGACTAAAATGTTGAAACACTTTCTCTATTGACTTTTTAGAATAACCTGAAAATAGACAAAATATGACTATCCATCCGTTCAATGACCAGCAGGAGTCTGGCAATGAGACTTAAAGCATTAATGGAAATTTAAGAATTAACTTTTTTTAATTCCATGGGCCTGATTCTTTATAATCCTTACATGGCAACTCCTGTTTTTCCAAGGAATACTTGCCAACATAAGAACCACAGGTGTGTTAGTTGATTTCTTCTCTTTGTATTTCACTTGATTAAACCGAATAATTATGCCAGCATTATGAGCAAGGTAAATTGATGTAAACTGCTCCTTCATACCTCAAATGCACATACAAGAGGCAATATTCTTCATAGCCCCATACATTACTGAAACAAAAACTGTAAAAATCTCTGTAAGTAGTGGATGAAGGTGGAAAACTACAGTATTTTGTTGCCCAGAATGTATTCAGCGGTAAGGCTGCAAGAGACAATAAGTCATGGTCAATACAGGCTTTTCACACAGCAGTTCATTCACAATTACAAATATTGTTAATTAATCACAAACTCATCCTGATATACTGTTATGCCCTCCCTACTGCTCTATTAGAAATCTCTCTAGATTAAAGAGATTAGAATATTTTCTCTTTCAGAATTATGACAACGCTTTCCCCCCTTTTTTGGCTTTTAGAGTCCTTCCAAGCAGTGGAAGATCACTGTAATGTGAGACATGCTCCAATTTAACATAATTTAGCCATTCTAGGATATTTATCCTTTAACAAGTTGCTGTTATCTATCCCACTGACTTGAGGCATAAAACAGGTGTGCTGAAACTCCTTACCTGCACTAACAGGTTTTACGCTACCGAATTTCCCCACTTCAAAGTGAAATACTTTAGAGCAATTTGAAACCAAAATTATATACTCACATGGGGACCACCAGGCATTGATGGAGCACCAGCAGGACCAGATGGCACTTGAAAAGGATTGGGGGGCGTTGGATATAGTCCTGGAGCTGGATATGATCCTGTGGGTGGAGGGAATGGCCCGGGCGGTGACGGTCCCCACGTTCCAGGCGGGACCGTACCCCACGGCACTGTCGGCGCAGCCCCTGGAGTCTGGGTAGGAGCGGAATATGGCCCTGGGGGTGGATATGGCATGCTGGGAGCAGGATACTGCCCTCCCATTGTTGGTCCCCATGCTCCAGAGGGCATGGATCCCCATGGCCCAACAGGAGCAGGAGGTGCAGCTGGCTCTGTTGGACCGCCGTAAGGTCGTGGAAGCTCTGGAAAGGGCATATTTGGTGGAGGATACTGCCCTGGCGGGACAGGACCTGGCACAGTTGGGGGTGGATATGGACCACCAGGAGGAGGGCAGGAGGGTCCAGTAGGAGGAGGAGGAAATGGAGCAGGCGGTCCCGGGGGCATTGAAGGATACATTCCTGTGGGAGGAGGTCCGAAGGGCACGCTGGAAGCCGATGTGTTTGGTGGCAGTCCGGTTGGAGTCATAGGGGGGGCGCTGGGGTTATTCCAAGGGTTGGAAGCCGGCCAGCCCTGCGGAGGCTGCCCGGGCTGCTGGCCAGGCTTGGTGCTGCTCACTTTGGAGGTTTTAGCAGGCGACTGGTCTGGTAAAGCATCTGCCAACTGAAAGACAAAGCGCCGGTGAGAAGGGAAGGTGCCCGCCAGAATTCCGGGCTGCAGACATCCCCCCACCACGTGGCTCCATCCCAGCTGCCGGAGTGGGAGGAGCAGAGCTCTCAGTGGCTGCACAGAGATGATTACATTCATTTTTGTGCAGCTCCTATCACTAAGGCAGCAGAGACGTTCTGACAGGCCGCAGTTAAAAAGCCAGAGATAAAAGGTGACCCACCACACGGAACAATAGGCAACTGCAGCACAAACCTGAAAACATTTTCCTAGATTTCCATTACGACTATCCCGATGCCATGAAAGCACAGCTCCTTTGCTAATGTCACAGGAGAGAACCCACGAGGCACCCAGCAGCTTCCGATGTTTAGTCCAGGGATTGCTACATCTACCCAAAAGGAAAATGCCACAACTGCGACACAGAGGAAATCTCTCAGCTGTCAGCTCCCCTTTTCCTTCAAAAAACTCTGTCAGCTTTTGGAATAATCAACACAACTGGCTGATCTTCAGGAAAGAAAAACTGTTACTTACCGAAAAATCATCAGTTCCAGACATTGTGCTGCAAAGTAAGGTAAGATAAAGTGAAATTTGTTGAAAATAATAAAGGTATTTTTAAGCAAGACTTCATGAGACATCTGCATTTGTCTCGTTCAGGCACAACAGGTGCTGAACCTGCAGCACCTCTTGGCGCCTTGGTTCCAGGGCCTGTGGCCCACACCAGCTCCTGCAGCACAGATCAGGGTGATCAGTGCCCGTGGCTGCTGGGACACCTGTGTCAGGTGTTGCTTTGGGGACCCCTGGTTAGTGAGATAATGGGAATAAATTTACTCTTTGTGTTTTAGCCCTGGAGTTATTGCTGTCCCAGTTGCCTCCCTGTGGTCGCAGAGCAACCCAAACACCTTTCTCTGGATGAAGTTCCCAGGAAAAGGAAAGTCCTGAGCCTGCACCTGCCTCCTCCCAGACAGGTGCCACACAGGATGTAAATGGGTCACCTTGCAACAGGAAAAAATATTTTAAGCATTCATATGGAGCATATGGAGCCTGCCCAGCCAGGGATGCCTGGGAAGGATTCCAGGTGTTTTCTAAACTGGGATTTGATAAAGGTATAGCAGGATTCTTGTGGGTGAAATCAATGCCTCTAAACGAAAACGTGATTAAATCAGAGAATCATGGAACGGTTTGGGTTGGAAGGGACATTAAAGATCACCTAGTTATATAGCCCCCTGATGTGGGCAGGGAGACTTTCCACCAGCCCAGGTTGCTCTAACTCTGTCCAACCTGGCCTTCAACACTTACAGGGATTTGGGGCAGCCACAGCTTCTCTGGGCACCCTGTGTCAGGGCCTCACCACGCTCAAAATTCTTCCCAGTATCCCATCTATCCCTGCCCTCTGGCAGTGGGAAGCCATTCCCTGTGTCCTGTCCCTGCAGCCCTTGTCCCCAGTCCCTCTCCAGCTCTCCTGGAGCCCCTTTAGGCCCTGCAAGGGACTCTGAGCTCTCCCTGGAGCCTTCTCCAGGTGAGCACCCCCAGCTCTCCCAGCCTGGCTCCAGAGCAGAGGGGCTCCAGCCCTTGGAGCATCTCTGTGGCCTCCTCTGGACATGCCCCAGTAGGTCCATGTCCTTCTAATGCTCGGGACCTCAGAGCTGGAATCCCCACATGGATCTCATTGCCAAAAATAAAAGAACTATAGCTTGCTGATGGTTTATCCTCCAAGTATTTCAGAATAAATAATAACATCAAGGGCAGAGGATGATTTTATTCATTCACCAACTCCAGCAATTGACTACAGGAGTGCCACTAGTATGTATCCAACTCCCAACCTCTCCACACTTCCAAAAAAATAGACACCAAAAAATAGGGACCAATGAGCCATATTAACAAATAGCCAGAGGTGATGAACTGTTAAAAAGATGACCAAGAACAGCCAGGAAGTTTTAGGGGAGAGCGTAGGAGCCAGAAAGGAACATAGGAGGAGGAAAAATGTAAAATAGAAGTCAAGAGTATGAATACTACCGCAAAGTTGGTTCCCACATTACACAATCCTTGTATTCCCCTTGTTGATGGTGAAGAACTGACTTCTAAGACAGAGAATGGTCTCAGGGATGGAGGTTTGTACAGAAAGCCCGGATCAAAAAGGTTTATAAGCTCCCTTAGGTTAATATATATTCACATTGTTTACATTATATTATTTATACATTCATCTCTGAAACTGTACTGTAAATTTATTATCTACACAATCTCCTGATCTCAGGACAGCTCTGGAGCAGAACAAGGAGCCACTTATCTCAGCATCCCATTTTATCTTCACAATGGCCAGTAGAGAAGAACAAGAACAGGAATGACATCCCTACACTTCAATGATTCCAAGCTCAGCCACTTCCTTAGCTTAGATAATTTCTCTGGAGTAATAACCCTCAAATAATTCCTTTTTCACAAACACATCCAGTTGCCTCACTTAGATGAGGGGATGCCTCATTTGCCCACTTCAGCATTGCTCCTACAACACCCACTGGCGAGGAACTCCACAGGCTGCTACTTGTTGTACAAAAGCCACCTCCTTTTTTTGTTCTAAACCTGGATTTCACTAGTTTCACTTGTTGCTCCTCCATTCTTGCAGCTGAGGAAATCAGCAAGTCTGTTCTTATCCACCCTGCCATGCTGATCATTATCCTACAGATTTTTACCATTTTCTTCCAGCTGTCCCTTCTCCAGGCTGAGCTCCAGCTTACTCCCCTGACCCTTGTGCAGCAGCTATTCTGGACCTTTGATTATTCTCCCCACCTCAATTTAAGGCTTTTCCAAGTCTTTTGTATCTTTTGGGATGAATGACAAGAAAGAACCACAGAGAACTGAAGATGTGGGATAAGCATTGATTTATACAGTATCCTAATTATGCTCTGGTTTGTCTTCTATTTCCTTCCTAATACTTCTTAATTTTTCAGCTGCTTTTAGATCCCTGTGGAATTGCCACTTCTGTGGCAATATTTCACTCCTCAGTGTCAAGGGTCAGCCCAGCATTTTATATGTGAAATTATATGCACCACTCAACATTTATCTACTCTGAATCACAGCAGATTTATTGCCATTGAATTATTTCTGCCAATTTATTACCTACGCCTTACTTTCCTGAATGGCTTTGTATCAACAAGACACTGCTCATCTCATTTCCCAAGTTATTTATGGCCACATGGAACAAGCCAGACCTCTGTGGAAACACAGTGAACTTTTCAAGTTACACTTAATAACTTAAATAACCCTTTTAAGAAATACCTTGTAATTTAAATAAACCTTTCAAGAAATTCCTAGTAATGTAAATAAACCTTTCAAGAGACACCTAATAATTTAAATAAACCTTTTAAGAAATATGTATCTACAAAGCTGATGGAATTCAGTGCCTAATTGCACGAATACAAAGGTTTGCTAAAACTCCAGCATTAATTTATAACAGCAGAGGTTCTTTCAAGTAAGGACTCTCTGTCTCACAGGAGGAACATGTTCAGATCAGAGACTGTTTGTTTAAAATTGAGAAACCAACTGAACTACATCAGGGAAGTGGCTTCTGCTCCTGTTATTACCAGTTCAGTCTGAAACACATCTACCAGAAGCTCAATTTCTCTTCAAGAAATACCTCTTCTGCTAAGAATTCATTAATTTTTGCAATTAACCACACTCTAATAATAGTAAGTTGGCAGGTGCTTTTTGTGGTACTGTAGTTCAATTTATCTCCATGGACAGAGAAGCTATTTAATATAACCCCCAAAATAAAGGAAAACAACCATTAATATACAGACAAGTACAAAAAAAACTTTTACATAAGTGCACAGATAATCATCATCACCACCATAATCAGGTTATTAAAAAACACCACCAAATCAGGTCAAGAGAATCCTCATTTCTTCAGGCAGATGGAGATATGGGATAACACCAACTGAAAACCAGATCTCTAACAGATTGAAAAAAGTCCACAGAAGAAGTTGGAACATTTGCTGCGAGGGAGAGAAGGAAGAGAAGAAACGAAACTAAAGGAGAACTCAGAAGAAAATCCAGTGATCTGTCACAAAAGTGTCAGAGAGGAGTAAATTTAAGTCAATCAGTGGGTGAACACAGTTGAAACAGGCCTGCTTCCTAAATATCAATCAATATCCCCAATATTTGTTAGCAGTTCATTCCCAAATATTTCTGTGCCATAAAAATGAAGGGAACAATTCTGTTGGATGATGAAAAAAAAAAAAAGTAGTTAAGCATAGCTTATAATGAGATTTAGTGGCTTTTTTACTTTGGCAAGCAGACAAGAGCAACATTTGTTGGCAACATTTGGGATAACTGAGCCCATGCCAAGCATGTCAAGGATCCTCTTGCAGACAGGATGGCCTATTTCAGGGATGTTTTTTAAACAGACATTTAATCTGGGTACTGCCACCTTCATTTCATAAAAAAGAAACTGAAATTACCCTTAACATTCAGACAACATATGAACTCATCTGTACTTAAATCTGGGATCTATATTCCATTCAGGTTGTTCAACACTAGTTAAAGAATTTCAGTCAAAATCTTACAGGAATATCAATTATATTATTACAAATATTGCCCATGGCACTCACATGCTCACCAGTCAGACTCAAAGATAGTGTCAGACAGAAGACCTCCAAGTGATTAAATTTTAAATTCCCTCCTGGTCACACATGGGCTCAAGATTTTAGGAAAAAACCCTAAACTGAATGGTGGCTTGATGGGACTTTTAGAGTCATCAGAATTAACAAATGGACTCCTGAATTAACCAATTATCTCTTGAAGCTTTCCTGGTGCACAAGCACTGATATCAGCAGAGAAACCCATTCATGTAACAGACATTCATTCTGCCACATTTAAACTCTACACCAAATTACCTTCCCTGCAGCTGGAATGAAGAAAGAGCAAATGGGAGGAGGGTTCAGGAGCTAAAGTAATTTGGCAGGGAGCAGAAAGACAATAGAGCTGGTAGCATTCAAAGTGAAGTCCTGCTTGCATCCACTGTGCTGTAAGATAAGATTCCCTTTGTTTTCCAAAAGCCAACGCCCCTGGAAACATCTCTGGCTTTCCAGAAGCCCAGAGCCTGCCAGCTCCAGCTCTGCTGGTCAGGGCACCACCTCTCAGCAACCTTGGAGCACACAAACAGCCAGAAACACGAAACTGAAGCGAGGGATGGAGAGAGATGATCAATTCCTGCAAAAAAAAAAAGGCTGCCAGGAGCTAAATCCCTCTCACCCTTTATCCTGAAGAGCCATGAGAGGCAGGAAGGACTTCACAGCACCTGCCCAAAAATTATACCCTGCAAAACTTTCAGGCTACAGGCCAAGGCCTCCTGGATATCCATGAGCCAAAAATTACCAGCATGTAGGTGAGATGAGCGAGGCTGCTGGGCTCACTGGGAAGAGAAAGGCTGGGAAGCACAATTCCAACGCGGCTCTGGCAGGAGAGTTCTTCTAAAGTGTTCACAACCACCTGGTGACTCTCAGAGAGGCCTGTGAAACGCCGGTTTCTGGAAGCGTGGTGCTACGTGCGCCGTGCTAAATCAGTCCTACTAAACAGCTCCCACAACAAACCAGCTCCACGCTGGTTTTTTCAGCTCTAAACCCTCTTGGATTGCATCCATCTCGCTGAAACTATGGATGTAGTAGCAATTTTCCCCATGCTTTTGCCTTTCCTGGCTTTTATCCACCATCAGTCCTTACAGACCCTCATTAGGAAGAGCTGTCCAAAGCACTTTTTCTTCCTTACCCAAAACTAAGCATCGACTGCTTTCCTACTTTTTTTTTCTTTTTTGAGTTGTATGACATTTTTCCAACACTTGATGTGCCAGATTTAGTTCCTGTCTCCAAGATCATCTTTCAAAGACAGAAAAAGGTTTTCTGGATATGCAACAGGCTGTGCTGCATTTCCACTGGGTGGCACGGCTGCCTCGGCAGAGAGGTTCCTTTGTCACTCTAACATGACTAATTCCTGCCAGCATAACCTCATCCACAACAGGATTTCTGCCCACATAAGTGTAACTACCCAACATAGCACACGGAGAAAATGGAAGAGACACCAAGTCTTTGACAGCTTCTAAATGTTTTCTAAAATATGCAAATTTCTGCAGTTTCAGGCGTTAAATATCAACACTTCAGAGCCGGCCTTTATAGAATCCCAGAATGGTTTGGGTTGGAAGGGACCTTAAAGCTCATCTTGTTCCACTCCCTGCCACGGGCAGGGACACCTCCCTCCACTAGACCAGGTTGCTCCAAGGCCCATCCACTTCCAAGGATCCAGGGGCAGCCACAGCTTCTCTGGGCACCCTGTGCCAGGGTCTCACCACTCTCACAGGGAACAATTCCTTCCCAGTATCCCATCCAATCCTGCCCTATGGCAGTGGGAAGCCATTCCCTGTATCTTGTCACTCCATCCTCTTTCAAACAATCCCTCTCCATCTTTGTTGCAGACTCTCTTCAGGTACTGGAAGGCCACAATGAGATCATCCCAAAGCCTTCTCTTCTCCAAGATGAAACATCCCAACACTCTCAGCCTTTCCTCACAGGAGAGCTGCTGCAGCCCTCTGATCATCTTGGTGGCTTCCTTTGGCCCTTTCCCCATCTTTAAAACCTCCCCAGTGCTCACACACTGTAAAATAATTTGGTGTGCCCTGGGTGTTTATCCATTGAGAGAATAAAGTTAATTGACAAACTAAACTAACAACACATCATCAGTGGCTATGAGAGCTTTGGGGATATTTCTGCCCCTTTCCCTGTCTCTTATAAACGAAAAAACGACAAAAGTCAGTTTTCAGGTTTTCAGGACAGATGTCATTAAGACTGACAACCAAACTGTGCCATTTGCTACAAACTGTCAACTACCAAAAAGAAAAGAATTCTTCAAAACAGAGCTCCTGCAGTTTCCAAGAGCTGTAAAACAGAAAGCCATAAGGATCTGTGAGCTGTGCCAGCTCTTCACCCTCATCAGGCCATTCAGTTTCACAGCTGCCTCCCCACCAAGGCCAGAGCTGATCCCTTCATCTGGTCCCCAAACCCAGCCAGATGGCCCCACACCCGGCAGGCACAGAGCACAGGGAGGTGCCTTGTTGGTGTGCCAGCTGTGACACAAAGTCAGGGCACAACAGAGAGTCTGCCCTGCCAAAGATCCCTCCTATCCACACCACCCAGCCCTGGGAATCCTGAGAGAGATCTATTAGCCCAGCAGCTTGGAATGATTAAAACTGATCTTTCAGAGTTGCCTCTAAATTATCTTGAGAGCTACAGCGCCTCACCTCACTGAATCCCAGGATGGTTTGGGGTGGAAGGGACCTTAAAGCCCGTCTCATTCCACCCCCTGCCTTGGCAGGGACACCTTCCACTAGCTCAGGTTGCTCCAAGCCCCGTCCAACCTGGCCTGGGGCACTTCCAGGGAAGGGGCAGCCACAGCTTTCCTGAGTAGCCTCTGTTCTCCTCTCAGGCATTATCAGCTGACTTATTTTAATTGTTTTGGATGAAATAAACACGCTGACTCCGAGGGGTGACTATCAAACAGCTTTGCTGCAGGGTTTTGGTGTATCACCCCCTAAAAGATCACCAAATCTATGTGTCACATTCCAGCTGTAACCCCACCTCTGACACACAAACCCAGACACCTTTCTGGCTTCTTGGCAGAGGCTTTTTCCCAGGAAAAGCGCATTTCAGGATTCACATCTGGCACCCTTCTTCAATTGGCACTGTTAAAATGCACTTGAATCAACTTAAGCTTCAAGAACACCCAAAAGGCTTTCCAGGACCAGCCTAATATTGACACAATTTTTTCCTTCAGCCACTGATCTCCACAGGTCCCGGGAAGGGCAGTTTCAGGGCGTGTCATTTTGGTTTAAAAAAGACAAGGCAGCGACTTTTGTTCTTACACCACTGGCAATAAGGCTGAGTACCATCAGATTAGCATAGTTTTCCAAAGAATTCACCTAGAAACAAGTTTTCCCCCAGAAACAAAACCTGTCAGGCGGGCAGCTCCCGGGAAGCACTGATACCACACAGTGCTGCCCCTCCCCTCTAAGTCAGCTGCCTTGAACACGTTAAAATTTGATACACCAACTTCTCATCAACTCTGAAAAACCGGCTTTTCCGAGCCCTTCTTTAGAGAGGAAGCTTGAAGTTAAAGTCACTTATATGCAATCCACGCTCATTCATTGCTCATTAATAAACTACGACCCCACAACACCAAAAAAAAAAAAAAAAAAGGCCGAACAAATATTTAACCCAGCCAAGACAGCGCCGCCACCTGCGCTACAGAGCCACCAGGCCCCGCCACGAGCGACCCCCGGTGCTCTGCAGGGACCAGCACCGCCCGCCCCCCGCAGGCGGGGCGGCACCGCCGGGATGTCTGAGGCGCGGCCCGGCGGCTCCCCGGCCGCAGCCCCCCCGCCCTC